>JAFEMH010002756.1:0-314847 GCA_022495995.1 Adenophora triphylla var. japonica
AAGGGATAGCGGCCTCCAGTGTCTCGGCATCTAGCCTCACCCACCTTCCGGTCTCACACTGGACCTCGGCCTTGAGCTTTTCTAGCTCGGCCAACTCATTATTTTTAGCCTGAGGCTTCCTCGGCTCTTGAATTGGCATCCTCGGCTCTTTGCACCTCTCTTTGCCTCAACCTTGGCGCTTGGCCTCCGCCGGCTCGAGTATCCCGGACTTCGGCTCCTCGGCGGGGCTGCCTTCTCAGTCTCTCCGCTTCTTTTGGCGGCCTTGAGCTCGAGCAATTGCTTGTCCGCGTTCTTGGCAAGAACGTTCTCATAAGCCGTCACGGTAGCAAGCTGCAAGATGAATCAACATTATTAAGTCAGAAATTATACAAGTGAAAGAATTTACAAGGCTAGAAGCACAAGATAGTTACCTCGGAGATCAATAGTCCTTTACGGCCTAGAAAATTTTCCTTGCTCGGCTTATCACGGACCAGCTTTTCATAAGCCGCCTCATCCAGTGCCCTTTGAACAGGAGCTCGACCTAGCCTCACGTGAGCACCCTCCCTGGCAAGAAACGGGATGTCCCTCAGAGGCCGAGCTGTAGCCACAAATTACCGAGCAAGCTCCTCGACGTCATTGTAATTTTTGATGGTTTGGACGGTGAGGGCTGGAGGAGCCGGGGGAGTTGAGGTGCCTATAGTAGCTCGTTTGGCTTGGGGCTCCTCGGCAGTAACAGTTTGAGGCCTCTTTTGGCCTGAGTGCCGATGAACGAGACCAGTCCCCTCGGCAGACGGATTGTCAGACTCCATCTCAGCAGTATCAACATGGGGGCTATGCCCATCGGCAGTTGATCTCTTATCTCGGCTTTCGGAGGCCTCCTCCTCAACATCACTAGCCTCCCCTATTGGCTTAATGGTTAAGGGTTGATCCCCCTTAGTGCTCAGGAGGAGTTGACAACGAGTGGCCTCCTCCTTCCTATTAGTAAGTGCCGAGGTCTTGGCCAGTCGTCTCCTCATCTTGATCAAATCCTTGGCACTAACGTCTTCCATGGAGGCCATCTCGGCTTCCTGCTCTGGGGTTAGATCTGTAGATACGAGGACGTTAGGGTTACATTGCGAAATGGATAAAACAAGCATCAAGACACAAGTATCAACAAGGAAAGAGCAATTACATCCTACGATGTCTGTTTCCCTAAGACATTGATCCTTCGGGTTAAGTTTGCATCGTTCACAATCCTCGTGGAATACAAGACCAGGATGGGTTCGCCAGTCATTAAACCGTCTTCCCCTCTTAACGGGGACAAGAGGTACCATACCATCCTTCGGTCCCAGCATTAGTCCAGCCTGGACATAGTAGCGGTCATCTGCATCCAAGGCAGCCCAATCAAAGAGAGCGACTTTGGCAAACTCGATGAGACGGTTGATCAGGTCTTTTGTCCACTCAGCCAGTATCACTTCTCTGGGAACAGCAGGCTTATCAGCAGGAGAGGGAAACTCCCAGCCTTGCCGGCTCTCTACCCTAATAACATGGTTCTCCCAACCTGACACTTTGCTAGAAATTGGTAGGATGATCTTCGGTTTCTGAGAGTCACTCCTTATCACAATAAGCCTAGTCCCCTTCATGTAACTGATGGTGTAAAAATGACGGAAAACAGCTTGGGTAGGTTCGTAACCTAAGCTACGGCACAAGACAATGAATCCGACCAGGACCCTAGTCCCGTTGGCTCCCAGCATAGACGGGACGGCTCTGATACCACCTAGGAACTCGTTAATGAAGGGTCAAGGGGAGACGCAGACCCTGCTGAAACTGTTTAAAGTAGAAGTGAACATGGTTGTCGTTGTAGTAGAACCGGTGTTTCTCTCTCCTCGGTGTCAAAAGCTGGGTTTGTCGATGTATGTTAACTTATACTCATTCCTATCTACTCCATATTTGGTATATAACGCTTCCAGCATGGGATCCCCATCCTTGACTAGTCTAGCTCGGCCTCAGCCTCCTCTACCTCGGCCACCTCTACCTCGGGCCTCTACCTGCTCTCCTTCGACGAAGGCATCAACAATTTTGGTAGACGGAAGGCTTCACTCCACTCTTCCCTTCATATCTGCAAGAATCCGAGGTGCGAGAATTAGTTAAAGCGTCCAGAAGGCTTATGCCAAGACAGGGAAGAGGAATGCCCCTCCTCATCGTTTACAATAAGGCCGATGAGGGAGCCTTACCACTCAACCGAGTACGAGCTAGGTGATCCGAGGACGGGTAGAACAAATTGATATGCTCAATCATCTCGGCCCTATTTTTGAACAACACAATACCGAGGACAATGAATCAACTCTATCTATCCTCGTCTGCAGTCGTGTACCGAATGTACATTCTTGTACACCCATACTTCCTCAAAATTTCTCCTATTTCCGTCAAGTTCACCAAATGACCGTGAGTCCTCTTTCTCTCTTCCCAGCAAACCCTCAGATTGCCCTTGTGGTACCCATAGCGAAATCGAGGGGAATGGTCCCAAGAACGAGCCATTTCTAAGGGAGAATGAAGGGTCAATTGGGAGTTCAAACAAATATTCAAGAAAATCAAAACTTCAAGAAGCTTCAAGGGTCAACAATAACGGATTAAGAATCAAGATCCTACCAAAACCCTAGAAATCATACCATAAAATGCAGATATCAAAAAGGGAAAGCAAGTATACCTGTTTCTGTTGAGAAAAATCGAAATGGAAACTGTGGAATCGAAGGTCATCGGAAGGTCGCCGGAACACGAGCAGCAAGAAGCACGATGGTGGGTTTTCAAATCTCCTGTATTCACTCTCAATATTCAGGATTCTAAAAGGTTAAAATGAGAGGGGATATTTGTTTTTATACTCAACAAACCGGGTCAAACCCGAAATCAAAACGGGCCCATGGGTTTGGCGCCCCCAACAATTAATGCTGTGCCGATTTCCAAGGCATGTCTGAGCTTCGTGGGACGCGCCCATCATGGCACCATCAACCCGGCAGATAATGAAATGACACATTTGAAGCGACGCTGACACGTGGCAACCTGTTTGTATTCTCATAAGCCGAGGACGAGATGACTTTCTTCTCGTCCTAAGCCGAGCTAGAAGTCGGGGGCCACTGAACAGTATAAACCGAGATACGAACATGGGCTTGTCCAGGTCAGGCCCAAGTGGATTGGGCCATTGAATGTACACTCGCCGAAATTTTATGAAAAAAATCGTTTTTGGGAGTCGCCACGCCATGTTTTAAGGTACACTTTGAAAAACCTTTTAAAGAGAGAAAAAGGGTCCGGGGGTTAGGTTACGTGTTGGGAAGAACCGAGAATTCACCCAACACGCCTCGTCCGTGGACGAGTCTTTCTAATTAAACATCCAAACATATTCAAAGTGTGTGCAAAAAATGATGACAAACAAGTGTGGTAAAATGAATTTTATTAATTGAATGAGATTCTTACAACTTGTGAGCCATTTGATTAGGGAGGCCACATCCCAATTACAGAGATCAAGACAGATTACAACTGAAGAAGGATCTCTGCAAACAGACGAGATGTGTCGCGTGACACATAACATGCATGGTTGGATGTGTCGCGTGACACAGGATCCACCCAAGCACGTTGTGTCGCGTGACACAGGATGTCCATCTGCAGAGATCTCACAACTTGAACACCAAAGGAACAGAAACCAACACATATCTAATTATATTAACAATTCAGCTTCGGAATCACGTAATTAAGCAATTATTCAACCAAGGGGGTGTGGATATAAGAAGATCCACACTCCCTTGGGAATCAAACAACAATTCCAACAATGATCAACTTAAGAACATGCAATTATACAAAACCAAACGATTAAACAGAGAGATTGCGATTGGATTTCAGTAAGTAAGACAGATGGAGTCGAATTACTGAAATCAGATGAGTATATGAGAATTGAATTATGAAAATGACAAATCTAAGAGAGAGGAGGAGAGAATTGGTGAGTTACCCTTGTAGTATCCACGAATTCTATACCAAGTCTGGTACAGAACCCTTCAATAATCTACTTCTGAGATTGCTTGAGCTGAGGAGGTGTGATGGATGGAGGATCTCAAAGGTAGTATGTGGGTTGGAGGGAATAGAGGGAGGATTGGATGAATTTGGGTATGAGATAGAGAGGTGTGGGTGTTTGGCTCTGTATGGTACGTAGAGAAATGGGCAGAGTAATAGTAGGCAAAAGAGGGATCCAGATATGAGAGGGGGAGGGTCTGATTTATAGGATGCTGATGATGGGCACATTCTGTCGGACGACCTCCTACAACCATTTTCCATGGCTCGAGTTGTCGCGTGACACAACATGTCACTAACCGTTTCTGGCGTCAAAACCTGGTTCTGGAACATTCCAGGTTAATACCCAAAAGGTCCAAAACTGGTTTATTCCTTGTAGGTCCTTTTGCATGAGCAAAGTACTTAAAAGTACTTCCTTCGCAAGAAACATATTAAATGTTTCCGGAAGTCTCGAAATGGATCGGGAATTTACCAAAATGCCCCTAGTGTAATTTTATCACATTAAAATGCACCTAAAAAGAGTCGCGAATTGGATTGGCGTACTTACAGATCCCCTCAGCAATGTCACTTATGGAAGAAGTGAGGTTGTCGTTAAGAAAAGACCCAATCCCAATGAGCGGCTGGGGATATGGCGGATGGCTGGACAATGATTGGTGAGATCGGATGGCTAGACCTTTGATTGGTGAGATCGGATGGCTGGACAATGATTGGTGAGATTGGATGACTGGACCTTTGGAGAAAGGATTCCTACGTATCCCTAGGAGGGAATCAAGTCGGTCGTAGTTCAGACTATTCGGAGGTGTCTGACCCAAAGAAACTGTTAGGAGGCGTCTGAACCCGGTGAAAGACTGTTGGAAGGCGTCTGAACTCGATGGAAGGCTGTTGAGAGGTGTCTGAACCCGGTGGAAGTCTATTAGGAGGCGTCTGAACCCGATGGAAGACTGTTTGGAGGCGTCTGAACCCAATGGAAGACTGTTAGGAGGCGTCTGAACCCGGTGGAAGACTGTTTGGAGGCATCTGAACCCGGTGGAAGACTGTTGGGAGGCATCTGAACCCGATAGAATACTGTTTGGAGGCGTCTGAACCCGATAGAAGACTGTTGGGAGGCGTCTGAACCCGGTGGAAGACTGTTGGGAGGCGTCTGAACCCGGTGGAAGACTGTTAGGAGGCGTCTGAACCCGGTGGAAGACTGTTTAGAGGCGTCTGAACCCGGTAGAAGACTGTTAGGAGGCGTCTGAACCCGGTGGAAGACTGTTTGGAGGCGTCTGAACCCGGTGGAAGACTGTTTGGAGGCGTCTGAACCTGGTGGAAGACTATTTGGAGGCATCTCAACCCTGTGGAAGACTGTTGGGAGGCGTCTGAACCTGGTGGAAGACTGTTAGGAGGCGTCTAAACCCGGTGAAAAACTGTTAGGAGGCATCTGAACCCGGTGGAAGACTGTTAGGAGGCGTTTGAACCCGGTTGTGAGATGAACTAGAAGACATGATTTTTCAAGAATACCAGACATGATGATTTTGAAATTTGAATGAGATATGATTTCATACCTGTGCTGTGCTTACCTGTAGCTGCCGGAGGGACTGATGCTACGGCTGATGATCGTGGAGGGTTGTAGCTGTCGGAGGGTCTTAGGCTACTGTTGCTGATGATCGTAGCTGCCGGAGGGTCTTAGGCCACTGTTGTCGATGATCGACTGACTTTGGAGTCATAAACTTTGTTCGATAGGACATGAATTTTGCTTGCTAGATTACCATGGAAGACGGATGTTGCTGACGACTTGGCGGCGGGGCCGATGATCTTGGTGAACATTGCTGGGGAGACTGCTAGATTTGGATTCTTTGTCTCGATTTTGGTTGAGGTACAGTCCTCATGATTCGATGGTGCTCAGTTGATTATTGTACCTGCGGGGGGAAACAACACCAAGCACTATATCTGACTATGCTACTCTGTTAGCAAAATTTAAACTATGTTAGTTTGTTTGCACGAGTCCATTCGCTCTAGGAAACGGGATGATGATTGAACGAAGGGAATATGATGATTGCATTGAATGATCGGCTTTGCCGGATTTGTACATGAGGTGATGAAACTGTATCGGATGAGTGTGTATAGTGATACATATGGTGGAGTGAACCCTCTCCTGTGCATTTGCATGTGAATATGTGTGTATGGGAGGTGTATTGCAGCGACGGCGAGTCAGAGAGTGCCCTGGAAGGTAGACTTGCAGCAACTTTGATGATGTCTGATATTGGCAAGATGTGTCGCCCGACATGCTATGCTACCTTGGCAAGTTGTGTCGCACGACTAGAGGAGATTCGTAACGCCCCTTTTAAATCAGCTCAGGATTCATTTGCAGACACTGTCTTTTCAGGGAAAGAAAACCAGCAGCCCCAGTTTGATAGACAAGCGATTTCTTTGACAAAGATTGGAACTTTCGATTACAATGGAATATTATAACAGAGAAGTAACTTCCCGGGGGCATCAATTTCATCAGACTTCGTTGAAGTTTCGCGATTTCACCAAAAGCACCATAAGACAATCATTGATAAGAGATATAGCATGCCATGCATTTGGCCTTTGAAAGACTGGAGGGTTGATCGGGATTTGCTCCGAGCGGCTTCATGTTTTTGGGACTCGGAGCGACATGTGTTCACTTTGTCATACAATGATCTGACGCCAACCATGGAGGATTTCAGAGCATTGACAGGCCTGAGTGAGGCGACGACTGTAGCATTTCCCCGGGACGGACGGTCAATCACGGAGCAATTATCAGCTTTTCTGAGTTTACCAGCAGATCAGGTAGTTCCCATGATTCTCGATGATGGGACTATAGACTTGACTCGGATGGCCAGATTGAGCCTTTCCAGTCCTGAGCTGTTTGCGAAGTGGTGGCTGATGATTTTACAGCTCTGGACAAGTCGGGGCGTGCCCTGGTACAGAACTGATTGCAGATTGCTGATGTCTGATGTGAGGCCAAAGATGTCGCACGACCCAGAACTCCTTGTGGTAAGTTGTGTCGCGTGACACACTAAGCCTCACTGGTAGTTTTTTCCAATCAAGCTTAAACATTGTCTCAAGACCTTCCCCTTTGCTTAGGGCAAGAAATTCAGCAATCCCCTTATGAGGTAGGCTTCCAGCACAGAGTTATCATCATGGATTGAGATAGTAAAGCCCCGGAATATTCACAGATGCACACACCATGCCCCTTTTGCTTGGCCAAGCCCCAGTTTGACACATCTCCAATGCAGCCTCGTTGCAGATAGAGACATTCACGGGACCAAGGAGGCGATTATCTTCAAACTTCAGTCAATCAGTCGACGGACAAGCCTCAGAAATGTTTACATGCATGGGCACATCTTTCGAGGGTGGGAATGGATCCCGATTTTTACGACACACTAGTTTTTAGGTTTGACTCTTTTGGGAGAGTATAAAGATGATACGGTGTGGAAAAGTGTATGGACGCCCCTGCTGACCGACAGACAGTGTTTTTGGCTCTATGTTCCTAGAATGTAGAAAAGAAGACTTGTCGAGACACTTGAAAACTTGTCTTATTCATGATGATCACAGAGCTGCTTAAAACCCTTTATTGATGTTCGGGTTATTCAAACACTAAAACTGATATGAACAAATATTTCAATTAATCGTAAGGAGAAAGCCAACTGATATCGAGAATCAAACTCAGAAAGATGGATTTGTGTATGAGGATGGCCCTTGATGAGACCGGATTTTCTGAGATGTGTTTGTGATTTTGACCGAACCATTTCTAGTTGCCTACGTTCCCCCCATGGCGAGGAGCTCAGGTCATCGTAGTTTGGGCCAGTCCCGATTGAAAAGAGAAGAAATGCGGAGATTTGAGGATCTTCTGAGAACTGGAGAGTTGACGCGCATATCCTTGGAGTGTCAATGACATGGATACGAAGCCCCAGTGGGACATTCACGGGACGTGTTTGTGGAGGAGAAATGAAATATGCTCACATGAAGAGTCGAATGAATAGATTGAATTTGCACAATCTTTGATTGATGATCTTGAACCGAGATGGATTAGGTTCCAACTTAAGCAAGTAACGAAGCATTAATCTGATTTAGATCTCGATGAAATTTAGAATGAAACTGCTATCCGGTAGGAACTGCAACTGGGTTTCAGGGCTTCGATCGGCCATCGGTGATTTGGGATATCATGACCTCTTAAGATGAAATCTTTCCGGAAGTCACGGAATGGACCGATAATTTACCAAAACGCCCCTAGTGCAATTTTATCACATTAAAATGCACCTAAAAAGGGTCGCAAATTGGATTGGCGTACTTACAGCCATAAACATAATCCATCTCAAATTATGACATGGGCTTCTCGTACATCCATCTCGACATCAACAAGGCCGACCAAAGTTTACCAAGGCCCATCAAGCACATATAAATGCCCCAACTATTAGGGCCGAGGAGACCTCCCTCGTATGCCGAGATCTCCTCCATAGAGGACGAGGTGCCTTCCTCGGCCTTGATGTTGTCAACAGGCTCCCCATATTATTCATTCCTTCCCCAGCTCATCATGGACCGAGAGGTCATGAATGACGAGGAGAGGAAAGTTCGCACCTCGTCATATCCTCATATAACGAGGAGGCAAAATCATTCATCTCGGCCTATCTTCATATCGGCTTATCTACATATGACGAGGAAAGGAATTCATGCATCTCGACATATCATCATATGACGAGATAAGGAATTTGTGCTCCTCGGCTTTCCGGCAAGCAGCTCTAGCAATCCTATTCCAACAAGGATTAAGCAGTTACGATCTTATCCGAATTGTAACCAGCTCCTACAATTCAGATCAAACAAGGACTCTCTAACAGATATAATCCTCCTAGGATTATACCTTATCCCTTTACAGTTCAAGTTCAACATGGATTCTGTCAATCCATCATTATAAATACAAGCCATAATTTCCATATTCTGGTACGTTACTTTTGATATTTCAAAACTCTGTCAATTCAGTTTCTCTCTCTACAAATCGTGGACTTACTCTCACGCCAGAGGGCCTTCGCCGGTGAAGCCCCGACTTAGTTTACGTGTTTTGTCTTATTTTCAGGCTAAGCAATCGTCGGAGCAAACCGATCGCTTGGATTTGGGCTGATTCGACATTTTGGCATCATCAAAGAATAAACTTGCCTATTTCACACTCCTTCTAAGGATAGTAGTTTAAATATTTATCTGCTTTAATACAAAAATCAATGAAGATAACAAAATTAATTATACTTTTTTTATATTCATTTTGATGTATTATTTGATTGGTATTGATTTAAATATGTAATAGTAAATTCCTTCTATATAAGTTCCATTAGTTTAGGAGTTTAATTAGTCTTTCTTTATTTATTATGTACATATCTAGATACCAAATAGGACTCCTACCATAAGTTTATGTATATCATGTACTCTATACTAGTGAGTCACCCGTGCGATGCACGTCAAGATATAAAATTTTCTATTTACAAAAAGAAAAAATGATAATTAATCACGAAAAGAACATTACAAATTAATATGCTTCATATACATCCGTAAACAAAACATACAAAATTTAATAATATTGATCTTCATGAAGACGACACATACAACTACACATTCATATGTATTGCATACAGTTGGCAATTTTTTTTGTTATGCATTACTCAATTAGCGTGAAGATATTAAATTTTCCTTCGCGTAAAAAGATATCATTTGTGGTTATTAATTTGTGCATAACTCATTCCTATATAATATGTACCCATTAATTGCTACTATTATTATTAGATTACTGACACATGACATGTTCTACGAAATGTGTTGTTGTATCACGTAATAGATGACTATTATTTCTGGCAAACTTTCTACTTTTTTCTTTTTCTACATTGTATTCCATTGACCTCACCGCCTATCTATGACCGCCCCACGAAGATTTCAAATAAAATTCATAGTCAAGATGAATATTTCAAAAAAATAAAAAAAATCTGAAGCCATTAAATTGGTGAAATTAGAATATCAGACAAAAAACCACAATCAAAAGAGCCCATCTACAAACAATCCCACATTCAATTTCAAGTATCCATTACAATAATATGAAATATTTTGTACCAAAAATCAATAACCCAAATCTTATTTGAAAATCAATTATGTAATCACGCCCATTTTTTTTTTTGTCCGAATCAAATGAAAATATTCTCTATTTGTAGAGGGAAAAAATTATGACTTTTGGTGGAAAAAAAATTAATTTATTGTAAAATATTTAATTTATATTCAAAGAAGGGATTTTTTTTCTGTGTCCGAATCAAATAAAAATAGTCTCTATTTGTAGAGAAAAAAAAAACAACTATTTCAAAAAATGTGTTATTTTGTTCAATAATTTGAAAGAGTTGTTATTTTGGGATATATTTTTTTAAATGAAATATTTTGAGAAAAAAATCATTTATAGTAAAATAACACACTCCATCCGTCAAAGTCTTTTTCATCCGTCTCTACCTCCAAAATAACATGCCAAAAAAAAGTCCATTAAAAAAAAAGAGTATATGTAAAAGAATGTTAAAATTTCAGAGTACATCGTTTATATGGAACAACATGAATTACAAACATTGATTTTTTTAATTTTTTCTATTTTTGAAATATAATATCTTGAAATTTGAAATCAGTTATTTCTTTCAAGTCCATTTTCAACCAACACTTACACATCCTCCACAAATTAAGCACGTCTGCAAAAAATCTGCAAATATTTGATTTTTAAATCACTCATGTTGGTGAAATATAGAACACGAAAAGACAATCAGTATTGAAAAATCCTCAATTTCAGCAACCCCTACCCAAAAAAAAAAAAAAAACATTTCCTTGATAATTTAAAACAATCATTTATTTCGAAATCTGAAAATGTTTACGACTTTCTTCTAAAAAAAAGCAACTTAAAAAATATTAATGAATGTTTGATTTTCTTAGGTAGTATTGATTGACAATGTAGAGGTTATAGTCTATCGCCGTTAAATTGAACAATTTTTGTTTTTTTGAAATCCCTATAACATTTGTCAAAATGAAAAAAGAAGCATTGTTAATTCAACGGCTAAAATAATATTTCCTCTGTCTCAATTTAAATGTCTCAACTTTCTTTTTTGGATATTCTATTTAAAATATCTCAACCTAAAAAAGGAAATTTTTTATTACTTTTTTATTTGTGGAATCCACTTGTCATACTCACAATAAATATCCACTAACTATTCCCTGCACCACTTTCTCTTTTCTATATCACTTTCATACTCACAACATTTATTTCACTATACACTTTTTACGTTATACTCCCTCCGTCCCACGTCATTGTGAATCATTTTTCTGGGCACAATAATTAAGAAATATTGTTAAGATAATGAAAATGTGTGGTAGGAAATGAAAAGAGAGAATGAGTGGAGTTAATAGTAGGTTGGTTGAATAAATTGTATGGTGGAAAATGAAGAGAGAGAATGAGTGGGTGGGGTAGGGTGAATATAAAATAATAAATTTATTTTCATTTTGGGCAGTTTGCATTCACGTGGGACGGACCAAAATGGAAATAAGTTTGTATTCACGTGGGACGGAGGGAGTATATATTTATTTCTTATTCCCGTACCGAACCCATTTTGAGACATTTAGATTGGGACGGAGGTAGTAAAATGTATGATTATTCTTGGATTAATAGCCTAGGTACACATCCATCCCAATTCCAAGTCTACAGTATTATACGTGCATTTCTACTTTATTCAATAATACTAATGTTTTTTATGTAAAATAATACTCCCTCCGTCCCACCAAAACTGACTTATTTCCTTTTTGATCCGTTCCACAAAACTGATACTGTTTAAAATGGCAAATAAATCTTCACTATTTACCCCACTCATTCTCTCTCCTATTTCACTTTTACACTCATAACATTCTCTCTCCTAACTATTCCTCCCACTCATTCTCTCTCCTATTTAATTTTTCATACGCACAACATTTTCTTTCACTTTTTCTCTCTCTTACTTTTCCTTAATCCGTGTGCTCAAAAATTTAATCTCAATTTTGGTGAAACGGATGAAGTATGGGAGGATAAGGATAAAACTATTTTCTTTTCAATTTACATGCAGTGCCATCTATTCTAATTGTAGAGCTCTTTTAGAATAGAAGAGTAATACTATATTTTATTTTTGTTCCAAAATAAATAACCATGCAAATAACTCTTTGAGCTCACTAATTTAAAATATTCTCCAATTTTATTTAAATTTAACAATGAGTAAGTTTTGGGAGAAATCAGTTTCTCCATAAATTATAAAAAGTCCAATTTTTTTCAACTTGCAAATATTTGACGAATATAAGATCAGTTTAAAAAAACAGGACTTTTTATAACTTAGGAAGAAACTAGTTTCCCCCAAAATATTGTGTTTAACAATTTAAAAGAAAAGAAAAATATTTATTTTACACATCAAAAACTTATCTTCCCTCCAACATAGTTGCTCCATCTCACCCATTATACTACATATTATCTCTCATGGATTTACTCGCTCCTTAGGGAATTAAAATTTAATAATATATTTGATAAAATTAAATTTAGTTTTGAATAAATAATTCTGAAAAAAGTAAATATTTAATCTAAAAATTTAATTGTTAAAATGCCATATGTCACCCAATAATAATGTGTGTGTGGAAAAATTGGAGTTTTTACTTCATACTACTGCATAAATGAAAAATGAGTAGTTCAACAGGCCATTTTGTTCATTTCTCTCTCAATCTACCCCAACAGGCCATTTTGTGCGTCCCCTACCAGGCTACCACCATTACACGACATCATCAATCGCAATTTCAGCTTCGTTATCCCTTGAAGTTCTACAGAAACCAGCAATTTTTCTTTGAATTAGAGAAAACAAAATGTAATATTCTTGAATTGTCGTTTGTACATACATGTGTGTGCTACAACGTGTGAAGTGAAGAGGGAGAGAAAGATAGTTTAGAACCACCGGCATTCGCTGCTGTCGGTAACCGCCAAGTCCTCGTCCTTTCCAGATCCCGTCACCGCATCTACTTCCTCAAGCCGCTTTATCCCGCCCCTAAAACCCTAGAGCATCGCTTCTTCGGTCGTCACCGATCACCACTACAACAACCTAAACCAAAATATCGACAAAAAAAACCCAAATAAATTTCATAGAAATTGAGAGAATTTACCTTCAAGACTACTCCATTTAAGCTACTCTCCTCCCTGTTTACCATTCTCAATAAACCTGATTTTTATAAGAAAGAGAAAAGAATTAGCTATTTGTGGTTTTTGTTTCTGTGTCTTACGATGTGTTCGTGTGTGTATTTCTTTTTCTTTGAGTGTGTAACTGTGTGTGCTTTGAGAGTGTGTATTGCCTCACGGGGTGAAGAGAGCCGTCAACGGAGCTAAGACACGCCGCCACTAACCACCGAAAAATCCGGCTTGAATTCAGTTACTGCGACCATAGTAAACATCTACACGACAACGAAGGTTAAATATGCCATTTTTATCCCTCTTATATGAGATTTGAGATTTGAAAATGAACTTGTTAGAGAGAGAAACATGGAAAAATGCAGAGATTAAGAGAGGGTTGTGGGTTTACGTTTTTCTAATTTGAATTGAAATGAAGAGAGAGAAACATGGGAAAAAGGGGAAGGGTATACGTGTTCAATTTTCAGCCGAAAGTACAAATGGTTCACATGCAGTTAAATGGTTATAATCAAAACGACGCCGTTTTAAGTTGCCATAAATAAAGAAGTTGATGGTGACGTTTTTAGGCGCCATTTTACCATATTTGGAATGTCATGTCTTTTTATTATAGTATAGATAGGTTCCATTAGTTTAGGCCTTTGATTGTGGATGATTTATTCAAATTTTAAATTTTAAAATTTTTATAAATAGGGTAATAGTTTAGAACTTGATTTTCGAAAATTCAAAATGTATATCAGATATTTTAACTATATTTTTATACCATTGATTACATACTCAAACCTTAACCAAAACCTTATTATTTCTTTCATAATCTTAGCATGCAATACCCTAGTTTACACCATTGATTACATACTCAAACCCTAATCAATATTAGGTTTTCATAATTTAATCCGATCAACACAAGGCACTTAGATTAATCCTCCATTAATCACAATATCAATAATGAAACCCTAATCTAATCCCATGAATTTCTAGGGTTTTCTAGGTTAAAGAACATATTAAAAGATGGAAATTTTAAAGCTGAATCATCGGATAATGTTACATATAAAACATAAACAAAAGTAGTAAACAGACCTGCTCGGTTCAGGAACATTGTAATCGCTAAAAACTTATTCATCTGAATCCTTATTTTACACCTACACAATTCTAGGGTTCCTAATTGCTAAGAGAACAGAAAATTGAACCGGACTCAACCCCACTCTCAATTAATTCATTTGGAATCCCCTACATGAATCCTTTTTCTTTATTCGCTAATAAGAGAAGCAATAGCCTTTTGCTCAAATCAGAGAAAGATTTTTTCCTAATCAAACTAAAAGGTCTCAAAGTTACAATCTTTAACCTGTCTACACTTGAAACAGAAGTTGAATGAAATCATATTTGTAGACCAGTCAATTTAAGCAATATGAAACCTAGTGGTTGAGAACAAAAATAAAAAGATTTTTTTGTAAGATTTTGAAAGCTTAACAACCTTAATCTTGACCCTAACAAACACAAACCCTACAACAACGACAATGTTCACATTGAAAATATCAAAGAAGTGGAAGACATAATTAAAGAAACAAAAATGATTATAAGAACTGTAAAAAGAAAACATCTTTATAATAAACACCTGGATTTCAAACCAAACAAAGCACAAAACTTGGACATGCCCCACCAGATCTCTGATGCAGAGAAGTGAGCCAAAATGATAAACACACCAAATCACTGCAATGTGAAGCAATCATAATTTTCAATCTCATGAGCTAAAATTTCTAATTTTAAAACTGCTCATGTTTTTCATCAGCCAGAAAAGATCCCCAAAATACACACCACCAATAAAGAGGAATCAGTACCTTGGTGTTGAATCTACCAAGCAATGAAGAAGAGTTCATCTTCTTCCTCCCTAGGCTCGGCTGGCTCCTTTCCTCCGTATGGAAATCTCTCTCTGTCGAAATCTATCTCTCTCTCTCGGCTGCTCCTCTCTCTATGCCGCCTCTCTCTCTTTCTAAATCTCTTGCTAGGGTTGCAAAATAATGAGGCATCTAGGGTTGCAAAATAAGTTTGTTAAATGATTTATATAGGAAATAATTAGCCAATGGGAGAATCACATAATGCCATGTCATAATAGTGACATGGCTTAATGTGAGGGCATAAAATGTTTCTCTTTTTATATATTATATAAATATTCATCATGCGAGTGGGTAAAAAACTAATTAGGAATTATTGATTTTCTTGAAATTATACAAGAATTATAAGTTTAAAACATTATTTATTTTTTTCCATATTAGAAATGGAGTAACTCTTGTGAAAATTTAGTTTTTTTCAAAATGTTATAAAAAATTAGTTTTCAAAAATGTTCATCACTCCTATTAATTAGACTTGGTACTTTAAAACTAGTTTTTTTCTTATGTTACAAAAAAACTAATTTTTTACAAGATTTTGGCTTAGAAATGAGAATCTTAGGCTCCGTTTGTTTCACCGTAAAACATTTTCCGGAAAATATTTTCCGTAAAATAACTCGTTTTACGCCGTTTGGCCGAGCCCCCGAAAAATGTTTTTCGAAAAATAACTCATTTTCCGCTGTTTGGTTGTTTTCCGAAAAATGGAGAAAACGTTTTCCGGAAAACATTTTACGCCCTTCCTAAGTAAAACGACTTACTGACCTTGTCCTAAGTAAAATATTTTCCGAAAAATGGTGTCCCTCATTTACAACTCATATTTCACAGGTACAACATAATAATAGTATTTAAAAAAAATTAAAAAATCACCCCTACCTCTACCCCTACTAACCCCACCGCCACCCACCCCCCCCCCAATTTTTTTAATTTTTTTTTGTAACCGCCCCACTTCCCCCCACCCACTCACTTCCCCCAAAAAAAAAATTCTTTTTTGTAACGCCCCACCCACCCCCACCCCAAATTTTTTTTTTTATGTAGTCCACCCCCCCACCCCCCAAAAAAAAAAAAAAATTTTAACCGCCCCACCCACTGCTTCCCACCACCCCCCAAAAAAAAAATATAAAAAATTTATAACCGCCCCACCCACCCCGTGCCTACCCCACCCCACCCACCCATCCCACCCACCCCAAAAATTTATTTTTTTTAATCATTAAAAAAAATTAATAATTTTTTGGAGTTGGGGGTGGGTGGGTGGTGAGATAAGAGCGAGGTGGGTGAAGCGGTTACAAAAAAAATTGGGGTGGGGGGTGGGTGGAGTGGGGTGAGTAGGCGAGAGAGGTGGGTGGGCGATTACAAAAAAAAAAATGGGAGTGGGGGGTGGGTGAGTGGGGTGGGATGAGTAGGCGAGGTGGAGTGGGGCGGTCACAAAAAAAAAAAAAAAAAAAAAAAAATTGGGGTGGGGGTGGTTGGGGGTGGGGGATGGGTGGGGTGGTTACAAAAAATGATTAAAAAATTTTTTTTTAATAAAATATTTTACGCCATTTCGAAAAATATTTTTCTTATCAAACACCCGAAAACATTTTACATCTTTCCTCCGTAAAATATTTTACGCTCTACCTCCATAAAACATTTTACGAAAAAACATTTTACAGAAAAATATTTTTCGAAAAACGATTTTCGAAAAATATTTTAATTCGAAACGAATGGAGTCTTATTCTCTGTATCAAAAACAAAAGTAAAACTTTTACTCCGGAGGCGGAGGGAGTATGCCGTTGAATTGACCGACAGAGCACTAGAACGCATAAGTTTCAAATTGGTTAATTCATGGATCAAGTACACTGACGATTATAAGGGCCTAGGCCCAATATAATTGTCCATGGATAGCGGCCATAACGAATATCAACATTTTGCGCGGGCATCCGGAAGATAAACCACCAGGCCTTTTTCTTAAAGGGGCTGAAGCTGAAGCACACATCACAAATTACTGAATTAGCGGTTCAGCTACCATAGTCGATATTCGTTTCGGCCTTTTAGAGCATTTACTTACGGCCAACTTTAGTCATGGCATAAGCTGAGGTGACAACTTAAAACTTCTCAAACCATGACTTTTATAAAGTCATCAATGACTTTTTCATTTTTTTGTTTTGACAGACGCCGTGGTTCACAGCATGGGAAAAAAAAATCAAGACAATTGACCAATTAGAGAGTGACACGTGTCAAATTTTGAAATTAATTTTTTCAACAAAAATTATAATTAACATAAAAAAAATAATAAAAATATAAGAATATTGAAAAAACTATCATTATTAATATTTTATCACTCTCTATAATTAAAAAATAAAATATATTAATAAAATAATTAATTATAATGAAATTTATAATTAATCATTTATATAGTACAATAATTAATAATTATATATAGTAATATAAATGAGTAGGAAAGAAAAAATATAGTGGGTATAATTACAAGTGAGAGAGAGAAACTGATAAATTTTGTTATGAATGAAGATAAAATTATTTGAAGTTTTATTATTAATGATTGATGACATAAAATTGGGATGATGGGATGATGAAGAAGAGAGGGATGACTTTTTGAAGTGGCAGGGTTGGTTAAAGATGCTCTTCTTAAGAATTTAGAATGCTAAACCAAATTGAAATGTACACGTGTTAATAGGAGCCAGGAAGTTCAATATTTGAAGGGGGAAATGAGAATTGATAAATACTGCCTCTGTCCCACATCATTGCAAATCATTTTTTTGGGCACAATAATTAAGGAGTATTATTAAGATAATGAAAATGTGTGGTAGAAAATGAAGAGAGAGAATGAGTGGAGTTAATAGTAGGTTGGTTGAATAAATTGTATGGTGAAAAATGAAGAGAGAGAATGAGTGGGTGGGATAGGGTGAATATAAAATAATAAATTTGTTTCTATTTTGGGCAGTTTGCATTCACGTGAGACGGACCAAAATGAAAATAAGTTTGCATTCACATGGGACGGAGGGAGTATAATTTAGCGATTGTATCATGGTAAAAATATACTCCCTCCGTCCCAACAATTGCTTCCCATTTTTTGTCAAGCACGCAAATTAAGAAAATGGGGGGGGAAAGAAAAAATGTTGTGAGTGTAATTTGAAAATAGGAGAGAGAATGAGTGGAGAGAATAGTAAATTATAATGGTGTTGTGAGTATTAAAATAATGTAGGAGAGAGAATGAGTGGAGGGAATAGTAAAGATTTCTTTGCCAAAAAAGGAAAGTGGAAGCTATTAACGGGACACCCAAAATGGCAAAATGGGAAGCTACTATTGGGACGGAGGGAGTATTAAAATTATTTTTTTAATTAAAAATACAATATTTGTTTTAAGATGAAAGAAAATGAACTAAAAGAGTGGATGGTAATTAATTCCCATCCATTATAAACCCGACATACGCTCTCCGTCCCACAATAATCCGCAAAAAAGACTCTTTTTAGGCGTTTCACAATAATCTGCACTTTCCTAAAATGGAAATGGAACCCACTTCTCTCTACTCACAACCGTTATTCACTTATTCCACTTTCTCTCATACCCAACTATCTACACTCACAACACATCATCTTTTTCACCTATTACCTTAATTTTCGCGTCAAGCCAAAAAGTGCACATTATCCGAGACAGAGGGAGTACTTCATAGCGGATTTGGTAATGACTGAACGCCTTAAAGCTCGTTTTAAAGGTATACTAAGATTATAATTCTTTATCCCAAAATAAATATTCAAATTTATTTTTAATTAAATAAATTTAGATATTCGTTTCGATATGTTTGTATATCATCTTCATCAATTTGTGGAATTATTCGTAATATATACTCTACTAGAGCAAGCCCGTGTCTAAGGACACGTGTTTTTTTTTTTAAGGGCAAAATGGGAAAGGGATAACTTAGTGAGGGCAAAATGGAAAATTTGGTCATTGATACTGTTCATTCAACTGTAGCAAGTACACATTGCCATTTATACTATATATACTATAGATTTGTCCATAAAAATATTTTAATTTGACTTTCAAACAGTTATGTAATATGCTTTAAAAGAAGCAATTTAGTGATATATAACTCAATTATTCATATCAATTCCACTCAAAAAATTTTTAAAAAATTATGTTAAAATCTCGTTAAAAAATCAGTTTTTTATAAGATTTTTGAAAAAACATTTTTGAAAATGCGGAATGACATTTTTGTAAATAACTATAACTTTTTAAAACATGCAAGCACACACTAACACTTTTTAATATTAACATTGACAATCTTTTTAGCACTCCTCTGACAATCTTATAAAATGCGTGATGACATTTTTATAAATAAACGAAACTTATTAAAATACTTGGACGCTTTTCAACACTAACATGACATCTTTCAACACATTGACATTTTTTAATATTATCCCTGAAATTCTTTTTAGCACTGCCACTGACACTCTTTAACACTACAAATGACATTTTTTTAAGGCACACACTTACACTCTTTTAAGGCATACACTCGCACTTTTTAACACATTGATACTATTGAACATTCACGTTGACACTCTTTATAATGCATTTTTTCAAAGTGACAGTGCTAGTATTATAAATTGTCGTTGCTAATGTTACAAAGTGCATTTCCTTCAAAATGACATTTTCTAATACTAGCACTGACGCTTTATAGTAATAGAACTGGAATTTATGAGAAACTATGTTTTTTATTAACTAAAAATAATTAAACTGATTTTTCATAATATAACTAAAAATTTATTTATTTTGACCATTATAATTTAAAATAAAATTTTCCTTTTTTTTAAGAAAAACAAAAATAAGAAAGTGAAAAAATCTTTTAAGGAACATGAATGGAAAAAGAGTGTCATTTTGACCTTCTATGATGTAAACGCAGCGGAATAGTAACCAAGGCCTGATCGAAATCAAGACCTTCTGCAAGGAATCGCAATTCCGTAGATAACAAGAATTTCCTAAGAAATCCTTCTGCAAGCCAATAAAATTGACCAAGAGTTTTGCAAGAGCAAAATATGAATTTAATTGATAAAAAGACTAATTTTCGGAATTACAATGAAGGCCTATCTTATAGTGCCCAGAAAACTTGAAAAAGACTCCTAAACCTTCTAAAATTAATCCTAACCTATATAGTAACCTAATAGGACTTAAAAACTAGTAAATATATTGAAAATCTATTCTAAATCTACCTATAATCAACCAATTAAAATTAAATCCGAAAATACAAATGAAATAATAAAAGATACAAAAACAATAAACATCCCCATTTACATCATTCACCACCACTTCAAAAGAACTCGTCCCCGAGTTCTCATCCGATGTTTGGAAGCTGCCATCCCATTTAAAAAGATATTTCGAATAAATCTTTTTTTTAAGCATACATTGACGTAAGATGATCTCTTCTGTATATAAAATTATTCCATCAATCCCATCCTCCTTGTGTTGATTTTCCTCCCCTTCCTTCCCTTGATCAACAATGATCAATAAATCTTCAAAAATAATTTCTTTCTTGTTGTGAAAAACACCCAAATTTTCATAAAAAATTGGGGTTTTTGAACAATCAATACCAACCTCTTCTTTCTCCTTGAATTCAACTAGGACATTATCAGGGACTATAATATTTGAAGTAATAATATCACCACAAACCTGAACAATGCTCAAATCTTCTTTGAACTCACAAATAACCTCCTCATCAAAAGCTTCTTCTTGAGTAGGAAATTCTTCAATAGACAACTCACCATTAAAGACCGGAATATCCGCCCTAATCTTGGGTCGTTGATCTTGAGGAGGCACTGCCCTGGCCTCCCCTTCAACATTATCCGAAGTATCCCCGCCTATCGGATCACCACGGTGGAGATTTTCCCCGTGAGGACTAGCCCGATTTCGTGGGTTGACACCATCTCCACCTACACGCAATCCGACCAAAGCTGCCATGAGTTCCGTATGCTGTCGATCTTGGGCTGCTCTGTGCTCTCTAGCCTCTTGATCCAAACGGTCCATACGTTCCCTAGTTGCTTGATCCTGACGCTCCATACGCTCCAAGATTGCGGTAAGAATGGTTAGGTTGTCTCCGTTGTCTCCACCGGAATTGGCCATCGTCCAAGGATCTCGCCTTTTCTGATACCAACTGATGTAAACCAACGGAATATTTATAGATCATACTCTCCTAAATCCTTAAGGAAACATAAAAAGAAAATATAGAAAATCTCCTAAATCCCTAAGGAAACATAAAAACAAATAAAGAAAATCCTAACAGAAAAAGGAAAACAAAATAAAGAAAATCCTAAACCTTCTAAAATTAATCCTAACCTATATAGTAACCTAATAGGACTTAAAAACTAGTAAATATATTGAAAATCTATTCTAAATCTACCTATAATCAACCAATTAAAATTAAATCCGAAAATACAAATGAAATAATAAAAGATACAAAAACAATAAACATCCCCATTTACATCATTCTACGTCCCAAGTTTGCACATGATGCATATAATTTTTATCTCCTAAATATTTTTTTTTATCCCTTTATAGTTTTTTATTATTTTCTTACTGTAATTTTATTATTTTTTGGTTTTGCCACTGATTGTTGCCATTTTATTTGAAGGTCAGATACATTATAAGGTTTGATATTCACCCGTAATTATGTTAGGTGGAACTACCTAGTTTTAGGACATCAGAGGACGATTCTTCTTGCTCTCCTTTGCTTTCGAACTGGCTGTTTACCCTAAATTAGGTCATCTCATCTAGTCGAGACAAAAGGGGACAGTCGCCACTTTTCAATTTTCAAAAGTGTCAATTTTCTCCCTTATAAATTGAAAATATGTGATATTTTACTTTCAAAATCATGATTTTTATCTAGTATGCTCCAATTTATGTACGAAAAAAATTGCACTATGTAATATGTTTCCATCATTTATGTAAAATTTACTAATACTAACCCCTGTGCCATTGGCACGATAACAGTACAACAAAGAAGAAGTGAAAAAATTATAATAAAAAAATTGTGTTCCATTCGATCGATTTGGGTAAGCTCCTCCTTATATCTTCTCCCTCCAGCCCTATATAAACCCCCTCACCCTCTCCCTTGCAGTCACAACAATACACGTCTTTTATACACAATATTGGGATTTTCTCTTTCGGGTAAATAGAAAGAGTGAGAGAGTTTGACAGTGAATAGTTTTGTGGATTGCTTTCTTGGTGAATTCTTGCTTCCCTATTCTGATTTCTTAGGTTGTCTCTCCCTCAAAGTCAAGGTTGATTTGATCAGTGTGTGTGTGTGTTGGTGAGGAAAAATAGTGAGTGTGGGTTGAGGTTTTTTTAGTAAAGGTTAGGC
Organism: Adenophora triphylla var. japonica; assembly: GCA_022495995.1. Lineage (NCBI taxonomy): Eukaryota > Viridiplantae > Streptophyta > Magnoliopsida > Asterales > Campanulaceae > Adenophora > Adenophora triphylla. The sequence goes on from JAFEMH010002756.1 coordinate 22,436, forward strand.
TGTCCGGGCTTGGCTGGGTTTGTTTGGGGTTTGTACGGTGTTCTTGGGACTGCTTTGCTGCCTTTTGGATGCATAATTGTTGAATATGAAATTTTGAATACTAGGATAGAAAGACTCAAAGAAAAAGTATGGAGGTTTTATAGGCTATCTACAAGATAATATTTTCCCCACTATATGTTGCAGATGGCTACTTGGAAAAATTATCTTGAGGATGTAATGCCTATCACAATAAGAACATTCACAACTGCAATTTGTGATGTCCTTGGAACCAGAAACTCAAGCCCAAAGCAATCTCGAAAAACAGCAAGAATTAACAAAGAAGGTAGAGAGAGAAAGAGTATGTTTTTCTATATTTTTATGCCCAAAATCTGTCCCTTATTTATAATGAGGGAAAGGGCACTGCCAGGCTACACCGGAGGAGTCATGAACCTGAATCGGAAGAGTCATTACCCTTCACGGAAACGACACTTCAGAACAGGTGCAACCGCTGAGAAGAGGGAGCGGACGCTCCCCCACAATGGGAGCCGACGCTCCCCAATTCCAGAAACTTGGGAACGCTTCGAAAATTTCAAATTCAGTTAAAACTGTATTTTTGAAAGTAGCCGTTAATACTTCTTTTATAATCTCTTCTCTTCTCTTCTTTCTTTCTTTCTTTCTTTATATATATATATATATATATATATATAATATATATATATATATATACAAATTACTAAAGAAAGAGCAAGCTCCCTCAAAGGTCCTCTCACAAGAGAAGTCCCAAGGGAACTTAAAAATCACAATGAGGATGAACATCTATTTATAGGAGATGAAAGGTAAAAAAAGGAAGGATGAAAGATATGTGGAAAATAATGAAAATATTTAAATTTGGAGATGGTGGGAAATTGGAAACTTTCATTTCCCTCCAATTTATTTCATGAAAGACTTTCATCTAGAAATGAATCAAGAATGGCCCCAAGAAAAGTAATGGACTAAGAAAATAAATAAAGGCCCATTATTAGGAAATATTACAACAATCCCCCACTAATTTACTAATAATGAAAATGACAATAAAAGACTCAATAAAAGTTGGGCATTGTATAATGTATGCCCTATGGTGGACTAGGCCTTTAACCAAGTATTGAACAAAATGTTGAAACATTCTAAGAGACTAGAGAGGACTAGGCCTTTATCTCCGTTCTTAAAACATACAACATAAAGTTCACATTATACATAGAGTTCATGGTTCTCTTAGGCAGCGCGTTTATGGGCCATGCGCTGATCCCATTTAGCGAGTACTCTCGAGTTTTACCGAAACTCTAGAGAGCGGCCCTAACCCTCCTACTCGAAAAGGCAGACTCATCAAGGGTGTCCACAACCGCTTCATCACCCCATACAAGCTATGAGTTCTGTTAAGGACACAGTCCAACCTACTCGTTGTGGATAACAGTGCATTAGCCAGACATGGGACTTTAACTTGGAATAGTTTAGCACCCCCACTAATCCAAAGAATATATAATGCACTGGAGATGCTACAACTGTAGCCATCTCTCGGATAATTCTTGACTAATTTCCTTTTAACTCCGAGCATGATGATTACCAGTTATAACGGGCATCATCAAGCTGGAGTAGGCTTAGGCAAGTTATCTCAATCAACCGGTAATAGTCCCATATCTCCCATGGCTTTACTGATCTTAGTGCTATTTAAAGGTTTAGTCAGCGGATCCGCAAGCATTTGATCAGTAGGTAGATATTCAATTACAATCTTACCTTTCTTCACCAATCTTCTAATATGATTGTACCTCATAGCAATATGTTTACTATTGCTAGACAATCTTTTATTTTTAGTATTATAAATCGCACCTTGATTATCACAATACAAGGTATATGGTCCTTTTGAACCATTTATAAAAGGTATGCACTTCAAAAAATTCTTCATCCATATCAACTCTTTGCTTGCCAATGACATAGCAATATACTCGGATTCCATGGATGATAGTGCAACACAAGATTGTTTCTTGGAAGACCAAGCAACAATACAACCACCAATAGTGAACAACCATCCACTTGTGGATCTAGAAGTTGTTCGGTCAGAAGCCCAATTAGCATCACTATAACATTCCAAAATAGGAACTGAACAGTTATAGTGTAATCCATAATTAATAGTGGACTTCAAATATCTCATAACTCTATAGAGTTCTTTCCAATGTTCATTACTAGGATTACTAGTAAACCTGCTTAATATTCCAACAGCACAAGCAATATCGGGTCTAGTGTAATTCATTGCATACATTAGACTCCCAATAATTTTAGCATATTCTTCTTGATTAACAGGATCACCATTATTAGGGACTAAAGTGACATTAGTGCTTATCGGAATACTATAAGGCTTACAATCAAAGTAATTAAATTTCCGTAACACTTTTTCAATGTAATGTGATTGAGTCAAAATGTAGTTTCCATCCTTTTTAATCACTTTTACACCAAGAATCACATCAACAGGCCCAAGATCTTTTATATCAAAAGTCGATGTCAAAAAACTCTTAGTTTCATTAATACAATCCATGTTGGTACCAAAAATTAACAAATCATCAACATATAAAGTAATAACTACACTATATTTATCAGTTGTCTTTGTAAATACACAACTTTCCACTTTAGAGTTTTTAAAACCGAATTTTTTGATTTCGGATTTAAATTTCTTATACCATTGTCTAGGAGCTTGCTTAAGACCGTATAGGGAACGATTAAGCTTACAAACTTTATCTTCTTTACCCTTAACCACATACCCTTCGGGTTGATAAACATAAATCTCTTCTTTAAGTTCACCATTAAGAAATGTTGTCTTTACGTCCATTTGATGCACTTCTAATTTATAGACAGATGCAATAGCAAACATTATCCTAATGGAGGCTATTTTGGTAACCGATGAAAAAGTCTCAAAATAATCTATACCTTCTTTTTGACTATAACCTTTAACGACCACCCTTGCCTTATATTTTTCTATGCTACCATCGGTTTTATACTTTCTTTTTAACACCCATTTACAACCGATTGGTTTTGAGTTAGGAGGAAGATCGGTCAAGGTCCAAGTATTATTATCATGTATAGATTTTATTTCATGATCCATAGCAGCTTTCCAAAATTTAGCATCGGGTAAAGACATAGCCTCTTTAAAGGTTTTAGGATCTTCTTCTAACATGTAAGTAAACATTCCAGGTCCTAGATCCTTTTCAATTCTTTGACGTTTACTTCTTCTAAGTTCAATTGGATTTGGCTCTTCACTACCTTGTTCATTTCTAGGTTCACTAGAAGATGATGGGACGGATGCTAGGGAAGGATTAGAAGAAGAAGAAGGGACGGAATCTAGAGGAGGTTGAGACTCTTCTAATTCTATAGTCAATTCTTTTTCTAATTCATGTTTATCGGCATCCTTAATGGTCAAGTGTTCAAAATAAATTGCATTAGCCACCTCGAGTACACTATTAGAACTTAGGTTCAAAAATCTACAAGCTTTACTTCCTTTAGCATATCCAATAAAAATAGATTTAGTAGCTTTACTACCGAGTTTTGGTCTCTTTAAAGTTGCATCTAAAACATAAGCTATACATCCCCAAACTTTAAAATGACTAATATTTGGTTTTCGATTTTTCCACAACTCATATGGTGATTTATCATGTTTTGAATGAATAATCCTATTAGAGATATAACACGCGGTAAATAAAGCTTCTCCCCAAAAACTATAAGGCATTTTAGAATGAATTAATATTGCACTAACCATTTCTAAAAGGCTTCTATTTTTTCGTTCCGCTACACCATTTTGAGGTGGTGTATTTGGAGCGGACTTATCCATTGTTATTCCATTTTCTTCACAATAGTTTATAAGTGCTCCTAACTTATATTCTCCGCCTCTATCGGATCTAATCTTTTTTATTTTTATCCCATGCAAATTTTCAACTTCCTCTTTAAAGATTTTGAATTTCTCAAAAGCTTCATCTTTTGTTCTTAACAAATATATATAAGTAAATTTTGAGAAATCATCTATAAAAGTAATAAAATATCTTTTCCCACCTCTAGTTAAGATATCTTTATTATCACAAATGTCGGTATGAATTAATTCCAAAAGTTTTGTGTTTCTAACTACGGATTTATGAGGTTCCTTAGTAATTTTTGCTTGGGCACAACACTCACAAGTATTAGTAGTTAAAACAATGCTATCTCTAGGAACTAATTCATGGTGTATCATTCTATGCATAGCATTACTACCAATATGTCCTAATCTATAATGCCAAATATGATTCATAGAGTCAATCAAGTAAGCAGAAGGAGAAATTTTATTCATACTAAGCAAATACAAATTGTTTTTGGCATAGCCTTTCCCAACAAATGATCCCTTCTTTGATATGATCACTTTTTGGGAATCAAATACAACTCTAAAACCATGATCATCAAGTTTCTTAACGGACACAAGACTCTTCCTTAAACTAGGAATATGATGAACTTCCTTAAGGGTTAGAACTTTTCCCGAAGTGAGAGGAAGTTCTATGGTCCCTTTTCCAACAACAACACTAGTAGATGAATTGCCCATAAACACGGATTTTTCACCATCAAGGGTTTCATAAGTCTTGAAGGCACTCCTATTTGGAGTCACATGACAAGTAGCACCGGAGTCTACCCACCAACCTTCGTCGACGTCAACCATGAGCACTTCGGTGAGCATAGCCACCATATCATCATCATCTTCAATGACATTAGCCTCATGTTTCTTTTGTCCCTTGCGGTAGAAACATTTGAAAGCTTTATGCCCTTCTTTTCCACAAACATAACAAGCAACCTTTTTGTTGTCATTGTTGTGCTTATGCTTCTTCTTGTTGTTATTGTTGTCATCTCCCCTTTTCCTTTTGTTATTCTTGTTCTTGGAAGATTCTCCCTTAAAAAACTTTTTGCCATGATTTTCCGAGTTGGAAGCCGGTTCGATATTATGAATTTTTTTCAATCTTTCCTTGATTATCAAATCCATCTCTAATTCTAGATTCATGCTCAATTTGAATGTGTTGAAGAAGTTGATCCAAATTAAGAGACTTTCTTTTATGTTTTAAAGACTTTTGGTAATCCTTCCAAGAAGGAGGAAGTTTACCAATGATAGTAGAAACTTGAAAAGTCTCCGATATTGGTTCACCAACATCAGCACATTCAGTAGCAATATCACAAAGTTCATTTACTTGATCAATAATGGGTTTAGAATCTATCATTTTAAATTCAATGAATTTGTTAACAAGGAAAGATCGATTTCCGGCATCTTCATTAACGTACCTTCTTTGAATAGCATTCCACAAATCATAAGCTGTTTGAAACTTATGGAAAACATTGAAGAGAGCATTCGTCATCGCATTCAATATAGTATATCGGCAAGCATAGTCATCGTCAAGCCACTTCTTTTGTCGATCCGTGAGCCCACGCCTTTCTCCATTACTACTCTCCACATCGCTTGAAATTGTTGAAGCGGAATCATCATGTGGATAACCCTCGGACAGAACATAGGCAAGTTTTGTCACAGTCAACACAAAATAAATCTTCATGCTCCATCTCTTATAGTTCAATCCATTGAAACGTTCGAGCCTTTCAACTTCATGAATTTGCGTCTTTCCAACCAAGGTCTCCATTAGAGATAAATATTATCTTGTAATCGTTGAATATGAAATTTTGAATACTAGGATAGAAAGACTCAAAGAAAAAGTATGGAGGTTTTATAGACTATCTACAAGATAATATTTTCCCCACTATATGTTGCAGATGGCTACTTGGAAAAATTATCTTGGGGATGTAATGCCTATCACAATAAGAACATTCACAACTGCAATTTGTGATGTCCTTGGAACCAGAAACTCAAGCCCAAAGCAATCTCGAAAAACATCAAGAATTAACAAAGAAGGTAGAGAGAGAAAGAGTATGTTTTTCTATATTTTTATGCCCGAAATCTGTCCCTTATTTATAATGAGGGAAAGGGCACTGCCAGGCTACACCGGAGGAGTCATGAACCTGAATCGGAAGAGTCATTACCCTTCACGGAAACGACACTTCAGAACAGGTGCAACCGCTGGGAAGAGGGAGCGGACGCTCCCCCACAATGGGAGCCGACGCTCCCCAATTCCAGAAACTTGGGAACGCTTCGGAAATTTCAAATTCAGTTAAAACTGTATTTTTGAAAGTAGCCGTTAATACTTTTTTTATAATCTCTTCTCTTCTCTTCCTTCTTTCTTTCTTTATATATATATATATATATATATATATATATATATATATATATATATATATATATATATATATATATATATAATATATATATATACAAATTACTAAAGAAAGAGCAAGCTCCCTCAAAGGTCCTCTCACAAGAGAAGTCCCAAGGGAACTTAAAAATCACAATGAGGATGAACATCTATTTATAGGAGATGAAAGGTAAAAAAAGGAAGGATGAAAGATATGTGGGAAATAATGAAAATATTTAAATTTGGAGATGGTGGGAAATTGGAAACTTTCATTTCCCTCCAATTTATTTCATGAAAGACTTTCATCTAGAAATGAATCAAGAATGGCCCCAAGAAAAGTAATGGACTAAGAAAATAAATAAAGGCCCATTATTAGGAAATATTACAACAATAATAACACCTTGGATCGGTAATCTTGGATTGTGGCTGGATTTCGGATCAAAAGGATACTTGGGCCTGAATCGAAATACTCTAAACACTTGATGCTACACCGGCTAAACGGGTTGCACAGGATCTGAGCTATGAACCGAAAACTAGGATACTCCGGCTAATCTCCTCCGAATGGTCGAACCGTCACCTACACACAAGCAAGAACGTAAACTAAGCCGGGGGTGGCTCCGGCGTGAGAATAAATGACTGATAACAAGGTGGATAACAAAGGAAACTTAGAGAGAGAGGGGGAGAGTGTGAGAGAGTGTGAGAGACCTACAAATAATGGTTTCTCCAAGGCTTATATACTCTAACGCAACATGTTCCTTGCACATGACAAACACGTGTCAATCATCCAAGCTAAGTGCCAACCATCCCAAAGTTAGTGGGAAAACGCTGTTCACCTTGTCACATCATACTATTCTGACTGTTGTAGGGGAGTACACACATGGTAGCATATCAGTCATTTCAACTTACTAGTCACGCTTGTCGCCCATCGACAATCCCAAGGAAAGGGGGCAATACTCATATTGTCGCCAATCCCATATTCTACTCGCCCTATATTTGTCGTCTGTTAACCCTACCCACCCTACCCAACATGTCGCTAGCTGCCACGAGTACTTCTCGCTTACCGCTTATTCTCACGCTTCGACCTACTCATGTCGCCACTATTCTTGTCGCCTCACTCGAATGTCGCTTCACCTTTATGGGCTTACTTATAATACCCGTTTTATACATATTTGGCCCACTTGGCCCATTTTGCCACCTTGGGCCTAACCTACTGTTCAGGCCCAAATCCAAATTTCACAATCACATCAACACTACTACTCTTTCTTTTTCAGTTTCTGGTTATTCATCATTCAGTCTTCTGTTTAAAATTGTTATTAATCTTTGTTTTATTTTTCTTTTGCATTATTCGCGGGTCTTTGGCAACGGAGTGGTAAGTTCGCTCAACAGTGGTATCAGAGCCCGGTTGATTCGCGAACGGTAAATTAAGAAACCTAGTACAAGGTTTCTTGGGTAAGAAAAAGAAAATCGCTTTTCTCTTCTTGAGTTATCGGTTGTGTTTCTGGTGCTTTGTCTCTTGTTTTGTTTAAATATTCTGTCTGCTTTTGGGAATTGAAATTCATTGTTTTTTATGGGTGCTTATATGATGTAGCCATTCAATGGCAAATGTGATTTTTCAATTTGACAACAAAAAATAAAAGACATTTTAATTAAAGAAAAAGTTTTCAAAGCTGTAACTGAACAATATGCTGAATCGGATAATCAAGAATTAAGGTTTGAAATGGATGAATGTGCTTATTCTTCGATTATTTTGAATTTATCTGTCGCTGTTCATAGAAAAGTTGGTAAACATGATAGTGCTAAAGCTCTTTGGGATAAACTGGAAGAAGTATATGTTGAAACATCGTTACCTAGTAAGATGTATTTGCTTGAAAAGTTTTTTTCAGTTTAAATTGGACTTAAACAAAGACATGGATGATAACATTGATCGGTTTACTAAACTTGTGCAAGATATTAAGCAAACTGGTGATAAGAACATTGATGAATATACTCCTATTGTGCTCTTGAATGATATACATGATTCTTATCCTGATGTTAGATCTGCTATTAAGTATGGTAGGAATGATATTGTGCTTGATGCTGTGATTAACGGGCTTAAAAGCAAAGAGTTGGAATTAAGAGTTAATAAGGGTAAATCAATTGTTGGTGAGGTTAATATGGTGAGAGGACGATCTACTCAAATGAATAATAATCAGAATGAGGAACATGATAAGACTGAATCTAGTAAGAATAATGAGAGGAAAAGAAGTAAGTCTAGATCTGGTAAAAGTAACAGAAAATGTTATAATTGTGGTGAGACGGGACATTTTCGTAAAGAGTGTCCTAATCCTAAAAAGAAGAATCAAGACTTGCAAATTGACTGTAATTTTGCTTCTGGTGAAAATGAGCCTTCTGTTTTTATGATTACTGAAATTGTGGTGTATTATGTTCATTTTGTGAAAAATGAATGTTTGTTAGATTCTGCATGCATGTTTCACATGACACCTGATAAAAACATGTTTCATACGTATAATGATATGAAAAATGGCTCTGTTTCTTTAGCTAATAATAAAAAGTGTCAAATTGCTGGTATTGAAGACATTTGTCTCAAGTTTGAGTCTGGTTCTTGCTTAACGCTGAAAGATGTGCGACATGTGCCTGATTTAGCTAACAATCTCATATCTTGTGCATCTTTAGAAAATGATGGGTTAAAAGGAAAATGGGGTAGTGGGTGCATGAAAATCTTGAAGGGGTCTCTTGTGATTTTCAAAGCTGAAAAGATTAGAAACTTGTATGTTTGCACTGCTGAATCTATTTCTGATTATGCTATTGTTGTTAAAGTTGATAAAACTGATTTGTGGCATAAAAGACTTGGACACATGAGTAATAAAGGTTTGGACATTTTGAATAAACATGACATTTTTGGTAAAGATAAAATTACTTGTATGCCTTTTTGTGACTCATGTGTAATGGGTAAGCAACATAGAGTATCTTTCCCAATCCCCCTAATCCTAATCATTGTTCGACTAAAGAAATACTTGAGTATATACATGCTGATGTGTGGGGTCCTGCTAGTGAGACCACTCAAGGTGGTAATAGATATTTTTTTTTAATCTATAATTGATGACTTTTTCAGAAAAATATGGGTGTTTTTGTTGAAAAATAAATCTAATGTTTTTGATAATTTCAAAAATTGGAAAGTCATGATTGAAAATCAAACAGGTAGAAAAATTAAAGTGCTTAGGACTGATAATGGACTTGAATTTTGGAATCATGAGTTTGATAACTTTTACATTGATAATGGGATTAAAAGGCATAAGATTGTGCCTTATACGCCGCAACAAAATGGTGTTGCTGAACGAATGAATAGAACTCTTTTAGAAAGAGTTAGAACCATGCTTGCTACTTCTGGTTTGTCCAAACGTTTTTGGGGTGAGGCATTAATGACTGCCGCCTATCTTATAAATAGGTCTCTCTCAGTTTCCTTAAATGGTAGGTGTCCTGAAGCTATTTTTTCTGAAAAACCTGTTGATTATGCTAATTTGAGGAGTTTTGGTTGTGCTGTGTATGCCCATAGAAAAAATTATAAACTTGAACCTCGAACTGTGAGGTGCATTTTCTTGGGATACCCGGAGGATGTCAAGGAGTATAGATTATGAGTAAGGGAGGAACCGGGTTTCAAAGTGATCATTAGTCGTGATATTGTGTTTAAGGAAACTGAATTTCCTTGCTTGAATAATGTGCCTTCCCCTCCCCCTGCTCCAAATATGGTGGAGCATTCTTATGTGTCTATTCCTGCTATTGTGAATGAGCCTGTTGCACAAACTGAAAATGAGACTCCTCCTGTTGATAATCCTATTGTTGTGAATGAGCAAAATGTTGATGTTGAAAATAAAGATATTGAAAATGATCATAATGAGTTGCCTAATTTGACTGAGTACCAACCCAGTCGTGATAGACCTAGACGCATACCTAGGCAACCCGGACATTTTCATGATTTTGATATGACTTCATTTGTGTTTAGTGTGTTTGAATCTATTGATAATACTAAGCCTAAAACCTATTATGAAGATTTAAATTCTGCTAACAAGAATGAGTGGATTGATGCTATGAATGATGAGATGAATTCTTTGCATGTTAATTATACTTGGACTTTAGTGTCTAAATCGAAAAACTATTCAATTGTTTCTTGTAAGTGGCTCTATAAAGTCAAGAATGAATCTGACTCTGTTACATTTAAAGCTAGACTTGTAGCAAAAAGGTTTTACTCAGAAAGAAGGTATAGATTACACTGAAATATTTGCTCCTGTTGTTAAATTCACAACTGTTAGGATTATGCTTGTTTTGATAGCTCACTTTAATTGGGAAATGAAACAAATGGATGTTAAAACTGTCTTTTTGCATGGAGATCTTGATGAAAAGATATATATGAAGCAGCCTGAGGGTTATATTCATAATACTTGTCCTGATTATGTGTGTTTGCTTAAAAAATCTTTATATGGGTTAAAACAGTCTCCTCATATGTGAAACTTTAAATTTGATAAATGCATGCTAGATTTAAAATTTCAGCGGAGTTCTTATGATCATTGTTTGTACTTAATGGTTAGTACCCGCCCTGATATTGCTTATGCTATTTCGTGTTTAAGCCGTTACATGTCTAATTCAGGTTTGCCCCATTGGCAAGCTCTCAAATGGTTGTTGAGGTACTTAAAGCATTCGGTAAGTTATAGTTTGAAGTTCACTAAGTGTGATGAAGGTATAAAATTGGTCGGTTATGTTGATTCTAATTATGCTAATGATAGGGACAATAGAAAATCTATCACTTCTTATGTGTTTACCTTATGTGACTCTTGTATTAATTGGAAATCTCAGTTACAGCCAATTGTAGCTCTGTCTACGATAGAATCTGAATATGTGGCTGTAACTGAGGCTATAAAAGAGGCCATATGGAAGGTTTAATTTTTGAAATTGGTTTTCTAAATGACAAGGTGATAGTATTTTCTGATAGTCAATCTGGTATTCAGTTGGGTAAGAATTCTGTTTTTCATGATAGAACTAAACATATAGATGTTAGGTACCATTTCATTCGTGATGTGGTTGCTAAAATGTTATTTATCTTGAAAAAATTGACACCAATTTTAATCCTGCTGATATGGGAACTAAGTGTTTACCTGATTCAAAATTTTTGAATTGTTTGAAAATTTTGAATTTTGATACTTTGTGTTGATGCTTGTGTTATTTTTATCCCAAAAATCCTTTTCTTTACTTTGTGGGAGTTGGGGTGTCTAGTTTCGTTTCTTTCTACGTGATATGAATAAACTAAGTTTTTTGCCTTCCGTACTTTGTTCTGACTATGTGTTGGATCAAGTGCTGAAGGCTAAGGCGATGATAACTATGCCCGTAAGTGTATCCTATAAGTGCATCGTGAATTGCACTGGTGTGTCACAAACCGACACTTGATCCAAGGTGGAGAATGTTGTTATTTATTTGGGCTTTGGCCCATGTGAGCAACCCAATTTTGTGACTCTTTTTTAACCTAAAAGACCACCCCTTTTTTCTCCCCAGCATAGCATAGGTTGCGATTTATCAAAGGAAGACCTTGACTTTGTCTCTTCCCAAGTCGTTTTTTGCGATCTAATCTGTTCCTTCTCTCTGGCGATTTCGCCGTTTGCACCAAGGTTGATTCGATCGATTCGGGTAAGCTCCTCCTTATCTCTTCTCCCTTCGGCCCTATATAATCCCCCTCACCGTCTCCTTTGCAGTCACAAGAACACACGTCTTTTATACACACTATTGGGGTTTTCTCTTTCGGATAAATAGAGAGAGTGAGAGAGTTTGACAGTGAATAGTTTCGTAGGCTGCTTTCTTGGTGAATTCTTGCTTCCCTATTCTGATTTCTTAGGTTGTCTCTCCCTCAAAGTCAAGATTGATTTGATCAGTGTGTGTGCGTGCTGGCAAGGAAAAATAGTGAGTGTGGGTTGAGGTTTTTTAGTAAAGGTTAGGCTGTCCGAGCTAGGCTGGGTTTGTTTGGGGTTTGTACGGTCTTCTTGGCATTGCTTTGCTACCTTTCGGATGCATAATAACACCTTGAATGGGTAACCTTGGATTGTGGCTGAATTTCGGATCAAAAGGATATTTGGGTTCGAGCCAAAATACTCTAAACGCTACTACTTTTTCTTTTTCAGTTTTTGTTTATTCATTATTCAGTCTTTTGTTTAAAATTGTTATTAATCTTGATTTAATTTTCTTTTTTATTGTTCACAAATTTTGACAATGAAGTGATAAGTCCGCTGAAAACAAAGCTAAATAGCTTGGAATAGAATTGACAAACTAATCCTAATCCATAACATGATATTAAATTGATATAATCTCATGTGATGTGAAGTTGACTAATCAAATGATTGTTGGTGAATGTGTGGGGGGAAATAAAAGAAAAAAACATTATGATTGGCATCACTTTCCAAATTATGGTACCAAGTGGAGATGTATTTGTCAAACATTTATATTTTTTTCCCGTTTCGTAATCCACCTATATTGACTTGTTATGCCAACATGTTCTGATGGAACCATTTTATAATTACAGAAATGTTCAATTATTGTTGTTTTCAAAAATACAGAAATTCAATTATCTCTCATGTTCTTTGCATGCAGCTTAATTAGCCCTTTTGGCGATTTTTTTTTTAAATATAGCTTTTTAAAAATTTATATATCAAAATAACATTTTCAAAAATTTAAGTACCAAACTAGTACTTTTGACTTGAAATCCGGAATTGGTAATTCCGGATTATGAAATACGGAATTACCAATTCCGGATTTGTTTTTTTTTTTTTTTTGTTTTCCAAAATTGAATTTCCGAAAATAATAATTCCGTAAATAGGGGGCGATCGCGCCCTAAAATAGAGCGATCGCTCATGTGTACTCCGGCGGTACCAATTTCGGATTCTATTTTTATTTTTTTCCAAAAAAGAAATAAAGCAAATAAAAAAAATATATTCTGAAAAAAGGAGAGGGCGATCGCTCTACTTAAGGGGCGATCGCTCCTTAGATGCGTATCTTCAAATCCGGCACTGTCAATTCCGGATTTGCTTTAATTTGAATCCGGGGCTGCCATTTTCGGATTCAAATTTTGAATTCCTACTACCATTAACTCTTATTGTTCATGGAAGAAAGGAAGAAGAAGGAGTGCAGAGAGTGAGATAGAGAAAGAAAGAATTAAGGAGAAGAGAAAAAGTTTAAAGAGTTGTGAGAGAAAGTGTTAGTTTGGTACTTAAAAATGGTTAGTTATATTTCTTTTTTTAATTTGTTTTGAGTTGTTAATTTTAGTTATATAAATTTTTTTAAGAATTTTTATTTGTGCATTTTTTATATTTTGTTGTTAAAATGATTTATGTACTTAATTTTTGATTGTCAATGAATTAAACAATTGTAATTTAATTTTTGCCTAGTTAGAATTTTCTTAAGTTAGGTTTAAAATAAAGTGTTTGTTATAATTACTTTGACAAACATGTTGCAATTTTTCTATTTAAATGTAGCAAAACTTTAAGTCCCATTTAAATTTAATTACTATTAAAAATTTTTATTTCAGATGAATCAACATGTACAACAACAATTTATTGATCCTGGGCCAATCGATCCTCATGTATTGACTTCTCAGGATACACATAGATCTAAATATATTTGGGAGGGACAAGAGTTACCCAATTTAAGACCTAGGCGTGGTCCAGTACTTCCACCTAGAGTTGATTGGAGGATAGAAGAGAAGCTTATAAATACTGGATTTTATGGAGTGTATTTATTAGGTCATATACAATATGATTGGCATTTGATTGAGGCTTTGATTGAACGATGGCGTCCAGAGACCCACACTTTTCACTTACCTGTAGGGGAGATGACCATCACCTTAGAGGATATTGGCATGTTGTGTGGTCTTCCTGTAGACGGAATGGCGGTGACTAGTTCGAAACTAGTAGGAGTGCTTTGGCATGGGTTGAGATTGTTGAGGAGTTATTTGGGGTTGCATCCTCAGCTGCAGACATCAAAAGAGGTGGAATGATATCAATGAGATGGGTTCTAGGACACTTCCCTCATTTTGAACGACTTCCCAATAATGCGTCAGAGCATATGATTGAGACATATACTCGAGCATACATTTTCTTATTATTGGGGTCATACATTATGCCCGTCTCGTCGATAACCTAGTGAAGTTGATGTACCTCGCACTTCTTAGGGATATAAATAATATTGGTGCATACGGTTGGGGTAGTGGAGCGTTGGCCTTCTTGTATAGGGAGATGTGTGTAGCATCTCAGCACGATTCGAAAGGGTGTGGTGGCTTCTTAACCATTGTACGTATGTCTATTATATATGATTACATTATGCTAGTGGACTTAACCTGTTTTGTACGTAATGATAATTTTTTATAGCTTTGGGCATGGGAGAGGTTGTTGTGTACACAACCTAGGAGACATGCGAAATAACACTTCTTGGATTGCAACCGAGTGGGTTACGGTATATTTCAATTACTTCATTTTGTAAATGATCTGTTTTGTAATATATCGCTTTTTACTCATTATTTTTTATGTCAATTGTTTCATATGTAGGTGGAAGGGTCCATTGTCGTATACTTACGTGTTGCCCATAACACGCAAGGCTATCGAGACCAGTTGTCATATTTAGAGAATGATCGGGTTGTGTGGCGGCCATACAACGGTGTGCCGGTTCAATTTACGCCTTCGGGGCCAAGCTATATGGAGGGCGAAGGTGCCCTCATACGCTTTGAGAGGGTTGAATGACACTTTCCAGATCGCGTAATGCGACAATTTGGGATGGTTCAAGGTGTGCCTGATGACTGCGACACCAGTTTGGACTTGCATCGGATTAGTCGGCAAGGTCGGTCAGGCGTTAACTGGATGCAACAACATGATCAGCACATAGCAAGGTGGAATGAACGGGAGTTTAATGTCGTTGATGGAGAGTTTGGTGAAGTGGATATGAGTTACCATCACCCCTATTTGACATGGTATAGGCGTATTACTCGATCGCTCATCCACAATTCGTCTAATGTGGAGGGACTAGGGTTCAGGCCACGTTCAACTGGTTATGAGGGTGTGGTAAGTTATATATTACATACAATGATTTTACAAAAAACAATACCATTTTTCCGTATTAATTAATTTTAGTTCATTGTTTTGAACAGATTCAAAGTCTCCAAGGGATGTACTTATACAGCCAGAATGCCACATCCTTGGAAGACCTGGCGAATTACACTCAACAATGTGTCACTAACACACTGACACATATTAGGGAGCAGCGGCGCAAGCCCAAGCTCCCCCAACGGTTGATCATGCTGCTGAAGAGGAGCCACAGAGGGAGAATCGGGTTCGTAGGCGTGGCGGATACCAGCAGCTGCGGGATGAGCCGGAGATGCGGGATCAATACGGTGATATGCATCGGTTTGAGTTGATCGGACGAGTTCACCCGAGACGGGACCGGGTAATTCTTTTACCGAATTGATGAATCGGTTTGATTTCACGCAACCGCCTCGAGCTCCTTCCCTTCTTCTAGCAATTATAATCGAGCGCTGAGCGGACATTCGGGATTAGGGATTTAGGCCTAGTTTCCATTTGCCTAGTGTGCGGTTTTCGAGAAAGTCCCAGACGGATCATCCTCATCCTCATCTCAACAATCTAGATCAGATGGTCGTCGTATGCCGAGGAGAGGGAGTAGGATTCGCAATCCCCCTGATGAATTTACCCCGTCTAATTATCCTTGACTGGTATCCTACGTGATCGGGATGTGGTCAATTTTCTATAAAACTTATTCTTTTATTATTGTTAATTTTAATTTCATGAAAGCTTGCCATGGACTGATATTTCTGAAAAACTAATTGAAAAACGTTAAAAAGCGGTGGAAATTCTAAAAAACTAAGCTGGACTGAGAAACTAACTGAAAACGTTAAAAAACTAATGGAAATTCTAAAAAAAACTAACGAAAAACGTTAAAAAACTGATTGAAATTTGACAAAAGAGGGACGGACAAGAGGAAGGTCGCTCCCTTATAGAGGGCGATCGCCCCAATGTAATCCGGAAATTCTAATTCCGGATTCTTTTATTAAAAATTTATTTTTCTTAAAAAACAAATAATAAATTCCATATGCGCGATCACCCCAATATACGAGCGATCGCCCTCTTTTTACAGAGAAAAGGCGCGATCGCTCACTAAACCCAGCGCGATCGCCCTCTACGCGGATTTCTCAAAGCACGGTTTATCCCAAAAACCTCCCCCTCTCCCAATCAAATAACCCTACCAGCGCCTCCTTTTCTCTCTCTCTCTAAAATTTCAAATTTCAAACCCCAAATTCAAGCTTCTTCAACCCCAAATCCAATTTTCTTCAACCCCAAAATCAATCAATCATCCATTTTGAAGCACACATTCAAGGTTTGAGGTGCATTTTGAAGATTGTCACACGTTTGTTTTTCAAGACAAAGACTCCGGCGAAATTCCGGCGACCTTCCGGCAAATTTCCGGCCAATTCAAAAGTAAGCTTCCAATTTTTTATCTTTGAGTTTTGATTGACAATGCCTCCTAAAAAACCACGAACCACTACCACCAACACTCCAACCCCTCCCGGTCCCCCGTATGATCTTTGCTAAATTTGTTGGGATTCAAGCTCAACAATTCTTTGAGTTATATGAAAACAAGCCATTCAACCCGGAGAGGGAATTTGATTTTAATGGCTTGTATTTAGATGGTTTTGTTACCCTTTACAATTGGGGAAAGTTGGGGAGTAAGCCCCCAAACTATGGAAGTTCACTTTTAGTCAAAGAATTTTATGCTAATGTTTTTGAACGGGGGAATACGGGACAGTCTTTTGTGCGGGGGCTAGAGGTTAATTATGATAGGGATGCCATTAATCAACATTACGGGTTAGCCACTAACATTGAGGAGGATGGGTGTGAGTACACCAAAGAGATGGAGAGGATAGGAAAAAAAGTTAGGGAAAATTTGCATTTGCTAGCTCCGACTTTTGGGGTAATTGACCCTAGGAATGTGAAGAAGGGGGTAGTTGTAAAGGCTCGAGACATGGATACTTGGATGAAGTATCTTCATAGATTTATTTGTGAGAGGATCCTCCCCTCCTCTCATTTTAATGAGGTTAATTGGAGACGTGCATTTCTAATGCACATGATAGTTCAACGAAAAACAATTGATTTTGGAAAAATAATCAGTAAGGAGATATGGAACACGGCTAAGGGTATGGACAATACGAACTATAATTTTCCATTGTTGATCACATCCCTGATAACAAAATCGGGATTTAACCTCAGGTTAGTGAACAAGGACATTAAAGGAGGTCAGATTAACTTATTCACCCTCGCACTAAATGTCAGAATGTAAAGAGGGGTGAGGGGTCATCTAGGAGACCTCACGCTGGATGATGATGATGATGATGATGATGAGGAGGAGGAGGAGGAGGAGGAGGAGTGGCGAGCAGACCCGGTCGAGGCTGCTTATTATCTGTCAGAGCAGGTTGGCTACGTGGAGAGTCAAATTAGAGATATGAGGGAAGATTTTGGACATTTATCCGTCCGCGTGGATGCGGAGATTGAGACTAACCAGGCTTGGAGGGCACAACAAAATGTTTGGATGTCACAACATGATCGTGTACAGGAGGAAGCGGACTCGGTTGCTCCAGAATATCCTTGGACGGATGCCACCACCACCAGGGAGATGGGTCGGGCTATGGTGGACATTTACGAAGATTAATGTTTTTGTTGAATTTTAAAACTCTTAGTTAATTTCAGCTTTGGTTTGTGGCTTAATTTGATGAGGGGATCCTCATAAACAATATTTCATATTTGGTTTGTATTTTAATTCGTCATGCCTTTGTTGGCATGCAAACTTGGTTTTATGTTGGGGTGTGTCCCAAAGACATCTTTATTTTTGGTTTGTAACAAACTTGTTGTTAATTTCCTCTTTGTTTGACTCGCTAAATCGATTTTATTTCTTCCCTTCTTGTATTGTGCCTGGTGGTATGGCTGATGTTTGTTTTCAGCAAAACATTATTTAATTTAAGCAAACATTGTGTTATGTTAAAAATTTATTTTTGGATCCAATCATAAAATTTATCTTCAAGTTTTGAAATTATTTATCCTAAAATAAATGACCGACTCTTGATCAAAATGTATTAGACTTTTTGATAATACACTGCATATGTGCAATCACTGTAATTATAATATTTTTCATTTTATACAATAACGGGTTCAACAAAAAAGTCAAAAATGGGACAAACATTTTGGGACGGAGGGAGTATTACAAGAGTTTTATACAATAACGGGTTAATTGAAAATAAAAATGGGACAAACATTTTTGGGACGGAGGGAGTATTACACGCTATTGGCTCGGTTTTGGCTTTGGAGCGGTCGCCCCTCTTATTGGAGCGATCGCTCCCAAAATTCCAGTAACTTTGCGCGAACGCGCGGATGGAAAGAGCGATCGCCCCATTTGTCTGATTTTCCATGTTAAAATTGGTAGTGTTACAACTCTGTGTGTTGGTACACATGTGTGCACTGCACATATATGACAAAAAGCGTAATGAAGAAAAAGTGCATTAATTGAAGATAGGTTGAACATTTATAATATACATTCAAATCCGGCACTTGCCAATGCCGATCTTATCTTCAGCGACAAATCCGGCCTTTGTCAATGCGGATTTATCTTAACTTACAAATCCGGCCTTTGCTAATGCGGATTTATCAAATTTGAATTCCCCTTTAAAAGGAAGGAGTAGTTTCATTACAAACATCTAACCCTCAACCCTCTCTCCTCTCTGAAATATGGATCGTAGACTCAAAAATTCTTCTAATCTCCGTCCTCATTTTGAAAAAGGCCAAACATCTAACCCTCAACCCTCTCACCTCTCTCAAATAAATCTGTCTCAACGCGAAGGAGAGCGTCGATTCTGGTCCAGTGGTGACGTGCGGTTGGCTTTGCGCCAGAGAAACCTCGATCGTCAGAGAGGGGGATCCTCTCAGGAACCTCTGATTCCGACACAAGAGTATGTGAGGAGAGCGATTGAAGATCCCAAGGAGGATAAAGATTTCGAACGCAGTCCTTGACTCTTCGCACTTGAACTGCTCAGTGGCGATGGTATGATTCTTTGCTACCCCTTTCATTCTTGTCACGGGCGGATTTCCTAATGGATTTGGTAGGATTAATGTTGCCGTTGGTGTTGTCAAGACCATCACACGAAATGAATTTGGTGACGCTACGGTGATTTTGAAGGTTAGCATATGAGTTTTGTATGTTTTCTAGCATGATTAGTATGTGTCTTATCTTACTAATTAAGATAAAATTGATAGGATCCAACGGGAACAATAGGTGGTGCAATTCATCATAAGGTGTTTTGAGAGTGAGTTCGGAGATGACATAGTTGTTGGTTACGTTACGATACTTCATCAGGTATGATGTATTAAAAATGCAACAACTTGAACCTATTATTAATATTGCCATCTAATCATGTTTTTTTTGTAATTTTTAGGTTGTTGTTTTCTCCCCCTCACGTAAAACACATATACTCAACATCACACTTCCCAATGTATTCAAGGTAAAATTGTTAGGTACAGTGTGAGTGGGTGATTGTTCAACAAATGACATTAGTTTATTTGTGTTGCGCGGTATTCCATAAGGATTTCATCCCATCTGATTTTCCATGAAGGGGTTTTTCATGTAAAAGTTGTTGAACTGTTGAACTTGTATTTCTATCCTATGTGATCGGGATGTGATCACTAATTTGAACTCTTTATTTTAATGTTTGATTAATGTATGTGTTGTTGAACTGTTGAACTTGTATTTCTATCCTATGTGATCAGGATGTGATCACTAATTTTAATATTTATTTTAATGTTATTTCAGTTTTTATTCATATTTTATTTGCTATAAAATGGAGCGGTTGACCCATTTGGTCGTTTTAAGTTTCGCAACTACAAATATATTTGATGTCATACTCCACCAAGAGTTAAATATATTACAAGTTCAATATATTACAAGTTCAAATAAAACAATATTACAAGTTCAAATAAAACAACAATACTTAAAAGTTCAAAGTACGTAATTTAAGAAGTAATAATAAAATAACTCTTACTGTCTAAGAGTTGGACATCTCCTTCGCGTGTGACCTTCTAACTTGCAAATCCCACAACGATTCTTTTTTTTTTGAAACTTGCCAATCCATAGAGTTTCTCAGTCGCCTTGACCTGGGTCTCCCTTGCTTCTTGTCACGTCGATGCTTCGGGTTAGGGTAAAAACGTGGGACAATATGAGCTACATTCCACGTCATGGATTGGATGAAAAGAGCAACTCCACGTCTTGTAGTACGAGGCAAGGCTGTAAAAAGGATGAATATAACTCATACCATCGACACTTTGCGATTTGAAACACGCAAGCACATGCGAACAAGGGTAATGATATTGCATCCATTTGCCACGAAGTGCATGTTCGATCACGCAATCTCACAACTTGAATGTGTCCACCTTTGTCACCACGTGCCACAGTCGTCACACTATAAACACCCACGGACGTAGTGTTAAACCTTGTGACGTGATGAAACCCGGCCTTATCCAAGTTGTATCGGTATCTTTGATCGATTCTCTCAGAATTGTAGCGTGGTATTTGGTGGTGGGATGCCATTAGGATCTCCCCTAAAGCACTAATTGCTTTAGTGAGTCTATCTTGAAAGTATGCCACACACCTATAGAATGAGGTCTCAACAACTGCTGAAATTGGCATTCCCCGAGCTCCTTTCATAACGCCATTAAAAACTTCCGACAAATTAGTAGTCTTAATGTCGTACCTATATCCACCATCGTGAGCCATTGTCCACTTTCTAGCATCCAAGTTCTCAAACCATTTATATGCCTCAGGGTTGATGATACGAATTTGCCTCAGATAGCATTTAAGCTTTCTATCTTGGGTGGTGCTAACAGCACGCAAAAAAAGATCTTTCAATCCAACGCCCTTGTGAGCTTTAAGAAAATTAGCTCGCAAGTGCAACATGCACCATCTGTGGATAACATTTCGTGGCCAGCTGGCAATGTCTCCAACCGTGCAAAGGATGCCATTATGCCGATCAGATATCAAGCAAACTTCACGACCCTTAACAATATGTTTGCATAGAAGATGCGAGAAACCAACACCGGTTTCGATAGTCCTCTTTTTCAAGAATAGCGAATGCGAGAGGAAGTAGACTATCATTTGCGTCGACACCCATGGCAATAAGAATAACCCCTACTATATCTTCCATGCGGGAATGTGCCATCAATAGAAATAACGGGACGACAATGAGTGAATGCTTCCACACAAGTGCCAAATGCCCGAACACACGATCAAACATACCTAAAGCACCGGGAGGAGGAGGATCGAGAATGCTCCACAATGGTTCCGGGGTTCCACTTTTGGATGGCGGCTAACAAACGTGGCGATCTTATGTAAGATTCCTCCCGGTCTCCATATGCCTCTGCAATAGCTTTTGTTTGCCACACCATGCCTTTCTATATGAAACTTCCTTTCCATAGGCTTTTTATTTCCGCCTTCACTAGTACAATCTTCAACTCGGGATCGGCCTTAACCGGTTCCAAAACTTCACGCCCTATGAACTTAGCATCCATGTTTCGATGATTTTGGCTAATTTCAGTTGCCAAACAAGAATGAGGACCCTCGTATTTGGTAATTTCCCAATACCCGGCATTCTTCAAACTCACATTCACATAAAAATTGCACGGAAAATCTTTCATCAAACACTCAATAGTCCACTTTCGGGTTGTGCTTCGTTTTACCTTGAAGCGCAGATTTTTCTTAATATGAAACAACTTCATTTTATACTGCACATCTGTCTTCTTTGAAAAGCGAATACCTTTGGCAATGTCATGATGTTCTACATTCCATTCAGCAAAGTCATATTGGTTATCATCATATATCTCCGATCCTTCTCCAATATCACGATAAAATTGATACCCGACTCTGTCATGCACATGATGTTGTGGTTCTTCGTAAGCAACCAAATGTAACGCCAAATCTTCTCCCTCATTCTCGCTAACATCGGTAGGACTACTGCAATCATCATATCCATCGTCACGATCTTCATTTAGAAGCAACTCAATATTTTCTTCATAATCTGAATCATTATCATCATCATTATACAATTCCTCACCCTCACCCCCTCCCTCTTCCTCGCTCTCTTCCTCTTCCTCTTCCTCTTCCTCTTCCTCTTCCTCTTCCTCTTCCACATATGTTTGTGTACTTGTTCCAGCATCCCTCTGACTATAGCAGCTTAAAGAACCCATCTGGAAGGTATCCATGTCATTAACATACTGATTTTGTAATGGCTCCTCATAGGTTTCAAACTCCTCAACATTCACATTATCAACTAAATTTATCTTAACATACAATTGTAAGCTACTCAACCCACCAAACTGAGCAGAAACATCAAACATGACTTCCATACCCATATCATTGTCGATTACAAATGGAATGTAGTTTGCAATCCCGGGAGCAACAAGATGAGGATATCTACATATAACTTGCAAGCGAACAACGGCTCGATCTACCCCGAACTTCTTAGCTAACTTTTTAATCAACTTCTTGTAACTCCACCGAGTTTTAGCCCTAAGTGCACATTTTGGTCCCCTTTCAAAATGTTCACCTTCAAACAGTGTTCATCATTTCCTCCCCAATAACACATGAAAACAAGTGGAACTCCACCATATTTATTCCTAGAAATTGAAAAATAAATTATAAAAAATCTAATTTAACAATATCACTACATTCACAAAAAAATTTAAATAAATACTAAATTTAAATTTCGAACAAAAAATAAGAGGATTAAATGTACCTTCTTAATCACCTCTTCTTCTTGAACTTCTTAATCAACTTCTTGAATTTTCAATATTTTTTGGAAAAAATTCACCTACTTTCTTCTTCTTTCTTCTTTTCTCCTTCTTCTTCACTGGATTTTTATTATGCCAGATTTCTTTACAGATTTGCCGAGGAAGATGGGTTTTGTAAAGCAAATCCGGAATTAGCATTTCCGGATTTGAATTTTTCAAAAAAAAAAACATTACTTAATTCAATTCAGATATATTTAGTATTTAAAAAAAAAAATTAAAATCCGGAGTTATCAGTTCCGGATTACACTAAGAGCGATCGCCCCCACATACGTGCGATCGCTCTCTATTTATTCCAGAAAATATTATTTTCCTCATTTAATCTTTTTTGGAAAAAAAAATAAAAATAGAATCCGGAATTGGTACCTCCGGAGTACACATGAGCGATCGCTCTATTTTAGGGCGCGATCGCCCCCTATTTACGGAATTATTATTTTCGGAAATTCAATTTTGGAAAACAAAAAAAAAAAAAATCAAATCCGGAATTGGTAATTCCGGATTTCATAATCCGGAATTGGTAATTCCGGATTTCATAATCCGGAATTACCAATTTCGGATTTCAAGTCAAAAGTGCTAGTTTGGTACTTAAGTTTTTGAAAATGTTATTTTGATATATAAATTTTTAAAAAGCTATATTTAAAAAAAAAAAAATCCCTTTTGGCCTTTTACAACTTAAATAAAAAAAAATTAAAAAAATGTAAGCAATTAATATGGTTTCACAAGAGCTTCCAGTACAAATTATGACTACAAAAAATTAATATAACCAGTCTTTTTTGATATCTTTAAATCAACATCAATTTACAGTGCTGAAATATCACAACACCATATTTTTTCTCACCACATATAAAAATAAATATCGCTTTTATTGAATATTCTTATCATATAATGGAAAAGTTTGTTAGATAGATTTGAGGAATTACTCATATCACCGATTGATTTTTAGTTGAAACCTTCGATATAGTTTATCATTGTATCAGTTCAATCTATGCTCACACTGAACCGTCCATGCTTCATTTGTGTGTCTCTACTTTTTCTGATTCATATCTCATTCTAAGAAAGTATAGCCATTACAAGGAAAAAACATGATTAGACTAGCACTTACTTACAATAGGACCTCATATATCAATGTCGATATTTTTAATCACATTTTATATGATTTTTTTTTATTATTTGATAAAACTTGAGATGCTGCACAAGTACACATACA
Organism: Adenophora triphylla var. japonica; assembly: GCA_022495995.1. Lineage (NCBI taxonomy): Eukaryota > Viridiplantae > Streptophyta > Magnoliopsida > Asterales > Campanulaceae > Adenophora > Adenophora triphylla. The sequence goes on from JAFEMH010002756.1 coordinate 46,807, forward strand.
TTCTTGCTTTAGAATTCTTCTTACAATATATTGTGCTTATTGATAAGGAAATCACCAAGTTGAATAAAATTATTCCTGAATTGATTCTATATTAACTTGGATTAGCATTTCTTATTCGGATTCTTGTTTTAATTCTTATCCTCTTGACAATTTAAAAGTAATATTTTGTCCTTGTTATTCAATTTTAGTGCCGGAATGTGGAATCAGAAACGTAACAACTAGACAATAATATGGACAAAATATTATTTTGAATTTCATATGTTGTTATCAAGGAAATTAATGTTGGATTTCAAAGAGAAAAATGTTACGTAATCGTATTTTTGTAGAACAATTCCTTGATTGGTAAGCAATTGGAAATTCAAATTTGATTTTCATATTTTATTTGAAGCACAAGGGAAGTTATTCGAAACTACTCACATGTCTTATCATAATAATAATAAATGTTAATAAGTGTTGTAATTAACTTGTCAAATATTTTTAAAAATATATTTTTACTTAATTATATATTGTTTATACCATAATAAAAGTACATTAAAATTATTTTCTTATTTAAACACCTAATGACATTTATTTTATAGGGACTTATCATGAATCTCCAAAAGGAATGATTTAAATTAATTATTAAACATTTATTGTGCCAAAGGCCAATAAGTAGTTTTATATTATCCTCATAAGAGGGACAACAATTGGTACAACTATAAACATGGATTAATTTTTGCGTCTACGTCTAACCAACATTTGGGTCTAAGCCCTATAGTTAACTTCTTCTTTTGATTGGGTAGTTTTTAAAGTTGTTTAACCAAATTATAACGTGCGTCGTTATGTAAATTATAACGTCACGTGTCTATATATATATAAGGAGGTAACTGTAATATATTTTATTACCACGTTAAGATAGATAGTAGTCAATAACTTTCGGCATATTGGTGGACGGTGGACCTTTATTATTTATATTTTATTTTCGTTTTAAAAAAGACTACTCCGTATTTCGTAACATACTCCGTATACCGTTACAAATGAGACAGTTACTGTTTACGCGTGAATTAAAGAAAAAAATAATGATATAAATGTTGTGAGTGTAAAAGTAAAATAGGAGAGAGAATGAATGGAGGGAATAGTAAATTATAATGGTGTTGTGAGTATTAAAATAATGTAGGAGAGAGAATGAGTGGAGGAAATAGTAAAGATTTTTTGCCATTTTAGGAAGTGTGTGATTTGTAGCGGGATGCCCAATGAAAAAAGTGTGTGATTTATAGCGGGACGGAGAGAGTATTTTTTCACTATTGTGGAAACAAGAGAAAGATAAATTTACATTACATTGCATTCATCTAATATACAATACAAGGGGCAAATAACTGCCTCTTAGCTTTACATAAAGAGTGGCTGAGATTCATTCTTGGAATGTTGATCCAACGGCCCATATTAAATCAACACCCCCACGTTCTCTCCTCTTCCTCTTCCTCTTCCTCCATTTTATTATGTCTGGGTTTTTAAAGAAGAACGCTCTTCTAAAATTGATCTCTTCTTCTCTCCCTTTCACCTTCTCTCTCCCTTCTGTTTCTCTCTCTCCGTTTCTCTCTCTCAGTTTCTCTCCCTACTCCATCTCTCCGGTAAACAATGATTAAATTACGTCGTGGCTCCTGGAAGCAACCCTAAATCCTTAAACAGGTTATTGTTTCTCTTTTCTCCCCCATTTGATTATAAGCGCTTCTTACTTCTCACATGAACAGCTGTGATTGAATTCTCCCTCCATCAACTGCGGCAGTTTACACTTACACAGCTGCTCCTCCCCTCTAACCGGCAAAAACTCAAAGAAATAAATCAGTCTTCCTCGCCGTTTTCTCTACCTTGATGTTCCGCACCACTTTTGGTGTCTCAGATCGGTATGTTTTCCATCGCTATTCATGTTTAATTTAGGGATTTGAATTCTTTTAGGGTTCCTAATTCAACTTTTGTTTTAATTTTTTAAGGTTCTTAGTTTCAACTTTGTTCTTTAGTCATTCATCTTTAGAGGCTGAGCGTGTGAAAGAGGGAGGCCATTGCTTATGCGGCATTCCAACTGTCACCAAAACGGTCAAGGTGGGAGCATTTAGGTCATAGGTTCAATATTATTATATTCTTGATTAATTCAGTTTGTGGTGCTGCATGCTTATCCCTTTATATATTTGCTTTTGGGCATATGTGAATTGTTTGTTTCAAGTGATGGGAACATTGAGAAGCTTGCATCAGGGTTGGTGAAGCCATTTGTGGCACATTTGAAGGTTGCAGAGGAACAAGTTGCACTTGCAGTGCGATTTATCAAACTTGAAGTTTAGAGACGTCGAAATGCTGAAGCGTGGTTTGCGAATGGAACACTTGAGAGGTATTACTCTGTTTTTCTTTCTTTTTGTTTTTTAATTTATGTTCTATCTGTTTCTCCACCTTCTACCACTTCCCTACTCCTGTCCACGGCTCTCATTCTTACTCCTCTCACCTGTCTTAATTGTTTGTTGTTAATTTATTTTCTTACTTAGATTTAGCAGTCCACTATTCTTATGGAAAAATCTAATTGATTTCTATGCAGATTCTTGAAGGCCTGCAAGTTAGATGTTGGAAAAACCAAGCTTATGTGGCCTAAAAAAACCCCAATAGAAGGAATGACTTTGGCACGAACACTATTTTTCAGGTGATAATCTTATCGCTTAATTGTACTCTTATTGTTGAATAATCAAAGACGAATGATTAAAGGAATTTTATAGTACTATAAGATAGCTTCCAATGTAATGACTCTGTTAAACGACTGATAGGCTAAAGTCGCACGCCTATTTCATTGTTGGGGTACTAGAAAGTTTTGTGTTTTAATTGTGTGTGATTTGGGAAAAAGGTAACTGATTTTGCATTTTCAAATATGATTTCTTTCGTTGAATCAGATCTGGTAGTGGGCAGTTTTTGATTGTTTAGAGTTGTTTGATATATGTCATTGTAATTGGGGGGGGGGATGGTCTAGATTTGGGTTTGATTTTGTTACCAGTATAAGTAAGATCTGCAGTCGATATCTCGATGCTGGTTGGAGTTCACATTCTATGCTGGTTATGTTTGAACCCTCATAATTTGATTAGTAGATTTGCTGAATTGATAGCTTGATCAATCTTCCCCCTACGTCGTTCCATTAATAATCAGCTGTTTCATCCTGTTTTATCAGCAATTTGTGGGTTTCAGTTTTGAGCTTGACTAGGGAAACATTTGTAGGGTCTCTGGTAAATGCAACGCTGCGGAGCTTCTGTTCTTATGAAGAAACTCAAGAATTGATATATATTAGACTAAGTATGAAGTCCGACACACTCATTGATTATGCGGCATTCCAACTGTCACCAAAACGGTCAAGGTGAGAACATTTAGGTCATAGGTTCAATATTATTATATTCTTGATTAATTCAGTTTGTGGTGCTACATGCTTATCCCTTTATATATTTGCTTTTGGGCAGATGTGAATTGTTTGTTTCAAGTGATGGGAACATTGAGAAGCTTTCATCAGGGTTGGTGAAGCCATTTGTGGCACATTTGAAGGTTGCAGAGGAACAAGTTGCACTTGCAGTGCGATTTATCAAACTTGAAGTTGAGAGACGTCGAAATGCTGAAGCGTGGTTTACGAAGGGAACACTTGAGTGGTATTACTCTGTACAACTGCTTTATTTTTTACTTTGATTTTGTAACTAAATGCAATAGGTGCTGCTTACTTCCAGGTTTGTGCGGTTTGTTAGTACGCTAGAGGTATTGGAATTAGTCAACACGTTTGATGCTGAGATGTCCCAGCTAGAAGCGGCACGGAGAATTTACTCACAGGTAGCAATATTCGGCACATTTACAAAAAAATCATGCGAGATGATTGTAAAAGTTCTTTCTTCTAAATTAGATTTATCAAATATTTTCAGGGGGCGTCAGACCAACTTTCGAGCACTACAGGTATGTTTTGGTGCATATCAATATATCATCTCAACCTCTGCTTGCATTTCTGTTGAATCACAATGGGTATAAAATGTTGATAGACTACAGTTCTGTTGAATCACAATTGGTATAGAATGTAAATATGATGAAGCTAACAGTTTAACGCCTAACAGTGATAGAAGTCCAGCACATTTCTTGTGCTGCAGTAGTAGTTTGACTTACTCAAAAAACACACGTTCTAACGCCTAAAAGTGATAGATGTCCAAAACATTTCTTGTGTTGCAGTGGTTGTTTTTGACTTACTCAACAAACACACGTTCTTGGCTGCATAACATAGTTCGTTAGTTATATAACATTTTTGTCCCTAGGAGATTGATTATAAATGTGGAAGTCAAACTTGATTGGCAATATTTGGAATAGAAGAGTCCGATTCACTTGCAAGATTCCTTGCAATTATTACTTTTTGTTGTTTTCGATTATAATACTATGCTATGGCCTTTAAAGCTGCTATTTAAGGTCGCCATACTATTTCATAGACTCTCTGTTGATTGTACTAAAAGGAAGAAAATGTAAAGTAATATTTGTAGTCAATGAACTCGGGTAATATTTTTGAGAACGAACCAAGCCATGATTAAGGGATGTTGAGTTTTCACGAAGAAGTTAGAACTGGTTGTAAATGTGCTAATTAGAGATTCTGCCATACTTTCTTAGGTTAGACAACCTTGGCGGGTCGTTTGGTAGAAATGCCATATATCATTGATTAATACCTAGCAAAAGAGATTATTTTATCCAAGTAAACTATCTCAGATTGAGTTATCTAGCATTTGGTTAAGGGCAATTTGGAATTAAATGGTATCTCAATTTTCTGTTATTGGTGGTCAATTAACAAGGGGGATTAGGTATTACTACCGGGTAAGGGGTTTATCCTCCTAAGTCCCATCCAGATAAATGTATCCTTAATGACAAGCTGCTACTAGACATTAGACTAGGATAAATTAATTTTACTGCTTATCCTTTTGTACTGACCCGTGCCAATGGCACGGGCTTTTAAGTACTAGTATATATTACAATAGGGGTGGGATCTAACCGCCACACAAAGAGTGGCTCAGATTTAATCTTGCAAAAGACAATAAATGGTTGTGATTTAATTTGAAAAAAAAAACTTTCCACTTAATGCACTGGATATTAACTCTCTCCTCTCTTCCCCTAACCCACTATATAGTATTATATATATATATATATATATATATATATATATATATATATATATATATATATATATATATATATATATATATATATATATATATATATTTATTTATATTTATTTATATATATAATATTGTAAGTACCAAAATTCGGATCGTCAAAATCCGTCAGAAAGTTAACCGAAATTCGTTAACTGGCCTGCTCCAGGTTAATCGGAACTCGTTAAACTCCCCGTTGCCATGCCAACGAGATGTCCCGGGACTGCCCCGTGCATCCCGACGTCGAAACGTACTTGACACACGTCATCGCACGTGAAATTACGGCTTTCCCTGAAAAACGCACTTTTCGGCACTTTTCGAGGGCGTTTCGGACATTTTCCGGACTGTTATTTTAAAAAACGGACAAAACCGGGAACCGGGAACGAACTTCCACATGGCTGGTGACTCACAGGATGCGTGGCAAGCATGCCACCTCCCTCTAGTCTATTATACAATACAGGTTCCAAATAACTGCCTCTTAGCCTGGTATAAAGAGAGGTTGAGATTGAAAGTTGAAGGGTTGATCCTACGGCTGAAAATCCTTCCCCTCCCACGATCTCTTCTCCCTCTCTCCCGTCAAACACCCACGATCTCTTCTCCCTCTCTCCTTCAAACGCCAGTTTTCCACGGCTGCGCCATTTTTCTTCCGCATTCTCTCCCTTCGATCTATCATCCGAAACATTTGAATTCTTCTCCGTTCCGTTTTGTATATAGGTATGTGTTTCAGATCCTTTCAATTTTTGTTATTTGATTCTGCTTCATCTAATTTACTTTGTATAGGGTTTTTGAATTTTTGAAAAAAAATAATCGTTTTGTATCGAGGTAGATCCTTTCAGTTCTGTTTATTCGTTTTCGTCTGCTTATGCAGTAGAGGAATTTTGAAATTTTTACATGGAGTTAGAGATTGATAAATTGGATCTGTGTTTAATCTGATCTAGGGGTTTGGAAAATTTCATGTTTTTACAGAGTTATCAATTAGAAATTAGGGTTTCGGTTGCAACTTTTACAATCTAGGGTTTATTCATTGAGTTTGATCACAAATGTGCCTCCAATTGCTCCATACAAATTTGAATTGGTGCCCTTGATGACCTTGAAAGAAAAAGTGAGGCGAAAAAACATTTGTGTGGTATGTTATTCTCTGCATTCTTCAATTTCTCCAAACTCTATGTGCCGTTTAATATCATATATGTTGGTAATTGAATATTCCTTTTTAAATGATTTTTTTTTTGTCTAGATGTAATTGGTTATGTTGTCGAAATATCGGAAGTGGGACATGTTAAAAATCAGCAATTGTCAGACTTGAGAACGATCGTAATATTTTCTCCCCTCTTGAATTTATTTTAAACCATATGTTCATAATGAAGTATGATTGTGAAATAAGTATCTGTCTATGACTCAATCGTTGCCTTTGTGAATGATATTCAGGTACCGTTGCCCTCTCCAATAGTTAAGCAACTAAATTTTATGCTGATGAAGGTTTCTTGGAAATACGAGATTTTCTGAGGAGGAATGATTTCTTGATCATAATATTTTCACCAAAAATGTATTGTACGTATATAGTATTTGTATAAATATATTACTAATAAGTTCACTCTGCTATTTAGGTGTGGTGCACTCCCTGTTGATAAGGCGATAAACACTATTCTCATGCGCAATACTTTAGTTTTTAAAGATGAATTTGAGAAGAATCGTCGGTCTATTGCAAGTGTTTTGGAAAACCTAGATAGTGGAGGTTCCTTCGTAAGCTTTTATGCATAACTTCATAAAATTATGAGTTCAATTACTGTTTTGGCTTAATATCTAATTTCTCTTTCGCCTTTTATAGAATGATATTCTTTTTGTGAGTGCCTATATTTCTAAAATTGGCGAAGCTAATGGTTGGGATTGAGAGGAAGAATGTGATTGCATAGTAAGTAGCCATTAGAGGACATACTAAAGAAATGGAATATGTACTGAAGTGATAGTGCGAGTTAAAATAGTACTCTTGAACTGTGTTGTGATTTTGATGACTTTGTTTGTAATAAATCATCTTAAGGTATTCAATATCAGTTTGTCTGGTCTGCTAGATGCGTCCGGTGATATGACATCCGGGCTATAAAACTGAGGTTGCCATGTGGGGGTACTGATCCGTATAAAACTGACGTTTAATTATCAGTTTAGTTATTTTATTCAATGAAAAGTGATGTAGGTTTCTCTCAGATGACTGAGAGAGGAATGAGCAGCTTGAATACATGTATGGAGGGATGGAAAGGAAGGTGCCAATAGTTGTGAAAAAACTGTAGGGATTAATCAATGATGCTTGAATTTTTTATGTCTTTTTAATAAATTTTGCTCATTTTCCCCCCTTCATATTTGAACTAGAAATTATAGGTGGAGATAGAATGAAAGAGAGCATAGCTATGAGGGTTTGTTTCGGGAGAGTCGGTTTGACTTAAATTGATTTTATTGGCAAGTTGGGCACTTGAAATTACTGCAAAAAATCTGGGGACTGGTGAGTGTGGGAATTATAGTCAAAAGTTGAAAGAGAAAAGCGAGTGTGGCTGGGAGAGTCACAAGGTTGAGGAACTTAACTCTTGGGTACTTACAGTAAAAATTGTCATTGTAAGTAGCTAAAATTAACAACAAATTAAATTAACTACTTTCATTGATTTTATGCAGGCACTGATGGCAACAGCACAACTTTAAAGCAGCTTGGGTTGAAGAATAGGTAGGTAATTGTTTTTTTTTTAGGAATAGGTAGGTAATTGTTGAGAACGTAAAATCGTAAAAACAGTCAAGTGTACTCTGGTATCATTTGCTAAAACCATTATTTGATTTTTGATCTAATATTGTTCTTAATTTATCTCAATTGCTTGCCAATAGAGTTCAAAGAAGGGGTGAAGTGAGAAATTTTCAGAATCAATGGCATAATCAAGGTAATTTCTTCTCTTTGATCAGCCTCACTTCTATCCGCTCCTCAGCCTCAAGGCTTTTCCTTCTCCCATCCCAATTCCGTCACTAAGAGGTCTATTTCCCCCTTTTGCTTAATTTTATTTTTGAATTTGTGATTCTCTTTTAATCATTTTTTTTTTAATTTTGTTTCACAGTTGCAGATAGGAGTCCATATCGCTCAAGGCAAGGTATAGTTAAAGAGTAGCCAACGAACACAGCCATCATCCCCATCCTCCCAAACGGAAATCATATGTGTGTTCTCATCTCCTTCCGTTCGAATTGGGAATGTGATTTTACTGATTTTAAGTTTCTGTCGTTGGAAGTTGTGGCTAACAAAGTGGGAATGTGATGGTGTTATCGAGTGCAAGCCATGGTTTATTACGATTTTATGGGTATTTTCCTTTTCAATTTCAGTTTTAATTTGTTCTGAATTTTGAATGTATGCTATGGATGTTGGGCCGATTATCAATTGCAAAAGTGTCACTGTGTTTTTCTCCATGTTTGGTTTAATTTGTTTCAGAACATGTCAATGCCAGCTTCCCGAGCAATTCCTCCCCAGGTTAGTTATTTTTCTGAGTTATTCCTTTTCCGGAGAAAGTTTCATGACCTTAATCCATGTTTCAGATGATTATTTGTGGGCATTTTCGTTTTGGTTTTCTTCTTCTGTCTGTCTCTCTCTGAATCATTCTTCCTTCTGGACTTTGTAATACATTATTTGGAAAAATTCAAGCCTTTCTTTGATACACTGTTTTGGATTTTGGTCATCCTATAAGAAAAGTGAAAAAGATATAGAAAACTGTTTTTGTTTGATTAATTGATAAATTGTTGTTTACACCTTTCTTCGATTAATTGAGTTGCAGTAGTTCTCTCTCTCTCTCTCTCTCTCTCTCTCTCTCTCTCTCTCTCTCTCTCTCTTTCTCTCTCTCTCCAATTGCAATATAATATTTTCAATCTCTCAATCGCAGAGTATGTCCTAAACTATTAGTGTTTGTTAAAAATATTTCTTGATATGTAACTGAACATTCACTTGGGGTTGGATGACATGAATGCTGTTTTACTCTACTTATTATTTTTTTCACTGCTTACTTTAAGAAAGGATCTGCATTAAAAAATTAAATTATATTTTCTCCGTTTCTCGTATAATATTTTATTTTTGTATTTTGAACGTTTTATATAAAATTTTACTTTTCTAAAATAGCGAAAAATCTTTAATATTCCTCCCACTCATTCTCTATTATATTTTACTTTTATATTTACAACAATAATCAATTTACTAATTTTTATTTCACATTTTCTCTTTCGCTTTTCATACTAATACCAATTACACATTTAAAAAAAAAAGGGTTGTAAAATTTTATATGGAACATAAGTAGTTGATAAAAGTGTTATACTCCCTCCCTCCCAGACCATGGGTATATGGGGTGGATTTCACGCTTCTTAAGAAATTTTTTATAAAATGAATAAAAGTTAAATGTGAAATATGAAATAGTAGTTAAATGTGTGATAGGGAATATGAGAGAGAATGTAAAAGTTAAATATGTGGTAGGAAATAGGAGAGAGAATGTAAAAGTTAAAAATATTTAATGTATATAGAAGAATTTGTTTAGAGAAATAAGTAGCTTAAACGCGCAGAGTGGTAGGGAATAGGAGAGAGAATATATAAGGATATAATGAATGGTTTTTTTGTAAATATATGGAGATGATAAGGGTATAAATATATTCAAAAACTTGTCATTTATGGAAATGAACTCTTGATCTGAGACGGATCAAAAAGGAAAGATGAACTCTTGGTCTGGAACGGAGGGAGTATTAATTGCTCAAGTTTTGTGCCGAGATAATTGAGAGAAAAATGAGGACTTAATCGTTGTCTTAATTTAATTTGCTATAGAAGTACGGTGTGCTTGGTTCGGTTTAATTCGGATTTAGAATAAAATTGAAATCGAATCGAAAGATATCGATTTTTGTATTTTAAAATTATTAAGCTTCAATTTTATTCGGTTTCGATTTTATTCGGTTTTGGTTTGATGTCGGTTTGGTTTGGTGTCGTTTGGTTTCAACAAGATGAGAAGAATATGCATATACTGATGATTGGATTATGATAGTTATATTCAGTAAGATGAAATTTATTAATCCCTCATTAACAAAGCAAGATGAGAAGATGCAATACTAAAGTACTTAAGATTTTCATGAAAAATTTAAGTGTTCCACCCGCCACTGCAAATAACAGTTAAACTATCGTAAGCATAATTTTAACTCCAAAGCAAGATGAGAAAATGAAATACACCCTCCTTCCCTAAATGTTTGTCTCATTTCTCCTTTTCCTTTGTCCCAAAAAGTTAGTCTCATTTCCAAAATTAAAGCTTCAAAACCACTAAATTTTCAAAACTTGTAACATTTAGGGACGGAGTATTACATAACGACGGTGTATATTATCAATAATTTTCAAAGCGTTCGTAAAAATAACCAAAATTAAAGCTTCAAAATCACTAAATTAAAATGTTTAAAAAGTCAAATGAGACAAATATTTAGGGACGGAGGGAGTATATATATATATATATATATATATATATATATATATATATATATATATATATATATATTAAAATGACACGTCATTTTAATAATATTGGTTTGGTTCGATTTTTTTGGCTCGATTTTTCATTTAAAACCAAAATCGAAATCGAAAATTTCGATTTTTAAACGGTTAAAACCATTAACATTTCAATTTTGTTGATTTCAATTTTTTCGATCCGATTTTCTCGATTTCGATTCGATTGTTTCAATTTTTCAATTTTGTTGCACACCCGTATAAAAGTATAGAAGTGTAGTCAAATGCTTTCCCTTCAATCACGTGCGAAAATGCCAAAATTTTACTCTACTTTCTTTAATTGATGGATGTTGAACAGAATCTCAGTGTTACTTTTATTACTAGTTTGTAACATATGATAAATTATACCATATTATTACTTTTATTTTAAAATGTAATACTCTCTCTATCCCAATAATAAGTTCATCAAACCATCAGGACTTGACTACGACCAGAAAGACTGACACCAACACTGAGTGCTCTGGCTCGATTCCCCCATGGTTAGAGTGGATGATTATCCCTCCCTAGCTAATATTAGGTGCCTCTGGGGATTTTAAGGAATTTCGTGAGAATTGAGGGACTTGTTAGTAGAAAATTGACTTTACACAAAAAGCGCTTGACTCGAGATGGCAAGCCTCAAAAAAAAAAAAAAAAAAAAAAAAAAAATTCATCATTTTGGCCTCGGTACGCAAATTAAGGAAATTGATGAGTGAAGAAAATATTGTGAATGTAATAGTAAAATAGGAGAGAGAATGAGTGGAGGAAATAGTAAATTTAAAAAATGTTATAAGTGTAATAGTAAAATATGAGAGAGAATGAGTGGGTGGAATAGTAAAGATTCTTTGCCATTTTAGAAAATGTGAAGCTTTAAACGGGACACCCGTTTTGGTAAAAAGTTTAAACGGGACACCCGTTTTGATAAAAAGCGAAGTTATTAATGGGACGGAGGGAGTATTTATTTTGAAACAAAATAAAATAGAAAATGTGAAATTTATGATCTCACATAAGTAATTAATTTAACCAATATGGCTACATATGGATCAATCCAACCGCAAAGATAAATCGGATCAAGCTTAGGAATATTCGGGGAGTGTGCTACTCTCTTCGCCCCACCCAAGTGTGCACCATTAATCAATGCATCTCCGCCTCACCCAAGTGTGCACCATTAATCAATGCATGTCGATTAAGAAATATTATTAAGATAATGAAAATGTGTGATAGAAAATGAAGAGAGAGAATGAGTGAAGTAAATAGTAGATTGGTTGAATAAATTGTATGGTGGAGAATGAATGAAATTAATGAGTGAGTGGAGTATGAAAAATATAAAATATTAAAACCTTTTCCATTTTTGATAGTGTACACTTGACTAGGACAGACTCGGCTGGGACGGAGAAAGTACATTACAATTCTTATTCACAATTTATAAACTCTTCGGAAATCTCATTTTCAAACCCGACTTTGGTCTCTAACGATACTCTAGTTTGTGTTGTATTAACTGGAGTTAATCAGCTTAGATTCAAAAGTCATCGCATCATCGTTAATCTTCATTAAAAATATAATATTGATTTTGTGTATCATGATTAAAAAGAGTTCCATGAAAAAACCTTTATGGATTTGTGTACATGAAGAATTTGTTATCGTAGTTTTTAATGTTTAAATTAAAAAGTCACATAAAAGCAAAAGCGATTATCAAAATTCATTATATCAACAACTTTAAAACGAAGATAAAGCATGTTTATTAAAAGGATAATTGGCGGTTCAACATTGATTAAAGAAACTGAACAGTAACGTATCCTCAACATGGTTCGTACTTAATTCCAAACCCTACCAACGACACAGTCACAACTACAACCAAACACACCTAAACAGTAAAAAACACAAATCCAAACAGATAAAAGAAAATCAAATCACAACCGTTTATCTTAAGTAGCCACGGAAGTTCAACCCATACAAAGCCAAATGGCCTTTTATTGGACAGCACACGAAATTAAAAGTACGCACGACCACACGCGATTTGCGCTTATATAGCGAGAACAAGACCCGGAACCGATTTCCCGACCCGATTCGAGAGGGTACTCTCCCACAGAGAAGGGCAATGGAGGGGAGCAATCAACGGCGGAGACTTATCGTTTCCGAATCGGGTGACGGTGAGTGCAGTGTTGAAATACTCACGCACCTGGGTAATTATCCCATTCGTAACGGTCCAGGCGTGAATCCAAGCGATTGAGCGGTCGTGATTGCAGCCTTCAACAAGGACGATTGATCCAATGGTGTAAAAGGATTGAGGAACGAATTTGAAGGAGTCGTCGGAAGAGACAGTGCCGGTGAGCAAGCGCATCATATATTGGTGCGACGGAGGGCCATGGAACCACCACTCTAGGTCGGGTGCGAGGAGCTTGTGGACGGTGTTGACGTCGTGGGAGCTCAGGGCGTCATATAGGGCGAGGACAACCCTTTGGTTGTTGGATTCCTCCAGTTCTGCTTGAGAGTTAGCCAGTTCTGGTAGAACTTGACCTAGAGAGAGAGAGAGAATGGGAGGCGAAGGTGGAAAGGGGTGAAGGGGAATTGTTGAGATTATCGGAGGGATAACGGGGAGGGATTAATATAGGCGGATATGGAGGGGTAATTTCGTATTTTTAATTTTAGCCGTCCAGTCAGTTCCCACGTAGACCCCGCGTTTCCATCTATTGTTGCAAAATTTAAATTTCAACCTCATCCATTGAAAATTTGGAAATAACTTAATTAATTTATCTGACCCACTTTAAATTGTAATACTCCCTCCGATCCAATAAGTGCTTCACCTTTTTAGGTGGGCACGCAAATTATGAAAATGAGAGAAAAAAAAATGTTGTGAGTGTAATTTGAAAATAGGAGAGAAAATTAGTGGAGGAATAGTAAATTATAATAGTGTTGTGAGTATTAAAATAATGTAGAAAAGAGAATGAGTGGAGGAAATAGTAAAGATTCTTTGCCAAAAAAGGAAAGATGAAGCTTCTAACAGGACGCCCTATTGAATAATTAGTGAAGCTTTTATTGGGACGGAGGGAGTACTCCCTTTATTTTGATTTAATATTTTTAGTTTGAATTGACACGAAAATTTAAAAGAAAAAAATATTACGGGTATGAAAAATAAAGTAGAATAGAGAAAGTGGGTAAATAGTTTTTATTGTGAGAATATCAAGTGAGTTTCATCATGATCATGAGTTGGTCTTATAAAAAACTAGTTTTTTTTTTTAAGATAAGAAAAAACGTGTTTTCAAAATAAACGGTGGCAATTTTGTAATTACTGGCAACCATGTTCAAAATAAACGGTGGCATTTTTGTAATTACTGGCAACCATGATAAATGCCGTTGTTAATATTACAAATGACCAAGGATTTCATACCGGCATTTTATAAACATGAAACCGGCACTTTTTACACGGCACTTTTAAATACATGAACCGACACTCTTCACACCGCACTGTTACACCAACACTGGCACTTTGTTACAATAATATTTTTGATGGCTCTCAAAAATACAAGCACTGGCATTCAAAAATACATGGACTGACATTTGAAAACACATTTACTGGCACTCAAAAATGCATATACTGGCACTCAAAAACACTGATAATTATTTTTTGCTAATATTCAAAAAAACATGAACTGGCATTCAAAAAAACATGGATCGGCATTCAAAATTACAAGAATCTGCATTCAAAAATACATTGACACTCAGTTACACACTTACTGGCACTCTATTATACACTAACTGGCACTCCAAAATACATGGACTGGCACTCCAAAACACATACACTGGCATCTAATTACCCAGTCCACCAATGCATCAAATTCTCAAACTGGTACTCAAATTAACATGTACTGGCACTCGAAAAAACCTAGACTGGCATTCAAAATCAATGAAACTGGGCATTCAAAATCAAACAATCCTCAAAATTCCAATTTATCAATCCTCTCTGTTGTTCAAGAAAATTTGAATTGCCCTATCATACACCATCAACAAATCAAGATTGATACAGTCTCTGGCGATGGTCTTCCATGGAAACCGACCACGGGGATTGTGGTTGACGTTGTTTGGGGCGATGGCGGTGATGCTTCCGCCGGTACCGGAGACCTATCCTAGGTTGTAAAATTGATGCGGCTGACGCTACTTGTGACATTGTTAGCGGAGAAGAAGGAGATCGCCATTTCCGCTAGTAAGAGAAGCCTCTGTGTTTGCGTTTAGTGGAGGTCGCCGGTTGGTTTCTGGGATCGGAGAGGGGATCGTGCCACGGAGAAGGAGAAGACGGTGAGGGCGAATGCAATTGGGGAATTGGAGAGGTCGCCGGTAATGGATTTGGTGAGGGAGATCGGTGAGGACGAAGAAGACGCAATCTTCCCCTTTGCGTATAGAGAGAGAGAGGAGAGAGAGAGAGAGGTTTCTGTGTGTTGTTATTGAGGAAATGGTAAAACACGTTTTTTGTTAAGTTAACAAAAAACGCGTTTTTTACAAGTTTTTGGCTTTCATCATACATTTTAAATAATAAAGCAACTAAAAATCTTAAATGAGACGTATTAAAAAGGATAAACTTGGACGAAGGTAGTAATTTTTATTTTAAATATTATATTAAAAAAAATTAATCCAACAATTGGAAATTTTAAATTAGTAGAACCCCCTCATTGAATAAGATTTTTATTAAAATTTTCATTAAAAAAATAATAGCTATTAGTAAAACAAGTTTTTAGGTAAAAATAATAATTTTTAGTGATACGGAAGGGTGGATTACATCTCTTTAATTTTCAGCTTACTTTATCTAATACGAGATTCAAATTCAATACATGACACACTAGATCTAAAATTTCATATACACCCCTAGCCCTCTTATAACTGACTTATAAAACTATTTCATCTCTTATAACTGACTTATAATACTACTTCGTCTTTTATATATGACTTATAAAACTAATTTGTCTCTTATATTGACTTGTAAAACAATTTTTACAACAAAAAAAATCAAAATATTCAATAATAACAACGAATTAATCTTATAATTTACACATTAAAACTCTTATGGCTGAATTATAATACCAATTTGCCTCAAATAACTAATTCGTCTCTTATAATTATCTTATAACTGACTTATAAAACTAATTCATTTCTTATAATTCAGTTATTAGACAATTTTTTCAACAACAAAAAATTAAATTTTCAGTAATAACGAATTGATATCATAATTTACACATTACAACTTTTATAAGTAACTTATAAGACTAATTTATCTCTTATAATTGACTTGTAAAACAATTTTTTCACCAAAAAAGATCAAAATTTTCAATAATAACAACAAATAAATCCCATAATGTACACATTAAAACTCTTATATTTGAACTATAATATCAAAGGGAGAATCGATAATTGTGAATCCGAGAGACTCCTCATTGACTCGGGGGCCTCTAGAGATATTCTGTACTACTCGACATTCCAGAAGATGAATATGAAAGATGGCATGCTGGAACCATACTCTGGTAGGTTTGAAGGCTTTACCAACCACAAGGTAAATACCATGGGGACAATCGACTTATTACATGAAATTGGTGAGTGCCCCTTCCGAGCGGAGGCAACGGTAACATTCGTGATGATGGACTTAACCAGTTACTATCGTGCCATCCTAGGCATTCTAAGTCAAAGCAAACTTGGGATGGTTGTCTCCCTTCCTCACCAACGAGTTAAATTTCCAACTCCGGCGGGAATTGGATGTGAGGACAACTCCCAAAGACTTCTTGGAACATGTAATGAAAACGAGAAAAATGGCTAGAAAGACGAAAATCGACACGCCAGAAGAAAATCTGAAAATTTCTAAGTCTATAAAGACGACCAGCACCAACTCTAGGCTTCATCCGATCTTTGAATTCGAGGACGAGAAGCTTATGGTGCTAGACATTCACGAAATGGAGGAAGATGTAGAACCCACATCGGACAAGGGAACAGCGAAGTGGTTCAATGACACAAATGGGACTGGTCCCACCACTCGTGATGACAGTGGTGAGATGCAATCAGACCACCACGCGCCTACCAGGAGAAATGCACTTGATAACTCTAAGGCTATAATTCTGCCCGTCCTCGACATAGCCCCTCTGCTCGTCGTCGGCCAAAACTCGGGGGCCGACCAAGACATAAGACCAGGAGAACATGTCATGAACGAACTGATCAAAATTGAAGACCTGGACTTAAATGGTGATGAGGGAAGGAAACTTAAAGAAATTATCATTAAAACACTACAATTTAGAGATGGACCAAAAATGGAGCTCGTTGACCAGTTAGAAGAAATAACACTCAATCCCGACTACCCGAAGCAAATAATAAAAATTGGAGGGCAACTCTCCTCGGAAGAAAGGGTGGAGGTCATTGCACTACTCAAAGACAACCTTGAAATCTTTGCCTGGAGAGTCGAGGATAAGAGGGGGATAAAGGAAGAGGTGGTCGTCCACAAGTTGGAGGTCGACCCTTCCGCTAAGCCTATCAAGCAAACAAGAAGAATCTTCGCTAATGACAAGGAGAACGCGATCAAAGAAGAAGTGTAGAAACTGCTAAGGGCTGGAATAATTAGAGAGGAAACCTACCCTGTCTGATTGGATAATGTCGTGATGGTCAAAAAACAAAATGGGAAGTGGCGTATGTGTGTAGATTTCACTGATCTCAACAAGGCCTGCCCAAAAGATAGTTACCCTCTCCCCAGAATTGATAAGCTGGTAGACTCAATTGTTAGACATAGAACTCTCATCTTCTTGGACGCATACTCTTGCTACCACCAGATTAAGATGGCCGAGGATGACATTGAGAAGACGGCTTTCCAAGAAGCCGAAGGAATTTATTGCTATACTATGATGCCCTTCGTACTAAAAAACGCTGGTGCAACCTATCATCCCATGGCCAACAAAGTATTTGAGGAGCTGATTGATCGAAACATGGAGGCATATATTGACGACATGGTCATTAAGACTAGGACTGGAAGTCATGCCCTAGACTTAAGAGAAACCTTTGACAACCTAAGGGAAAATAACATGAAATTGAATCCGAGCAAGTGTGTGTTTGGGGTAACAGCTAGAAAGTTCCTAGGATTTATGGTCTCGCAAAGAGGGATCGAGGCAAAATCTGAAGAAAATCAAAGCCCTGGTCGACATGCAAGAACCTACCAGCATCAAAGAAGTTCTAATGTTGAATGGGAGAGTAGCAACACTTGGTAGGTTTATCACAAAGTTAGCAGAGAAGTCACTACCATTTTTCAAAGACCTTAAGGGGACCAAGACATAATCAGATTCAAGTTCCCCCATCAAACAATCAGGCTGAGTATGAAGCCTTAATATTTGGCATAGAGTTGGCCTCCTTCTACGGGGCAACAAAGATTTCCGTCAAGCAAATAAAAGGGGAGTACAATACTCATCACCTCATTCTGACAAACTATAAGGATCTCATCCTAGACATAGTGAAAAAGCTCAATTTTTTTGATATAAGTCAGATAGGCCGAGAAGATAACCAAGTAGCAGACGTCTTGTCCAAACTTGCAACCACTGATGTGGCCGACCCGGACACTAACCCACTCATAGTCTTTACCGAGGAGCCAACTTACGAAAGACTATGAGTAATGCTCCTAGATGGGGAGGAGAAGTGTTGGATAAATGAGTATGTGGACTTACTTGAAAAGGACCAATTGCCATATAACAAGATATGAGAAAGAGTCATAAAAAAGAAGTTAGTAAGGTTCACAGTGTGAAATGGGCTCCTATATAGAAGATTATTCACAAAACCTCTCCTCAGATGTGCTCACCCCAAGGAAACAGAGAACCTCTTGGCAGAAGTCTATAACGGCATATGTGGTGATCACCCGGGGGCCAGAACCTTAGCTGATAAAATTATCACTCTGGGTTACTACTGGCCAACCCTAAGAGATGACGCCCAAGCCTACGTCAGAAAGTGCGACAAGTGCCAGAGGTATGCGGACAATCCCAGAGTCCCATCAATCGAGCAAAATATAACTCCTACTTGGCCATTTGATATGTGGGGGATCGACATGATCTGATCCTTCCCCCCCCCCCCCGAGGTAACTACAAATACGTGATCGTGGTAGTCGACTACTTCTCCAAATGGATAGAAGCAAAGGCCTTAGCCAAATAACAGAGGAGAATGCAATCAACTTCGTCCACGACTTTATCTGGTGTCACTTTGGGTTCCTATATACAATCGTTTCAGATCATGGCCTCCAGTTCTCTAAAGCTTTCACAGCAGAATTAAACAGACTAGGAGTCCGACACATCAAGTCTCCAAAGTAAGTCGAATTCCCAATGTAATGGACAAGCTGAAGCAACAAATAAGTTGGTACTAACAGCTCTCACTAAAAACCTAGAAGGAAGTGATGATAGATGGTTGGAAGAACTCCCCTTGGCCTTATGGACAGTTCGCACAACCATCCAGGGGCCAACCGGGGAAACCCCATTTGCACTGACTTTTAGGTATGAAGCTATGTCACCAGCAGAAATGGCCATCCTCACAGCCAGGAATACCAACTATGACGAGCAAGTGAATAAAGTCAACAGGTTTCTAGACCTAGACTTGGTAGATGAAAAGAGGTTGGCCACTCAAATGAGAATGGTGAATTATAAGTAAAGGACTAAAGCCTACCACGACAAAAGAGTCAATAAAAGGGTATTCCAAGTCGGGGACTGGGTACTTAGAAAAATAGAAGCTACAGGCAGAAAAGCTGAGCAGAACAAGCACTCTCCAAATTGGGAAGGTCCTTACATCATCACTCAAGTCATCAGAGAGGGGATCTACAGGATGAAGATCCCAGATGGACAAGAGCTAAAGCATCCATGGCACTCCGACCATCTTCGGAGATACTATCAGTAGTTTCTAATAGTACTTTCAACTTTTTGTTAAGTAGACTAGATTAATTTCCTTGCGTCTTCTAGTTTTAAGTTAGAATAGGATTGCAGTTCTATATAATCAGTTTCAATTAATAAAATTAGTACTTGTCAAAGAACAACTCATGCAAAGACTGCAACAAGCACGACAAGGTTAAAGACGAGCAACATCGCTTACACCTTAGGTGAAATACCTAAGTCCTAAATGAAATTACCCGGATTCGGCGTGCGGACGGACATCTCGAAGTTGGGTGGCCAGCTTGCTGCACTTTTCATTTTAGAGTCGCCAAGCCGTTTTGATCGGGCCCAAAACATTGAGAAAAGGATTTGTTTTTGTTTTGTTTTTGTTTTGTTTTGTTTTTGTTATGTGATGAGATTTTGAGTTCGGAGGTCAGGTTACGCCTCGGGAGGAGATAGTTGAGATCACCCGAGTCGCCTCGTATACAAGAGTCTTTCGATACCATTCTTTCTTTAAATGTTGTGTGTATGTGTGCGCTTTTAAAAATGCATTTGAAAGTAATCTCTACATTGCAAATGATGCTTATATTTAAATAGAAATATTTAAATTAAAGCAGTAAAATGAGATTTGGAAGGAGATCGTACCAATGTTGGTTTGTGTCTATCTTCTGCGAGGGAGTGTGTTTGGTTTGAGGGTGAATAGGGTTTTTGGGACATCAGGGGTCGATTAGGACGGATCAGGATTGACCGGGATCGACCGGAATCTCTTTGGGAGGACATCGGAGCGCCTCGGGAGGGCTTTAGAGCACCTCGAGAAGAACCGAAAGAGGTTAAGACTACCTCGGGATGCCTCGGGACGGATCAAGATTGCCTAGGGAAGGATCGAGTTTGACCAAAATCGCTTTGGGAGGACTTCAGAGCGCCTAGGAAGGGCTTTGGAGCACCTCGAGAAGGCTCGGGAGGCCTCGGGAAGGACCGGAAGAGGTCGGGATGCCTTGGGGAGTTGCCTGAAGGCTGGGGGAAGAGAGGAAAGAGTTGAGGTGTGAATGAAATGGGAGGGCGAGCCTTCTATTTATAGGCCTCAAAAAACTGCAATATGGTCCGTACGGACCTTTGTGTCATTACCAGTTTTTTGGGTTTCCTGTATTTCAGGAAATATTATGGACTTTGTGGGGATTTTACCATCATTTTGGCGTGTTGACATAAGTGTCCGTACGGAACATTCTTGCTTTGCAAAGTGGTCCGTACGGACCATTGTGTCAACTGACTATTTTTTGTTATTCCTACAAAGTCCTTGAGTTCCCTTTTATCCCTGAAAGGTCCTCCCTTAGTTTGGCTTATGGTTTTGGACCTTTTAGACGTTACGGGTCTTCGGGATCACGAATGCGCGAGTCCTCGATGTTTCCTGTATGCTCGGATAGAGAGCGGCCCAGATTGGGGAACTTACAGAAGCCTCTCGGCGATGTCACTTTTGAAGGAAGTGGGGTTGTCGATAAAGATAAGGGTCCCAATCTGGACCGCTTGTTGAGAGAGAGAAGACGACCATGTTGGTCATTGGCTGAGGACGTGGTGGTGTCCTGAGGTGACCGCTTGGGTCGGATGTGAGAACGCGGTGGTGTCCAGAGGTGACCGCTTGGGTCGGATGGTTGTGGACGTGGTGGTGTCCTAAGGTGACCGCTTGGATCGGAGGGTTGTGGACATGGTGGTGTCCTGAGGTGATCGCTTGGGTCGGAGGGTTGTGGGCGTGGTGGTGTCCTGAGGTGACCGCTTGGGTCGGAGGGTTGTGGACGTGGTGGTGTCCTAAGGTGACCGCTTGGGTCGGATCTGAGGACATGGTGGTGTCCTGAGGTGACCGCTTGGGTCAGATGGTTGTGGACGTGGTGGTGTCCTGAGGTGGGGATGAAAGTGTTCGTGCCTTGAGAGGAAGGCTTTTGTGTGAGATTTTTTGGGAGGCGTTCGTGCCTTGATTGAGTGGGAGTCTTTTGAGTGAGATTTTTGGGAGGCGTTCGTGCCTTTGAGTTTTGTTTTATGGAAGGCATTTGTGCCTTTGAGTTTGTCTTTGGAAGGCATTTTGTATCTTTGAGTTTTGTTTTTGGAAGGCGTTTGTGCCTTTGAGTTTTGTGTTCAAAGGAGTTTGTGCCTTGGGTTCCGGACTTATGATTACGACCGGGATTTGATTTTTGAGGGCGTTCGTGCCTTGGGTTATGTGTTCGAAGACATTTGTGCCTTAGGGTCCTGACTTACTATGACGGCTGGGATTTGATTTTTGAGGGCGTTCGTGCCTTGGGTTGTGTGTTCAAAGGTGTTTGTGCCTTGGGGTCCGAACTTACGATGAAGACCGGGATTTGATTTTGCTGGGGATATGATTTCGTTTGTTTAGGGACCAAAATCCATGAATCTTGCTGGAAATGGCCCTTGGACAGCCAGGGGCGAAGTTTGTAAGGGCAAAAGAGGGAATTACCTGGGCTGCAAAGTGGTCCGTGCGGATTCACTTGCACTTGCAAAGTGATCCGTACGGACTCTTATGCAAATCTGATGTTTTTAAGCAGAATTAGATTTGAACAACGCCATTTCACCATAAAACTCCATTTCCAGCCAAGGGAGAAGAGAGAAAAAGAGGAGAAAATCTCATTTTGAGTCAAATTTTCCCCAAAAAACCCTTTCAAATCGCTAGATTACTATCATGGAGGAAGGATTGAGGCTAGGACGTCGTCAAAGAGTCTGAGGAGCCATGGAGAGGAGGTTAGATCTCCAAAGGAACTTCTCACCCTACACACCTTCAACAATCAATCCAGATGAGTTGTATCCGGATGCGAGGGTACACACCTTGCGGGGGGAAACGGTAGTGGAGGTAAGAAATCAAATTTTGTTTTCGATTCTTGCTTGAAATGATGTATGCTAGAACTAGGGTTTTAGTACTTGCAATACGGGGCTTTTGTTGTTGCCATGATCAATTTGTGAAATTGATGCTGAATTGTTGAAATTGGGTGTATATGGATTGTGGGTATGTGATTTTTGTCCAAAAATGTGGAGTTTAGCTCTTATTTGTGAAAATAAAGTGTCTCTCCTTAAAATGCATGATTTGGTGACTTGTATCTTGGTGGTATTTTTGTTGGAAAATTGCCGTGTAAGAACGGACTTTTTGTGGGGAAATTGTGTGAAATGTACCATGTTTTTTGTGACGGACTTTTGTTTGAAAATGTATCGTGTTTGGGGACGGACCCTTCGTTAAAATGTGTCGTATAGGGACGGACCCTTTGAAAAATGTTTTGTGTAGGGACGGACCCTTTTGTTGAAAATGTGTCGTGTAGGGACGGACCCTTTGAAAAATGTTTTGTGTAGGGACGAACCCTTTTGTTGCAAAATGTGTCGTGTAGGGACGGACTCTTTGAAAAATGTTTTGTGTAGGGACGGACCCTTTTGTTGAAAAATGTGTGTAGGGATGGATCCCTTTTGTTTGAAAAATTGTGTTGTAAGGACGAATCCCTTTGTTGAAAAATTGTGTGTAGGGACGAATCCCTTTGTTGAAAAATTGTGTGCCGTGTAGGTATGGAATTTTTTGTGAAATTGCCGTGTTGGTACGGACTTTTGTGTTTGTAAATGTGTGCCTTGTTGGTACAGAATTTTGTGTGAAATTGCCGTGTTGGTACAGACTTTTGTGTTTGTAAATGTGTGCCGTGTTGGTACGGTATTTTGTGTGAAATTGCCGTGTTGGTACGGACTTTTGTGTTTGTAAATGTGTGCCGTGTTGGTACGGACTTTTGTGTGAAATTTCCTTGTTGGTACGGACTTTTGTGTTTGTAAATGTGTGTCGTTTTGGTACGGACTTTTGCGTGAAATTGCCATGTTGGTACGGACTTTTGTGTTTGTAAATGATATGTGTCATCATTTTGTTTTGGGTATATTTGTTAAGTATCGTTATTGACGTACCTTTGCTATGTTTACCTGTAGGAGGAGGTGCCTTCGTCTGGGAAGGCAAAAAAGATGAAGTCACGGGGGTCCCTTGAGGTCGTGGTCGAGGTATGGAGGAGCATGCCTGATATCTCCCGGGATGGGAGACCTAGCCCTCAGAGGCTAGTTATTGATTCTGGGCTGAACGTGTTCGTGGAGAACCTGGCCGGGCTGGCGAAGACTCAGAAGAAAAAAGGCATTTTTATGGCCTTGTATGAGTATTGGTAGGATACCACGCACACCTTCCACTTTAGATGGGGTGAGACGACGGTGACTCCCATGGATTTTGCTGCTAGCACCGGGCTGTCCTTTAAGGGGGAGTCGGTGAGATGGCGGGACCGGATGTCCGATGAGCACCTGACTGAGCTACTGGGCTTTTCGCCTTGGCACTGTAAGGGCTTGGGCATGTTGTATCATGAGGTGGAGGTGTGGATCATGGCCAACAACTGGGAGTATCGTCGGGGTACTGGGGTAGTGTCAGCGGAGCAGCTGGCATGCTCATTTTTGTGGTTTGCCCTTTCCGAGACTTTGTTCTCAAACCATTCTACCACCGCTCTTTTCCCTCTACTTGAGAGTCTGACAGATTTAGAGAGGGTATGTGATATCGCCTGGGGAAAGGCGGGCTTGGCCGAGCTCTACTTCGCCTTGTATAAGTTCAGCGGGGGCGCAAGCAACTCCCGGGGGTGTTTTGACTTTGCGTTGGAGGTATGAGTTTACTGCTTTTGTAGTTTAGCACTTCGTCATTTATCCTTTTCTTTTTCTTTTTCTAACAATTATCTGCTTTTTTATGGCAGGTGTGGTGCTACGAGATCTTCCAATGCCAGCCGTGGGACCTGCATGACGAGGCCGTGATTGGGTATCCCGCCATGTTGTGCTGGGCGCGCTCTCTGCAGAAGAGGAGGACTAGCCGGGGGAGGATCACTGTCACCTATGTGGATGTGCAGCGATTTCTGGAGAGGGATGGCCCGGCTGGGTGTCAGTTGTACCCCTGGTCTCGGTACGGTGAGGATGAGTTGGAGGGCGCACCTTGGGTGATGAGGTAGAGGAAGCTTCTGAGGGGCCTCACTTGCGACTCTATGTATTTGAGGGAGAGGGTATTTTGGCAACATAGTGCTGGTATTCCCCCTATTGCTCCGAGGGATCTGCCACTCCATATGATGAGCCCTGCTGAGATGGACTGGCTGGAGTTCGAGAGGTACCGGGTTGGTGTGGGCGCCGAGGAGTTCGTCCTGGAGGGCGAGGAGTATGGGGCCTTCGTTAGGCGGAAGTTGAGGACGCCGCAGGTGTTGGCGAGGGAGAGGCGCACTGGTTCGTCGCGTCCTCAGGATGTCCCGGTGCCTAGGCCGGACTTTACCTATGTCCGTGGGGACTCTAGGAGGAGGGTGTCGGTGCCCATCCCAGAGCAGGCTCCTGTCGCCTACCGGGTTGATCCAGATGTTGTGGTGAGTTTGTTTACTCTTTTCCTTCTTGGCATCTTGTTCTATATTTCTCTCTTTTGTCGAGTTATCATTTTTTTGTATCTCTTTTTGCTGAGCATTTCTTTTGTTGTTTGTTGTGCAGGTCTCGGGACGGACCGTAGACGTGCTCACCCGCCGGTATGTGGGTCTGAGGGCTTTTACGAAGAAGCTCTTGAGGAGGATGTCATGTGGGTTCACGAAGTGCGGAGGCTTTTGAGCCAATACCTTCGAGGAGGTCCGTGGATACTCCTTCTTCGAGGGCTGAGGCGGACCCACAGCCTGAGGTGCCAGCTCGAGAGCGGCATAGCTACGATGCGGGGACTTCTTTGGAGGGCTGGAGGCCGCGAACCTTTTATCAGTTATTCCCTCCATCGAGTGAGCAGGGTGAGGGTTCATCCTCGCTTCCCTTCTTTGATCCTTTCGCCGGCCTCACTTCTTCGGACTATCTGGATACTCGATCGAGGAGGGGGTCGAGCTTTTCGACGATGAGGAGGTGGCCGCCGGGTTTTCCAGGATGCAGGGGTTCCTGTCGGGCGAGGGCGATGGTGAGGATTCGGAGTAGGACTCCTTTTGCTTTCCTTCTTTTCTTTTTTTTTGTATTTGTATCTGTAATAAAATACTTGTATTTGACGAACAAATAATTTTATTATTTGTGATGTATTGAATTATTTATTTGAAATTTCGCGGGGACTGTCCTAGGAATTGTTTCTAGTTTATTTTATTTTTGTGCATGTCTCATGAGCTGGGAATGTATTTGTGGTTAGTGTATGGGGGTTGGAAACAACTTTGGCAGGGTTTTTGAGCAGTTGGGTGCAAAAATCCTGCTGCGGGCAGCAACTGTTTTGTGGTTGCTGAAAAATTTAGCCGGGGTGCAATGTGGTCCGTACGGATCACTCTTGCATGCAAAATGGTCCGTACGAACACTTCTTGCTTTTGGAGAGGGGATAAGATTTGCTGAAAATGTGGATTTTCCTCATCGCCTCCTTCCCAAATTACAGCTATTTCGACCCTTCTTTTCCATTTCTACAAAAAACCTCCATTTTGCCATGGATTCGTTGTTCGTTCTGAGAGTTTCCCCGAGGCTTTCGAAGGAGAGGCAAGCGCACTTCCTTGAGCGGCTCAAGATGTGGATGAGGCACCACATGAGGCACAACAAGCGAGCTTTTAAGGTGAGATTTCAACTCCGCTCCATTTGGTCCCTTAAGGAGTTAGTTCCTGATTGGGAGTTGCTGCGGGCGGCTGCAAGGTTCTGGGATGTAAGGAGGCATGTGTATAGCTTCTCCTGCAACGAAATTATGCCCACCTTTGAAGATTTTCGGGCTTTGCTTGGTGGACCGGAGGTGGAGGCCATATCGCTTCCTTTGGTCGGGGGTGCGACTGTGAGCGTGAAGCTCGCATTCTTTCTTCGGACCTCGTTGGAGGAAGCACAAGGTATGACGTTTTATTCTGGTCATATTGATATTTGTGCGCTGCCCGAGAGATTTATGGGTGATGACGAGAGTGATGTCTCGTGGAACGTGTTTGCTTTATGCGTGATAGCAATGCTTTTCATGCTCAACTCCCTTGGGGTATTGTGATGTACCCGATTTTTGAAATCAAACGGAGTCGCCACGCCATTTTTGTTTTAAGGGCCAAAACATTGAAAAATGCCCGAGATTAGAAATTTGGGTTCGGAGGTCACGTTACACGCCGGGAAGGACGTTAGTGTGCACCCGGAATGCCTCGTGAAACGAGTCTTCCAAGCTTAAAAACCATTTGTGTGTGTGTGTGTGTGTTACTTTGGCCAAAATAAGTTGAAACTGAGGAAACCAAAAATTGAGAACTCTTTATAAGGCTTTAAAATGATCCCATAATTTTTGGTGTGATTTTTGGGTTGAGTTTTGATACTCAAAAGATTTTTTGAAGTTGAAAGTCACTTCTGCCAGAAAGAAAAAGGCAGTGGACACTTGATTTTGAAATGGACTTTAGGGCTTTAAAATTCCAGAATCTAGGAAAAGTCCGAGAATTAAAAATGTTCAAAATACCTTAAATAAGGTTTCTGTGAAAGAACTCTCCATTTTGGAGATGATTTGGTGGACCAAAACCTTCTGGAAATCTCAGATATGAAATCTGGATTTCCAGAGACTGATGAACTGACCTTTAAAAGAAAATTTGAAAAAAGGAGTTTTACTCACGAAAAAAATAAAATAAAAATATTTATGGAAATATCTGGATGTTGGCTACAAAAAGTATTTTTTAGTCAACACCAAATTCCAAGTTTCTGTATGTCCAAAAAATTATACCATGGACAGAGGTCTTAGAAAATTGCTACTGGACAGCAACTTCTCAAGAAGGAAAAACATGATTTTAAAGGGGGTTTTGCATCCATGCTTGTCCCCATTTACCTAGGCTTTGATTAGTGATTACTAAACATTTTAGTGGTGATCTACTATATCAAACCATCCTTGGGGTACATTAGGACTTCAAGCATTTCATTTGCTTGGGAAGGGGAATTTCATCCTTTGAAAGAAAGATTTTGTGTATGAAAATGATTTTTGGAAAACACTTTTTAGTGAATGATCTTTAGAAAAACACTTTTAAGTGAGTAATAAAATGATTTAGACCTTTTAAATGGTCATCCATTGGAAATTTATTCCAAGGTGACTACATTTTTTAGGTCAAGCAAAGATGAACAACAAATGAGTTGATGAACAAACTACATCTTTAAAGCTTGAGATGCATGCATGAAGAAGAGAGATTTAGGGTAGGAAGAGGGAGGTTATATCTATCTTCCCTTGTGTATGAACTTGACTTGAGGAGTATCAAGATTTGAATGTGTTTAGGGTTGGTGATTAGAGTTGGTTAAAGAGAAAACAAGTAGATAACAATGAAGTCCTCTATGTTTTCTCTCTAATCCTCCTCCTAAAGGGTGATTTGAGCTTGAGTTAGTGTATGTATGAGAGTATGTATGGGAATGATTTGAAAGTATTTTGAGTGAGTGGGATTTGGGAAAGATTGGAGAGAAAATGGTGGCAATTCAAGGGAATTCTCACTGTTTTCTCCCTATTTTTCGCCAAGGTGCAGTTGCTGTGAGTGAGTTATGTTCTGTAAACTGAGAGAGGAGGGTTCAATTTATAGGCCCCTGTGAGAAGCAAACATGTCCGTGCGGATCTCCTCGACAGCGTGCCTTTGTTCATACGCTACTGATCTTTGGCTTTTGGACAGGAGGAATATCTTTCAAAAAATCAAACAGAAACTGTTTTTCAACTTGCTGTTTCGGGATTTTCTTAATTCTTTTGCTTTTTGAGATTCCTTTGAAGGTTTATCTTTAAATAGCAATGCCCATTTTGCCCTCACTTTGTTAGAAAAGTTAGGAATGTTAGTAATTGTTAGGAATGTTAAAACTTTCGTTAATTTTCTAACGAAGATACTAACAAACTCAAATTGGAGCACTTACAGTAGCCCCTCGGCGACGATGCTTTCGAAGGAAGCGGGGTCGTCGATAAGAGTAAGGCTCCATATTTGACAGGATGATCAAGTGATCGAGTGGCTGAACCTATTTAATAGGCTACCTACGTATCCCAAGTGGGAGTCAAGCCGGACGTAGTTCGGGTCTTTGACCTTGGAGATGATGGCGTTTTAGGTGCCTCGAACCTGATGAGCGAGTTCTGCAGTCGGTTGCTGGAGAGAAACTCTGCTGGGGATAAGAGATGATCATTTTGATCGGAGGGCTATCCGCTCTGCTGGGGATAGGAATGACCATTTTTGGTCTGACGGCTGAGGTTGTATATCCGCTCTGCTGGGGATAAGAATGACCATTTTCGGTCTGAGGGCTATCCGCTCTGCTGGGGATAGGAATGACCATTTTCGGTCTGATGGCTGAGGTTGTATATCCGCTCTGCTGGGGATAGGGATGACCATTTTTGGTCGAGTGGCTATCCGCTCTGCTGGGGATAGGAATGACCATTTTCGGTCTGATGGCTGAACCTAATGATAGGCTACCTACGTATCCTTAAGAGGAATCAAGCCAGTCATAGTTCGGGTCTTTGACCCTGGAGTGACTGCATTAGGGAAGTTACCCTATGGTTTGACTATTTTTGGGAAGTCGCCCTATGGTTTGACTATTTTGGGGAAGTCACCCTATGGTTTGACTATTTTTAGGAAGTCGCCCTGAGATCTGACTATTTTTGGGAAGTCACCCTATGATTTGACTATTTTTGGGAAGTCACCCTATGATTTGACTATTTTTGGGAAGTCACCCTAAGGTTGTGACTGTTTTTGTGAAGTCACCCTATGATCTGACTATTTTTGGGAAGTCACCCTAAGGTTTTGACTGTTTTGGGGAAGTCGCCCTAAGATCTGACTATTTTTGGGAAATCACCCTAAGATCTGACTATTTTTGGGAAGTCACCCTATGATCTGACTATTTTTGGGAAGTCGCCTTATGGTTTGACTATTTTGGGGAAGTCACCCTATGATCTGACTATTTTTGGGAAGTCGCCCTATGGTTTGACTATTTTGGGGAAGTCACCCTATGGTTTGACTATTTTGGGGAAGTCGCCCTATGATCTGACTATTTTTGGGAAGTCGCCCTATGGTTTGACTATTTTTGGGAAGTCGCCCTAGGGGATGATTGCGATTTATCGCTTTCCTAGTGTTGTATGTGATAGCGTCATAGGTGCCTCAAACCTTAATGATGGCGTCTTAGGGGACTCGAACCTTGGAGATGGCATCTTAGGTGCCTCGAACCTTGATGATGGCGTCTTAGGTGCCTCGAACCTTGATTTGAAATGATTTCCATTTGATGGTTTGGGATAGATGGTCCTTTGGTGGACTTCACTTGAAGGGATTGGTCTTACGTCTGCTGTCGAGAAAAAGGATGACCGTGGGAAAAGAAACGGGATTCCGTTAACCCATTTGGGGATTTTGTTAGCCTTTGTTGGAGTTTAGTTCGGGAGTATGAACCTAAATGGGACTTAGTTCGGGAGTATGATCCTAAGTTGAGGTTTAGTTCGGGGTATGAACCTAAATGGGGACTTAGTTCAGGAGTATGATCCTAAGTCGAGGTTTAGTTCAGGGGTATGAACCTAAATGGGGACTTAGTTCAGGAGTATGATCCTAAGTCGAGGTTTCAGTTCAGGAGTATGAACCTAAATGGGGACCTAGTTCAGGAGTATGATCCTAAGTCGGGGTTTCAGTTCAGGAGTATGAACCTAAATGGGGACCTAGTTCAGGAGTATGATCCTAAGTCGAGGTTTTGTACCTGAGGGAGACTATTTGAGGGCGTTCTCGCAGGGAAAGATTAGAGCTTACGATGATCATCGGGGAAAAGGGTGACCGTGTTGGTCAAGTGGCTGGATCTAAGGTAGGCTACCTACGTATCCCGAGTGGGAATCAAGCACGGACGTAGTTCAGCTATTGAGGATGGTTTGACGGTATTTGGGAGTCACCCGAGGTTTGACTGTTTTTTGGGAAGTCGCCCTAAGATTTGACTATTTTTGGGAAGTTGCCCTAAGACTTGACTATTTTTGGGAAGTCGCCCTAAGACTAAGATTTGATGATAATGTTCTTTTAGAAAAGTAGTTGACTAAGATATGCTTTCATACGTCTTTGTGCTTACACCTGTAGGCTACTAGGAAGGGCGAGGCTTCGGGCGATGTTGATGAAGAGTTGTTGGGTTGCGGTTTCGCCGACGATTTCTTTGTCTTTGGAGGCATTTTGACCTGAAGGAGGAGTTTGGTTGAGTCTGCATCTTGCTGGTGATCGTCAACCTTGTAGAAGTTGTTGAGCTTGTCTTCACATTGGGACTTCTTGCTTTTGAGAACTTTGTGTCTCTGACCGATTTGCATTTGAGAACTTGGCGTCTCTGACCGATTTGCATTTGAGAACTTGGCGTCTCCGACCGATTTGTATTTTGAGAACTTGGCATCTCTGACCGAATTGTATTTGAGAACTTGGCGTCTCTGACCGATTTGTATTTGAGAACTTGGCGTCTCTGACCGATTTATATTTTGAGCACTTGGCGTCTCTGACCGAATTGTATTTGAGAACTTGGCGTCCCTGACCTATTTGTATTTGAGAACTTGGTGTCTCTGACCGATTTGTATTTGAGAACTTGGCGTCCCTGACCGATTTATATTTTGAGCACTTGGCGTCTCTGACCGAATTGCATTTGGAGAACTTGGTGTCCCTGACCTATTTGTATTTGAGAACTTGGCGTCTCTGACCGAACGGTAGACACTGGAGGTGGTCTTCATTGGGGGCTGTTTTCATCCATTGGAGGTCGTCTTTAGCAAGTTGCAGACGCCGGAGCTTGTCTTTGCCAAATTGTAGATGCTGGAGGTTGTCTTCACCCATTTGTGGACATTGGAGGTCGTCTTCGGTGAAGATCATCCTTGCTGAAAAGGGGGATTTGATTTCACGTTTGAATTCCTGC
This sequence comes from Adenophora triphylla var. japonica, assembly GCA_022495995.1. Lineage (NCBI taxonomy): Eukaryota > Viridiplantae > Streptophyta > Magnoliopsida > Asterales > Campanulaceae > Adenophora > Adenophora triphylla. The sequence goes on from JAFEMH010002756.1 coordinate 78,177, forward strand.
ATTCGTTAGTGAAGAGGAAGATGCATATATGACATTCATGATGACAGATACATGCATAGAGCCAAAAATGATTATAAGATGATGCATTTACTTGCTTTCGAAGATGCACTTAGCCTAAGATTTTGGCAGGGAAATTATGATTTATGATCTTCAATCACTTAGAATTTTTCCTATTGATTCAAGTTTTGTGCATGCTACATGAGCCCTGGGGAGATTTTTGTGGGAATTCATGTGGTGAGAGGGTTTGTATTGGGATGTATGTGTCTGAAAACTGTTTGGAACAGATTTTGAGCAAGTGGTGAGAGCCCTCGATCGCGATTTAAACAGCGGTTGTTGATGAGGTTTTGTTAACAGTATGACATGGACCTCAATTTTGATGAGATTGGATTCGGATCCCGGGTCTTGATTGGAATTTTCTCTCTCAATCTTGGTCATTTGAAGCTGATGCTGACAGGCTCTAGGGCACGTTGATATGGGTGAAGCTTCTCTCATTTGGGTGAGCTGTGACCTCGGCCGAAATCTTGTTCGGAGAATGATTTGATGAAATTGCTAATGCAGGGAGAAACCCAGATCTTGAATCCCGATGCTACGGGAAGCTGCTATGTACCAAGTTCTGAAGCTGAAAATCTAGCTGTTGATGTGACTAGACCTTTCTTGTGACTTGATAAAATTCGAGTCCGAGAGGACCGGCTTAGCGCAAAGTCCAGATTTCGAAGAAGTGACTTGGCAAAGCCCCAATCTTATAACCTCGTTGTGATTTCGACACAATTAGCGAGCCCCAATCTCGATTGGTAATGCAAAGCAATCCCGAAAATAATCGATGAAGATCGAATCTATCTTGTAGTGAAGAACCCAATGTGGACCCAAAGACGACTATATAAGCCCCGGCTTGAAGAGGCGATACGGGAGAACACAGGAGAACCGCTTAGCAAAGCCCCAACGTGAAGAAATTCGAGTAGTCTAACGAGAGGAGGCACCCATCTTTTTAGACCTTAGTCAACCAGTTACTGGACAAGACTCGGAAATGTTTACGTAAAGGGGCATATCTTTTGAAAGGTGGGAATTTCTCCCGAATTTGTGTATGACACTCTCGCTTTTGGTTTGACTCTTTTGAGAGAGTATAAGCATCACAAGGTGTGGAAAAGTGTATGGAAGCCCTGGCGACGGAAAGACAGTGTTTGGCTCTATTTCCCTATGATGGAGAGAGAGAAGACTTGTCGAGACACTTGAAAACTTGTTTTATTCGTGATGATCACAAGGCTACTTAAAACCCTTTGTTAATGTTCGGGTTATTCAACCCCTAAATCTGATATGAACAAATATTTTGATTAATCACAAGGAGAAAACCAACTGATATCGAGAATCAAGCTCGGAAGGGCGGAAAGTGTATAGGGACAATCCTTGATGAGAACGGATTTTTTTTTTTGAATTTGTTTGGGATTTCGACCGGACCATTTCTGGTTGCCTACGTTCCCTTCATTATGAAGAGCTCAGGTCGCCGTAGTTCGGACTTATCCCGAATGAAAAGAGAACGAATGTTGAAATTCGAGGATCTGAGGACCTTTGGGGATTTTGAGGATTTGGAGGATTGAATAACATATACCCTTAGAGTGTCCATGAAAGACACGGATGCGAAGCCCCAGTGGGACATCCACGGCAAGTGTTTGTGGAGTAGAAATGAATTATGCCCACATCAGATTTGAATTTGCACAATCTTTGATTGATGATTTTGAACCAAGATGGATTAGATTCCAATTTAAGCAAGCAATGAAGCGTTAATTTGATTTAGATCTTAAAGATATTATGATGAAATTGCTATCCGATAGGAATTGCAGTTGGGTTTCCGGGCTTCGATCGGCCATCGGGTAATTTTGGAAATTATGACCTCTTAAAGTGAGAGGTCGAGCTGGGCCTTTCTTGTTGAACCTCTAAAAATGAGAGGTTGGCTTGTAGGGATGTGTTTGGGAAATCTATGGCGGGGAAGATTGATTGCCTCTAAGAATGAGAGGTCAAATTTTGATTTTGGCTAAAGGCGAGGATAATGGTAACGGGGATATCCTCTAAAAGCGAGAGGATGGCTTGGGATTGGTTAAGGAAATGGTGAGAGGGAGTCCAAGCTATCGGGAACTTTTGCGAATCTTCGAGAATTCAGGCTCCCTTTTTTTTATCATTGGAGAGCTTCTTGAGGAGTCGGAGACTTTTACTGAATTGTGAGGATCGACAGTCCTTCTCTCTTTTTTTTTTGAAGCTTCTTTTGCTTGAGCTCTTTTTTTTTTTTGATTTGGAAAGCTTCCTGAGGAGTTGAGGATTATCTTTGTCCTTCCTTCATGGCTTGAGATATTTTACGCATCGCCGACTCTCTAAGTTAACTTCTTGGGCTTGCTTGGACTTTTCTCAGTAAGGAGCAAAGGTGATGGCTAAACAGGGTTTCAAAATATGCCGATCTTGAAATGAAAGGATATTGTTTGGTGAGGGTAAGGTAATGGCTTTCCTATGGGTGAAAGGTTTCGACCGCGATCCCTACCGGATGACCTAAACGAAATTAAGTCTTCATTGCTTGCTTAAGCTTTAAATGAGAAAAGATCCATGCAAATTCATCGAGCAACGAGAGGATGATAATGAAAGGGATGTGAGCATATGAGATGCAAGATGGGGAGTTGGTAAGCCCCAATTTGGGAAGGATATCAATTGATTTTCTCACTCCGATTAATTTAAATATTAATCATTTCAAAGAATTAGTGGTTGAAGCTTGGCACAAGTGATCATCTAGATAAAACCATTTCAATTAAGCGTAACGTAGGTGTGCAAGTGATGTCTCGAGTCTAGCAAGAAAAGAAAAAAGACTTATATTAAAAGTTAGACATTTAACTACTATGTCCAAAATGGACTACAACGACAAATGTCCAGAAGGACTTAGGTGAAAGAAAAGTACTAGAACCTACGAAGGTTGACTTAAAAGACTATTTTAAAGATAGGTAGCCCCTAGTCTAGCCGCTCTTTGCTGTTGGACCATGCATCTACTCTTCGACGCTGGAGATGGGGGCTATTGCAGATCTTTCCATCAGGATTTATTTGGCAATCTCTTGCTTAACCCAACCATTTTCATCATCTACGATGGTCGGTCCACCGACCTCACAAAGGGGTGAGTCAAATTCCATTATGCCCACAAGTCTTGAATCACCAAACTTCGACCATGTTGACATTCGGGTTGTTGTTTCTAGGGAATGGGTAATTACCGATAGTATTGGGACCTTCGTGCACCTCTAACCTCCCTTGTTCAATCAAACTTTGGATTGCCTTTTCGGAGGGACACAATCATCCGCATCGATGCCCATGAGTAACGATGAAAGGCAACAATGCTTGGAGGTATCCAAAGGAGCATTGGGGTTTCGGGCGATAATTTTCCAAAGGCCGGAGCAAACCTTCTCTCACCAAACCTCTGAAGATATCACTCAAAGGCATCCCAAAGTTTCTCAAGTCTTGGAGGCGGGATCTGGATGCATCGGGTTTCTTGGGAACAAAGGAAGTGGCATTATTCTGATCTGTCCCGCATAGCTAATCACTTATTTACCTTTTGGTTGGGCGAGGCTGTGTTGAAGGTGGAAGAAATCCGATATACGTAGCGAGGTGCGTGATCGAGCTGCGATTGTAAGCCTTTTCGAACTTAGCCCCGAAATTAACCATTGCACGCAAGTCGGCGTAGGGAAGTGGCGAGGGAAGCTCTCAAATGCGGCTTTAAGCATTCTTGGAAGATGTCTAAGCGCTCTTCGTCGAGAGGAGGAATGGCCATTTCACTAAGCTTCGGTTCCACCTTTTATAGAAATCCCCAATATTCTCATCGTATTTGCGCCGCACCGTTGTCCGCAGTCAACTCTGTTTGTTTCCCATTCCAAGTTGGCTTTATACTTATACGTGAAATCTTGGTGTCTGTTCCCAAGTAGCCCTAGCTTGTTGCAATCGGAAAAACCATTTCAAAGCCCATGATTTCAAAGAGAGACTAAAGTAATCGGCCATTCTTGGTTTGTGCATCCCTTAGCCTTCATTGCCAAAGTATAGGTGTCCAAGTGAGTTTTAGGGCATGCACTCCCGTCAAACAATTCGAGATTTGGCATCACAAACTTGTGAGGCAGGGGGACAATCGAGTCGGGATCTGTAGGCCGAAGAGCAGTGCTCTTTTTGGCGATCGGTTCGGCAATACGTGCTTTCATTTCCTTGTGTTGCTCCATAAACCAAGCCAAATGGGGATCCAAAGGTGGAGCGGGAATGTACGAGCCGATATTTGAGCTAGGAAGAGGACTAGGCTGTTGGTGGGGCATTGGTGGAAGGAATACCATATCCGGAGCGTAGGTGAAAACTTGTCCTTGGCCCGGATTAGCGAAGGGATAGAACCTTGCGGATTCTTTGTTGATTTTCAATCGGGTAGCTTGAGTTTCCGGGGGTGAGGCCCAAAAGTAGGCTTAGGTGCGGGGCTCTTGTCCACACTGGTTGTTGAATTGCATGGCTGGTTGTGGCGAGTGCATGACCGAGAGGATACTTGTGGTCCTGGTGATTACGATGAAACTGGAATGGGGGCTTGGTAACCCATTGAACCACTGAGTGGAAGCCGTGTGAGGGCGGTGAGCTAGCATCATTACGAGGAGGGCTCTTGGCGTGGCCCGAACCCAGGCGTGGCGGCATTTCGAACCGTGTTGGCTGCGAAGGTCCGGATTGATTGGTTCCGAACCGAGGTGGGATCCCCATTTGTTGTGGCATTCGGGGTAGCCCAAGCATAAGAAGACATTCCGTGCTGATTTTGTCCCCAGCTGAGGGGCGGGAATTGGCTCATTCCGTCAGCCGCATGGGTCCAAGTGGTCCATGGGTTGGGAGCCAGGGCGACCCAGGGATCGAGAAGCATGGGCTGCGAGTGGTAGTATCGTGAGAGGCCGGTGGTGGCATCCTGGAGTAGTCGGGTTGACTCAAGAGCGGGATTGAGGTCTTCCTCTTCTTCCACGGTGAAGGTGCCATCCAGGTTGAGGCGCGGCCAATCCATGGCTCTTAATAGCCTCCATAAAGGCATTCGGTTGTGCTTCTGTCGCACTCTCATACGTTCGGCCTAAGCGATTCCATTGCGGTTACATTTGAGGAGTCCCGGGAGGCGGAGTGACGTTGTCCCCATCATTACCGGGCGATGCGGACATTACGAAACCGGAGTCGGAATAAACGGCGAAGGCGACGATGCGCTTGACTCTTCCCAGCGATCAAACGGTGACCGGTGTCAGAAACCAACCTTTGTGAGGAGTCATGCGGGGAAAGGCACGAGGGTTCGAGATGTACGGGAATGAAGGAGGGTAGGTGTTTGGGCTTTGGGCTCATGCAACATGCAGTTATTTGTTCACGTTTACTTAAAACATGTTTTATTAACCTAATCGGTTGGAAAAGATTGCTCTTCTTTTTCGCAAACTACTTTGGATCCTGGATCAGTGGGCCTCGTCACTACGTCTATAAGCCCCTCGTATTCCACCCGTATTTCGACCTCCCGGGGTGGACGGCCCGGGCGAGGGTCCTATAGGGCAAGCGGGTCCCACCGACCGAAAGAAAAACGATCCTAAAAGTCTGGCGGGTAATCGAGTCTTAACGACCATTCGATGTAAATTACGGACAAAGCTGACGTCAAAGTCAAGATCATGCCCGAGGGCTCGACGAAAAGTCGGCATGATTTGGGCGATAAGCGTCCACAATTGATCTTGACTTGTCGTCGGTTAAGCCGTAATTAGGCATGGAATAGTCATTAATCCTTGATGACTCGGTGTCATGCCGGGAGTCGATGTATAATTTGTGCCGCCGAGCCGAAGTCAAGGCGCCGGTCAATATCTTGGTCAAAGTCCGCGGCGAAAAACCGGCGAGCTTCGGCGATTAGGGTCCCCGAAAGATATTGAGTCGGTATGCCGACAAAGGCTTGAAAGGAAAGGCCTATACACAGACAGGGCATGACACAGACCAAACTAAAAACCAACCGGGTCTCGGACAAAGTGTGTCACGGACAAGTGCATGGTCGACAGGAGGCTCCATGGGATGTTTGGGTAGTCCTGTGCTTGCACCGAGAGGCGTAATAAGACCAAACGGGCCGCGACAAGGATTTCCCCGGGTTAGGGACGTAGTGTGCAGTGTAAGGTCACGTGCGCGTAGTGTGCAAGCAGTCTATCTTCTTTTTCTGAGTAAAATAGAAATTTTTCATGTGTCTTAAAAATATGATGCATGATTTTTTTTTTGAAAATTTTCTTTTTTTTTTGAAAAATTTTTTTTGAATATTTTTTTTTTGAAATGAGCACATAAGCACAAAAATTCCGACAGTTAGGGACATTATTCCGACAGTCATAATTTTGACTTTTTCCGAGGCGGCCAAAACAACACGAAAATGTGCAAAAATCAACACACACAACAAATGATTTTAAAGCCGGGACGGAAGCTTGACCCTCAAAAGCTTTTCTTTTTTTTTTTGAAAACGATGATACCGGTACGTGGGATTGTTAAACCACAATTTATCCCCGACTCGTGTTAGGAGGCGATAACGGGAAGTTTAATGGTTTCCACCGATATACCAAATATAATTTTTGTTTTTAGAAAAAAGCTTATTAATCCCCAGCGGAGTCGCCACTGTGATGTACCCGATTTTTGAAATCAAACGGAGTCGCCACGCCATTTTTGTTTTAAGGGCCAAAACTTTGAAAAATGCCCGAGATTAGAAATTTGGGTTCGGAGGTCACGTTACACGCCGGGAAGGACGTTAGTGTGCACCCGGAATGCCTCGTGAAACGAGTCTTCCAAGCTTAAAAACCATTGGTGTGTGTGTGTGTGTGTTACTTTGGCCAAAATAAGTTGAAACTAAGGAAACCAAAAATTGGGAACTCTTTATAAGGCTTTAAACTGATCCCATAATTTTTGGTGTGATTTTTGGGTTGAGTTTTGATACTCAAAAGATTTTTTGAAGTTGAAAGTCACTTCTGCCAGAAAGAAAAAGGCAGTGGACACTTGATATTGAAATGGACTTTAGGGCTTTAAAATTCCAGAATCTGGGAAAAGTCTGAGAATGAAAAATGTTCAAAATACCTTAAATAAGGTTTCTGTGAAATAACTCTCCATTTTGGAGATGATTTGGTGGACCAAAACCTTCTGGAAATCACAGATCTGAAATCTGGATTTCCAGAGACTGATGAACTGACCTTTAAAATAAAATTTGAAAAAATGAGTTTTACTCACGCAAAAAATAAAATAAAAATATGTATGGAAAGATCTGGATGTTGGCTACAAAAAGTATTTTGTAGTCAACACCAAATTCCAAGTTTCTGTATGTCCAAAAAATTAGACCATGGACAGAGGTCTTAGAAAATTGCTACTGGACAGCAACTTCTCAAGAAGGAAAAACATGATTTTAAAGGGGGTTTTGCATCCATGCTTGTCCCCATTTCCCTAGGCTTTTATTAGTGATCACTAAACATTTTAGTGGTGATCTACTATATCAAACTATCCTTGGGGTACATTAGGACTTCAAGCATTTCATTTGCTTGGGAAGGGGAATTTCATCCTTTGAAAGAAAGATTTTGTGTATGAAAATGATTTTTGGAAAACACTTTTTAGTGAATGATCTTTAGAAAAACACTTTTAAGTGAGTAAGAAAATGATTTAGACCTTTTAAATGGTCATCCATTGGAAATTTATTCCAAGGTGACTACATTTTTTAGGTCAAGCAAAGATGAACAACAAATGAGTTGATGAACAAACTACATCTTTAAAGCTTGAGATGCATGCATGAAGAAGAGAGATTTAGGGTAGGAAGAGGGAGGTTATACCTATCTTCCCTTGTGTATGAACTTGACTTGAGGAGTATCAAGATTTGAATGTGTTTAGGGTTGGTGATTAGAGTTGGTTAAAGAGAAAACAAGTAGATAACAATGAAGTCCTCTATGTTTTCTCTCTAATCCTCCTCCTAAAGGGTGATTTGAGCTTGAGTTAATGTATGTATAAGAGTATGTATGGGAATGATTTGAAAGTATTTTGAGCAAGTGGGATTTGGGAAAGATTGGAGAGAAAATGGTGGCAATTCAAGGGAATTCCCACTGTTTTCTCCCTATTTTTCGCCAAGGTGCAGTTGATGTGAGTGAGTTATGTTCTGTAAACTGAGAGAGGAGGGTTCAATTTATAGGCCCCTGTGAGAAGCAAACATGTCCGCGCGGATCTCCTCGACAGCGTGCACTGTTCATCTGCTACAGTGCTGGCTTTTGGACAGGAGGAATATCTTTCAAAAAATCAAACAGAAACTGTTTTTCAACTTGCTGTTTCGGGATTTTCTTAATTCTTTTGCTTTTTGAGATTCCTTTGAAGGTTTATCTTTAAATAGCAATGCCCATTTTGCCCTCACTTTGTTAGAAAAGTTAGGAATGTTAGTAATTGTTAGGAATGTTAAAACTTTCGTTAATTTTCTAACGAAGATACTAACAAACTCAAATTGGAGCACTTACAGTTATGTGACGGTGCCTTGTTGGATGTGGTAAGGCACTACCGAGCCGGTGAGGATTTTGCTCCTTTTGGTTTTGGGGGAAAACCCTTCACGGCATTGATCACTTGGCAATGGGGGACAGGTTCATGCGAGGGGGAAGTCCTATTTTGTTCACCTTGTGGTTGCGAGAGAAGCTTCAAGCTATGCCTGTGTCCCCGTCATCTTTTAGTCCGTGGACGTTTGCTCAGTGGCCTCTTGTCTTGGATATGGATCAGTCCGCTTGGGAGAGATGGATGGCTCAGCTTGGCACGCATCAGATCCGTTGGTGGGTTCCTCATTGGGGGATTGAGACTAGGAGGGCCTTTCAGGAAGGTTCCTATGTTGTCAGAGTTTCGGGGTTATCTTGGTCCTCTTTCTATATCCCGTCGCTCGTTTCTCGACAGTTTGGGATGAGGCAGGAGCCTTTGCTGGGCTGGAACGACATCGCCACCATGGAGGTAGCTTCTTTCTCTATGATAGATCCAAATGCCTTCCTTTTCTTTCTGAGGGTATGGAATTATTCCGCCTTCCCTCCTGTGGTACTCCTTAGACGCCGGGAGAGTGTTGTTTTGACCACCGTGTACCTGGATTGGTACGAGCAGCATATCGGCCAGACCCAAGTGATTTTGGGGAGCAGACGCGAAGCGATTCTGGGGCAAGATTGCCATCTCAGCTACAGCCTTAGAAGTGTAGAAGCTTGGGCTAACCCTCAGGATGTCACGGGAGACGCTTTGTTTGACTATGAGACTAGAGTTGACCGATTGACGGAGAGAGGTCACCTTTTGCAGACTCGCAGGGAAGAGATCCGAGCCGAGGCACGGGCGAATGAAGCTCTGCGAGCTACTAGATTGCTTGACTCAATAGGGAGGACCCCTGATCTCGGAATGAGGGAGACAGAACTAGCTCACGTGGAGCGAAGGAAGACTCGCTGGGGATGAGGGAAAAAAGGGAAGAATGGCGAGGGGACAAGCGCGAGTGGTACGGAATGACCTCCTAAGTATCCACTCATTGTCATTTGCAGACACAATATTTGTTAAATGTATTAAGTTGTCTTTTAGCATGTTGTGAGCTTGAGAGTAGACCGTGCTTGTACTCATCAAAAAGTATTTTAATTGTAGTGATTTGTGATTTACTTTTAAAGTTTTGTCGAGACACAAAATCTCTTGCTTGCTTTTTGACTGAGCCTTGGCGACATCCAATATTTGGATTTTTTTTGGACCTAACCAGTCTGGGCCTTGATGGCATCCAATTTTTTTTGGATTTTTGTGACTTTGGACCGAACCAGTCTGAGCCTTGATGGCATCCAATTTTTTGGATTTTTGTGTGTTTTTAGACCGTACCAATGAATGCTGCCTACGTTCCCCCCGGACTGAGGGGCTTAGGTCTCCGTAGTTCGATACCCTTTTTGTGAGTGACGAGGAGACGGAAAAGTCGATATTATTTAGGCGAAGTATCGGTGAAGTTTGCTTCCGTTGACTGGATTCATGAAGGGATTTCCGTCCAAGTCTGTTAGCTTCATGGCACCTCCAGAGAAGATCTTTTGGACCACGAACAGGCTGATCCATGTTGGTTCCCATTTTCCAAGCGGGTTGGTTCGGGTGGGAGGCTTTTCTTTGAGTACCAGATCGCCTTCCCTGATGTCTCGGGATTTGACTTTCTTGTCAAAAGCCCTAGCCATTCTGCTCTGGTAGTCTCGGATGTGTTCCATGGCCTTTAGTCAGCGTTCGTCTAGTAGGGCCAACTTGTCGTGCCGGCTTCGGAGCCATTCCACTTCGTTGATTTCGTTTTCCAACAACACTCGGAGTGATGGGATTTCCAACACAACGGGCAGTACTGCTTCCATCCCATAGGCCAGGGCGAATGGGGTTTCTCCCGTGGCGGTCTTGACTGATGTTCGGTAGCCCCAAAGTGCCAGGTGCAGCTTCTCGGGCCAATATCGTCCTCGTACAGTCATTTTTTGGTGATCCTTTCGAGGGTTTTATTTGCTATTTCTACTGCGTCGTTAGTTTGCGGCCTGTAGGGAGAGGACTTTTGGCGTGTGACTTTGAATTCGGCCAATAGTCTGTCGCATTCTCCTTCGAAGTCAGATCCGTTGTCAGATATGACCTCGTTCGGGATGCCGTATCGGCATATGATGTTTTCCTTGAGGAACTGTGCTACCTTCTTGGAAGTCAGCACTTTGTAGGACTTGGCTTCGACCCATTTTGTGAAGTAGTCGATGGCTACCAAGACGAACTCGTGGCCGTTGCTGCCGGGCGGAGCGATCTTCCCGATGACGTCGATTCCCCAAGTGGCGAAGGGCCAGGGAGTGGTCATGCAGTAGAGATCATGAGGGGGAAGATGGTTAAGGTTGGAGAAGCGCTGGCACTTGTCGCAGCTTCGGACAAAGTGGATGCAATCTGCCTCCATGGAGATCCAGTAGTAGCCCATTCGAAGAATGATCTGCATCAGGGCTCTGTCATTCATGTGGGGACCGCAAGCCCCATTGTGGACTTCATTCATGAGCTCATTTGCTTTTTCCTTGCTGATGTAGCGGAGGAGTGATCCTTGATAGCGTTTCTTGTATAGCATGTCCCCAAGGATGACAAAGTGAGAGGCAAGGCGTTTTAGGGCCACGATGCTCTTGGCTTTGATTCCTTCTTTGTATTTGCCTTCTTCGTTTATGAAAGAGGTTTCCCCGTTTTTGAGGTATTGGTAGATTTGGTTGTACCAGGGTTCATTGATTAGCTCGGGCTCTGCTTCGATTTCACAGCAGTAGGCGGGAATTTCTTTCCTTCCTACTTTGTATGGCTTTACCGGCTTCCCTTTGGGGATCTCTACAAGTGAAGCCAAGGTGGCTAGGGCGTCTGCAAACCGATTCCAGTCCCTTGGCAAGTAGTGGAAGGTGACCTCCTTGAATTGGGAGTGTCAAAAGCCAAGGATCATAAAAGTCAGCCATTATTTTTCCTTAAATGAAGTTATAGTTATGGAATGGAAAAGGTTTCTTTTGCTTCTATACTCCAAGCCTACAAGAGGAGTTTGGCTCAAGGGGAAATCAAGTTACATACTTCCTCCACTCAAGAAAATTCCAGAAATTCCTTTTCCTCCTCCAAAATAATTAGTTTTCTTCTGTAAATTTCATCTCTCTTCAGCAATTGCAAGATAAAAACCTTTAAAGATTTTGACTGCCACCATGAGTAGCTAAGTTCCTTATTTCCAATTCAAGGGTTAGTTTTATTTATGTAATTTTGAGGCTTTGGGCTTAATTTGATCTTGCATCACTTCAAGTATTTGTAGGTTTACATTGAACTTTATGAAAGTCTTTGGTTAATTTGAATTGACAACTCATTTAGCTATTGATTTTCTAATGCTTTTCAAGAGCAATAGATTGGATTTAGTTGTGCTACTATAACTAGATTAATCTAAGTAAACCTCCAATCCAATTCTTGGTAATTGTAGCTATCTCAATTATCAAGAGATTGGTTCAATCGTTTTCAAAGTACTTCATGCTATTGTTTAATGATATGAAACCCTAGTGTGCCCAATCACATAGCAATAAGATTAACTGGGTGCTAGGCTTGGAAAATTACATTAGGAAAACACAAGATTTATTACGGCTATCCTAATAGGTCTTTGATTGAATGCTTGAAGTGCAAGATGATATTTTTAAGCCAATGATAAATTGCATATTCGAAACTCAATCCCCTTGAATTGGAAATTGCCTCTAATTGATATTTCTCTAGTTGTTTTATTTGCTTTGCTTTTATTATTACTCCGTCTCATCTTTACTTTATTGCCTAGTTAATTTAGTTCTTAATTTTAGTTCTTAGTTAAAACAATCAACAAATCCCCCTCTTTGTTACTTTTTACTTTAAAGAAATCATCAAAAGAAATAACATTTCCGTCCCCGTGGATACGAACCCTACTTGTCACTATACTTGTTTTGTAAGTAGGAGAAATTAATTTGGGCGTTTAGCGACCACCAAATTTTGGCGCCGTTGCCGGGGACGGTGAAGTTTCATTTCTTTTGTCTGAAAAAAAAATTCCAGCAGAGCATTATTTTGACTTAAGCGTGACCACGCTTAAACTGAAAAAGTCTTCTGCAGTAAAAAAAATTACTAAGAAGAATTTTGTTTTATTTTATCTCCTTGTTTCTGGTTTATGCCTCATTCTTCTAGTACAGGTGAACTTGTGTATGATTCGGAAATAGGAAGAACATAAAGAATATTGAGGAAAGAAGCCAAGTTACGGAAAGCACAACCTTCTGCATCATCGCCTGGCTGTGATGATGTGCCAATTTTTCCGAAAGGACTTTGAAATTTTCGTTTCTTTGAAAACCAATCGAAAAAAAACCGGAGTCGCCACGCCATTTTTATTTTAAGGGCCAAAACTTTGAAAAATGCCCGAGATTAGAGATTTGGGTTCGGAGGTCACGTTACACGCCGGGAAGGACGTTAGTGTGCACCCGGAATGCCTCGTAAAACGAGTCTTCCAAGCTAAAAACCTTTAGTTTGTGTGTGTGTGTGTGTGTTACTTTGGCCAAAATAAGTTGAAACTGAGGAAAGTAAAAATTGAGAATTCTTTATTAGACTTTGGACAGATCCCACGATTTTTGGTGTGATTTTTGAGTTGAGTTTTGGTACTCAAAGGATTTTTTGATGTTGAAAAACAATTCTGCCAGAATGAAAAAGGCAGTGGACACTTAATTTTGAAATGGATTTAAGGGCTTCAAAACTTCATAATCTGAGAAAACTCAGAGAATGAAAGTTGTTCCAGACACCTCAAATAAAATTTATGTGAAAGAATTTTCCATTTTGGAGAAGATTTGAGGACCCAAAACCTTCTGGAAATCTCAGATATGAAATCTGGACTTCCAGAGACTGAGGAACTGACCTTTAAAGGAAAATTTGAAAAATGGAGTTTTACTCACGCAAAAAATAAAGTAAAAATATGTCTGGAAAGCTATGGATGTTGGCTACAAAAAGTGTTTTGTAGTCAACACCAAATTCCAAGTTTATCTGTGTCCAAAAAATTAGACCATGGACTGGGGTCTTAGAAAATTGCTACTGGACAGCAACTTCTCAAGAAGGAAAACATGATTTTAAAGGGGGTTTGGCATCCATGCTTGTCCCCATTTCTCTACGTTTTGATTAGTGATCACTTGACATTTTAGTGGTGAATCAACTATATCAAACCATCCTTGGGGTACATTAGGACTAAGCACTTCATTTGCTTGGGAAGGAGAATTTTATCCTTTGAAAATGAGATTTGATGTATGAAAATGATTTTTAGGGTTTTGAAAATGTGTTTTCTTTGCAAGTAAGTAAGAACACTTTGAAAATAATGTTTATCCTTGTAGAAGATCATCCATGGAGATGAACTTCCATGGTGATCTTCTTGGATCTAAAACAAGAAGATGAACAAACTACATTTTGGAGTTTGAAAATGCATACATAAATGAAGGAGTTTAGGGTAAGGAGAAGGAGGGTTTACCAATCTTCTTTGTGTTTTGAGTTTTAGGCTTGAATGTAAGAGTGTTTGAGGCTTGAATGTAAGAGTGTTTGAGGCTTGAATATGAGAGTGTTTGAGTGAGTGTGATTTTGGGTGAATAGTTGAGAAAAAGGTGACAATTCTAGAGAATTCTCACTATTTTCTCTCTATTTTCGCCAAGGTGCAGTTGTGAAAAATGTTTTTTCTCCTCCTATTTCTGAGACTGAAGGCCTCAATTTATAGCCCTCTGAAAAATACAAAACCATCCGCGCGGATAGTTCTGCTGCAACTGCTCATTAATTGCGACTCTGAGGCTTTGGACACAAAGAATATTTTCAAAAAAATCAAACTGGTTATGTTTTTCAACTTACCAGATTCGGATTTTTCCATTTCTTTTGCTTTTTGAGATTCTTTTGTAGGTTTAACCTTAAATAACAATGCCCACTTTGCCCTTGCTTTGTTAGAAATGTTAGGAATTGTTAGGAATGTTATAACTTTCGTTAATTTTCTAACGAAAATACTAACAACTCAAATTGGAGTACTTACAGTAGCCCCTCGGCGACGGCGCTTTCGAAGGAAGCAGGGTCGTCGATAAGAGTAAGGCTCCAAATTTGACAGGATGATCAAGTGATCGAGTGGCTGAACCTAATGATAGGCTACCTACGTATCCCTAGTGGGAATCAAGCCGGCCGTAGTTCGGGTCTTTGACCCTGGAGATGATGGCGTTTTAGGTGCCTCGAACCTTGAAAAGCGAGCTCTGCAGTCGGGTGCTGGGGAGAAACTCTGCTGGGGATAAGAGATGACCATTTTCGGTCGGATGGCTGAAATCATATATCCGCTCTGCTGGGGATAGGAGATGACCATTTTCGGTCGGATGGCTGAAATCGTATATCCGCTCTGCTGGGGATAGGAATGACCATTTTCGGTCGAATGGCTATCCGCTCTGCTGGGGATAGGAATGACCATTTTCGGTCGGATGGCTATCCGCTCTGCTGGGGATAGGAATGACCATTTTCGGTCGGATGGCTATCCGCTCTGCTGGGGATAGGAATGACCATTTTCGGTCGGATGGCTATCCGCTCTGCTGGGGATAGGAATGACCATTTTCGGTCGGATGGCTGAACCTAATGATAGGCTACCTACGTATCCTTAAGAGGAATCAAGTCGGCCGTAGTTCGGGTCTTAGACCCCGAAGATGATGGCGTTTTAGGTGCCTCGAACCTTGATGATGGCGTTTTAGGTGCCTCGAACCTTGAAGATGGCGTTTTAGGTGCCTCGAACCTCGATGATGGCGTTTTAGGTGCCTCGAACCTTGATTTGAAATGGCCTTCCGGTGGACTTTGTCTGCTGCCGAAGGAGAGGGTGACCGTTTTGGTCGAGTGGCTGGACCTAATGATAGGCTACCTACGTATCCCTAGTGGGAATCAAGCCCTTTCGTAGTTCAAGATCTACTCGAGATTCCGTTGGCTTTTGGGATTCCGTTAACTTTGCTGGAGATTTTGTTAGCCTTTGCTGGGGAAAAATCAGACGTATTCGTCGGGGAAATCGGTCTTACGTTTTACTGCCGTCGAATGATTTTGATGAAAGAAACGGGATTCCGTTAACTTTCTCGGAGAGATCGGACTTACGTTTTACTGCCGTCGAATGAAATTGATGAAAGATACGGGATCCCGTTTCTTTCTCGGGGAGATCGGACTTACGTTTTACTGCCGTCGAATGATTTTGATGAAAGAAACGGGATTCCGTTAACTTTCTCGGAGAGGTCGGACTTACGTTTGACTGCCGGGGAATGATTTTGATGAAAGAAACGGGATTCCGTTATCTTTCTCGGGGAGATCGGACTTACGTTTTACTGTCGTGATTGAAATTGATGAAAGATACGGGATCCCGTTTCTTTCTCGGGGAGATCGGACTTACGTTTTACTGCCGTCGAATGATTTTGATGAAAGATACGGGATTCCGTTAACTTTCTCGGAGAGATCGGTCTTACGTTTGACTGCCGTCGAATGATTTTGATGAAAGAAACGGGATTCCGTTAACTTTCTCGTAGAGGTCGGACTTACGTTTGACTGCCGGGGAATGATTTTGATGAAAGAAACGGGATTCCGTTATCTTTCTCGGGGAGATCGGACTTACGTTTTACTGCCGTGATTGAAATTGATGAAAGATACGGGATCCCGTTTCTTTCTCGGGGAGATCGGACTTACGTTTTACTGTCGTCGAATGATTTTGATGAAAGATACGGGATTCCGTTAACTTTCTCGGAGAGATCGGTCTTACGTTTGACTGCCGTCGAATGATTTTGATGAAAGAAACGAGATTCTGTTAACTTTCTCGGAGAGATCGGACTTACGTTTTACTGTCGTGAAGCTCTTTTGAAGAGGGGGTTAACTTTGGTTAACTTTGGTTAACTCTGTTAAGTTGAGGACTAAACTGCAGAGTCCTGAAATTTTAAAGGGCAAAAGGGTCATTTTGACCCTTCAAAACCATCCGCGCGGAGGGGAATGCTTCCTGCATCGGTTTTAAATGAGGCGCCGCCCTCCCTTCTTCTTCCTCATAACTTTTTCAGTTTTCCGAGAGAGAAAGAGAGAAATTCGCCCAAACCGCCATTTTTGGTCCAAAAGCTCGAAAATTCTTTCGATTTCTTCGATTTTCAAGCAATGGAACACGGGGGAGTTGCTTTTCAAGGCCAAGGACGCGGTCCGGTCGCGGAGAGGCGATTAGAGCTCGTTCGAATGAGGAGACATTATACTCTTTCGCAATCGATTGCGGAGGAGCCCTACCCCGATGCGTGGCAACATTGGGCCACTGATCCGAGTCTCCGAACGGTTTCGAATCTTTTCGATCCCTTTGTCGATTTTTCATTTGAAATTGATTTTTTGTGATTTTTTTTTGAAAATCCGAAAATTGATGTTCTTGGCCTTGGATTTTGATCTTGATGCTTTGCATGTTGTAGTGAGTATGTGGGTAATCAAAATATGCATTTTGTTTGAAAAAAGAATGGGCATTTTTGCCAAAAAAAAAAAATTTGTCCGAAAATTGTAGTTAAAATTCGAAAATTATGTTTTTTTTTTTTGACACTGAAATTGGATTTTTGATGATTTGCATGTTGCAATGTGTTTGAAAAGAATGGGCATTTTTGCCAAAAATTTTTTTTGAAATATGAGACTATGATGAAAAATTTCCCGAATTTGGGACGGACTTCTTTTTTTTTGTTGCAATGTTGACATGAATGTGTGCATGCTCCTTTTTTTTGTAAACGTAGGATTTTTTTTGTTTTTGCAATGAGATGATGATTCCATGAATGATATGTATGCATGTTATTTTATGAAAATGGGACGGAGTTTTCACTTTCGTCGAATGAATGTATGCATGTTATTTTATGAAAATGGGACGGAGTTTTTGCTTCCGTTGACTCCTTGTATGAATTTTTTCTTCATGTATGAATGAATGTTGATTGGGATTTGCTGAAAACTGCCTTCTTTTGTGCGAGAAAAATGGGGCTAGGTTCATTGCATGCTGTTATGCTGCCGAATTTTCTTCAAAATTTTATGATGCATGTGTATGCTCTCTCTTTTTTTTTGAATGCCAAATTTTGGCACTTTTGACATTTTTGTTTCCCTCTCTTTTTTTTTATTGCAGGGTGGAAACAATTTCGTGACGGAGCAGCTGAACAAGATGAAGACTCGAGGATCAGTGGAGTCTGTTATTGGTCTATGGGATCGACTTCCAGATATGGGCAGAGGAGCGATGATGAGTCCTAGACAGATCGTCGTTGAGACTGGCTTGTACGAGTTCATCGAGTGCTTGAGGGGGTTGGTCAAGTTTCCCAAGAGTAAGGGTCTGATCTTCGCTTTGGCACAGCACTGGTGGGACGTGACCCACACATTTCACTTCTTCCGGGGCGAGGCGACGGTTACGCCTTCTGATTACGCTGCGATTACGGGCTTGTCCTTTAACGGACGGAGCATTGAGTGGAGAGACGGCTACAGCGATCTGGATCTGCAGGCCCTTCTAGGATTTTCCCCTATTCCCAAAAAGGGGATGGGTATGGAGTACGCTGTGGTCGAGGGAAAGATTGTGGAGAGCATTGGGAGCTATGAGGCTGGGGACGAGAGGATAGGCGCTGAGCAGATTGCCAGGGCTTTTCTATGGTTTGCTTTTTCGAGCACCCTTTTTGGACACGCCGAGGGGACGGCTGTTTTTGCTTTGCTGCGGTCCCTGGAGGATGTGAGGATGGCCGGAGAGGTCTCTTGGGGAGAGGCAGGGCTGGCAGAGCTCTATTTCGCTCTAGATCGGTATAGCCGGAAGGCTGTCAGTTCCTTGACATGCTTCGAGTTCCCTCTGGAGGTATAAGCTTTCCTTTTGCTTTCCCTCTTTTCTTTAAGCACGTATCTTTTTCGCACTTAATTGATGTGATCTTTACCTTTCGCAGGTATGGGCGCTGGAGTTCTTTCACGTCACGATGTGGCGACAGCCGGCGGAGTACGTCGGGGCGTATCCAGCCATGCGTTCCTGGTCCAAGTATGCCCGGGAGAAGAAAGGTTCCAGAGGGCGCACGACCCTCAGATACAGGGACTGCCTGCCTTTGACGGGGGCTGAGACGGATGAGGGGATGATATTCTATCCCTGGGATCGTTTCGATGTGGCGCGGCGAGAGGCGCGAGATATGAACCGTGGCAAATGGAGGATTTTGAGGGGCTTGACTTGCGACGTGTATTATCTGGGGGAGAGAGTGACGCGTCAGCATGGCGTGAATTCGCCTTTGATGACACCGGTGGAGCCTCTCGCCGACATGATGCATCCGAGCTAGAGGTCGGAGAACTGGGGCGATTACCGAGGTGGCCAGCACTTCTCAGCATTTGTGGCGATTGAGCAGTATCCGGTATTTGTCTTGAGGAGGCTGAGGATGCCCCAGGTTCTTGATAGAGAGGGATTAGGGATCCCGCGGTACCCTCGGACGGACTTTTCATATGTCCAGGATGGGGTTAGATTGAGGGTGCAGATCCCCCAGCCTGAGCGACTTCCACGAGCTTTCCGGCCTCGTCCGGGTATGAAGGTATGGCCTCTCCTTCCCACCTCTTTTTTTTTTGCTTCTTTCTTTTCCTTTCTTTCCTGTCATTATTTCTGACGCTTTTGCTCCCGTGCAGTTTCCAGAGGTGGTCGTGGAGAAGCTGACGAAGCAGGTGATCGGGGCTAAGAGATTCATCAGGAGGATGGTGGCTTGTGGAGCCCCTCAGGCTAGAGCGAGGCGGCCACAGCCGGCGCCTGTCCCGGAGACTTCCCCTATTCCTTCGAGCGTTCTTCCTAGACTCCTCTTTCTCCTCTCATAGATCCTCGCGTGGTACTACCTTCGGATCACGTCATTCTCGGAGATTCGTACGGGCAGGGGCATGTCTGGCATCATGGTGGATCTTCTTCGCACGTCCAGGAGTACGACGCATTCACCTTCGGATATGATTTCTTTGCGGATCTTGGCTTGCCCTATCAGAGTGTGCCGGTTGGTCCTGACGAGCCTTCCTTCGGAGACGAGGATGATGATTCTGAGCCTGAGATCTTCATGGCTACTGAGGAGGCGGGCCCGAGCCGTAAGAGGGATCGGGGGAAGGCGCCTGCCACCGAGGATTCCGATTGACTAATTTCCTGAGACTGATTTTTTGGGACTGTACCTATTTAGACAGATACACTTTATTTTCATGCACATTTTTTTTTTGCTTTTCTCTTTTCTTTTTTTTGGAATGTAATAATCTAGGATTATTGTTATTTTATTATTTTTTTTTGAATGCAATGCTGTATGAATGCAATGTTGCATGAGCCTCGGTTTTTTGGCAAGGGTGTAGATGTTTGGTGTATGGACTGGTTTGGACAGGCTTTGGCTGGGACAAAATATTCCTTTGTGGATATGACGGTTTTAAAGCTATGACAAAATTTTTTTTTGGTAACAAACTCATCCGCGCGGATGGGGATGACTTCGACACTGTCCTTTAATTTTGCTTCGTATCCGGTTTCCCTCATTTCAAATTCAAACACCTTCTTCAACTGCCCATTCAAACAGACATTTCGGGGAGAAAGAGAGAAAAGGCCATGGAAAGAATTGTGAGCATCCAAACTCCATCCAAATTATCCCAAGATTCTCAAATGTCATTCTTCAACAAGTTTAAAGAGTGGTCTCGGGAGATTATGCATGAGAGGAGGTCGTTCTTTGAAGAAAGGTACAAGATACGATGCTTGTGGTCTCTCAAGGAATTGATTCCGGATTATGATCTTTTGAGAGCTTCTTCCTCATTTTGGGATACTAGAAGGCATGTCTTTTGCCTTTCTTATAATGAGATGGTCCCGACTGTCGAAGAATTTTGGGCTTTGCTTGGTGGTCCCTGTAAGTACCCAAATCTGGCTCATGCCTTCCGGTTAATTTTCCCGGCAATTTCGGTAATTTTTCCGGTAATTCCCCGGATTTTCCTAAAGTTCCGGAACAATTCCGGAACTGTTCCAAGCCTTTTAAGGGCTGAAGGGAATGCTTGGTGATTAAGAAACACGTTTTTCTTAATCCCAAAACCCTTCTAGAAGGCTGCCACCTTGCACGTTTCTAGAAGAAGCCAGATCTGGCTACTTATGTCGTGCGACATAACCAGCCAGAGAAACCTTCTAGAAACCTGCCACCTTGCATGTTTCTAGAAGAATCCAGAAGTGGCTCCTTATGTCGTGCGACATAACCAGCCAGGAAAAGTTCTAGAACCATGCCACCTTGCATGTTTCTAGAAGGAATACAGTCATGGCTTGTTATGTCGTGCGACATAACAAGCCCATGCAGGCAGCCTATAAATAGAGGCATTCACCTCTCATTTTAGACACACCTCCTCCACCCCTCAGTCCCCCTCTATAGGGAATACGCTCCAGAAGCCTCCTCTCTCCTCACATACCCCCAAAATCACCTCAATCCTACCAAACTAATCACACACACACTTCCCACACACACACACTTCCTATACATCAAGAACTCGAGGTTCTCAAGGATCCAAGGCCTGAACTCAGTCTCCGGAGGAGGACGCTAGAAGGCTCCTATATCTAACTTGATATAGGAGTTGTGGATCTTCAAGGGTAACGAGTTTCTACCCCTTTTCCACTCTCTATTTTCCTTTGAATATGAAATCTATGTGTTACATGCATTGATAATGTAGTATTCTGATTAAAGTTGCATGCTTTAGCTTCATATTACCCAGATCCACATTTTATTTCATTACATTTCATATAAAATCTCTGTTTTGACTTGGTTTTGCATGAACACTCAAGATGAGTGTGGATCCCTCATATCCACACCCTCTTGAAGTGTTCATTATCAATAAACATGCTCTCTGAGATTTGTTTGTGAAGTAACTTGACCATTTTGGTGCCTTGTTACCTCTGCAAATCTCAGTTGTTTAGGCTTCTGCAAAATGGCTTATTATGTCACGCGACATAGGCAGCCTATGTCGCGCGACATACATAGCCAGTTTGCAGACTCCTTATCTTTTCAGCTGCAATCTGATGTTTTCCTTTTCTAATGCACCAATCTGCATTTAAACTAAAACATTTGCATACAGAGCAGCATCATTTGCATTAAAAGGATATCTTTTTCACCAAAATGACATCTTTGCTTTAATGGTGCATCCTTTGCATTCAAAAAACCCCTTTTCACATTAAAGATGCACCCTTTGCACCCAAAGACTCATTTTCATACTCAAAATGCATACTTTGCATTAAAAAAATCATTCTTTACCATTTTCATGCATCATTTGTGCATTAAATGCTATTTTCCAACATAAAAATGCATTCTTTGCATAAAAATCTTTTCTTTGCACAAAAAGCATCCCTTGCAACCAAAAGACATGCTTTACATTCTAAAATGCCATCTTTTCACTAAAGTATCATTTTTACATGCATTTCCCCCATGTCCCCATTAGCAACCTTGGAACGGACCGGTGTAAAAGTTCTCATCTTTGCATCGTTCCTTCCATTAAAGGTTCATGATTTCTTTAGGAAAAGGATAACCTTGAACCCTATATCTCCGATTATCGCTTAAGAATGAGTATGAAGCCTCTATACGAGCTCGACCGTCTTAAAGCGTAGGATTGATGGGCTAAGGACATTCCTTCCTAAAGAACCTCATCTTTGACCAAAAGAGAGTCATTCTCTCGATCACGCAAGTCCCGAGGGTCCCGAGGTTAAAATGCGATGATCACAAGTCATAAGATGAGGACGGGATCATAATCCCGAATACATAAAATCCAAGAAATCCCGAGCGACAACCAACAAATGGTTTGTACGTCCGGAAGATAACTTGGGACATTCCCCCTTTTACTCTCAAACACATGCACACAAAGAAAGCACGCAAGCAATCACGATTAATGAAATCTTGGGAGACTTGCTCCGGCAAGGCACTTTGGGTGAACGCCAAACGTTCTTCCCAAGGGGTAACTTAACCTCCGAACCCATAAAACCTTTTTTTCAAAGTTTTGAGGTAATCAAAATGGCGTGGCGACTCCGTTTTTCAAATAACTCGGATGTCTTCAAACTCGCGTGAATCCAATAAACAAAAATTTTGGGCACACATTCACGCTTGGCGACTACTGGGATACCCAAAGGAGAAAAGCTTTATTTTCAAAACAAAAATCGATACTTGGTATATAGGTGGACCCCACTTACCCTTCCTGTATCGCTCCCTAACCCGGGGCTTGGGATAACCAGGTGGTTTAACAATCCCACGTACCAGTATCCCTTTTTCGAAAAAAATAATTTTGAAAGGAAAAATAGAAAGAAAGCTTTTCCCTTTGAGCGGGTTAGACTCCCATCGCCGATTTCATTAATCGTGCTTGCTTTCTTTACCATGCATTGCATCATTTGCATCTTGGAATCGTGCATACTTTGAACGGGAAACAACCCGAAAAATAGCAAAAGGAGTGGAACCTGGAAAATTGATCCATGCGCCGTACGGCTCAATCCTCATTGGATTCTCGACCGGCGACCTCGGTGGCAATTCCACCAGAAAATCATGGTTAATCTGGGCAAGTCCTAGCAGCTTGGGGCTACTCACTCCATGACCGATCGGGGCTCCTTAAAATTTACGTGCTTATGTGTTGCATTTTCCCCGTCCCGAAAATCATTCCTTTAAAACACATTTATGAAAATCTCTCGTTTTAACTCAAAAAGGAACATTTTTAGGAGACCGCACACTACGCGCACCCGATATATCCCGTACACTTTTGCACGCACGTCCTTCAAACCCGAGGGTGGTTCAGTGGCACACTGACAGCTGACCTTACGATGCTCCCGGCGCGCACGGAATCATCCCAACCTCCCCATGGCAACCTGTCGACCAATGCACACCCGTGTCACACGTTTCAAAAACCGTGACTTTTGGTTGGTTTTTGGTCTAGTCCGAGTCATATAGCCCAGCTTGCATACCCTCGTAAAGGTCAAGCCTTAGTTCATAACGGAAGAAGATTTTCGCTCAAGCGAAATTCCGACAAGGAAAAATCGGTGGGATCTTGAGTCCGACATTGACTATTGACCTTGACCCGCACGGAATGCGTAAGAGTCAAGACCGAGTCTTTGCCAAAAATCAAAAGATCTTTCGCTCAAGCGAAGCTCTGCCAAAATTCCGACAAGGAAAAATTGGCAAGATCTTGACCGGCATTGACTTCGATTCGACTCACGCACCGCGTATGCAACGAAGTTCAATGTGACACCTGTGTCATCCGGCTTTTACCGCCCGACCCATGCCTATTATTCTCTGACATTACCGAAAGTCAAAACCGTCATTCGCTCAAGCGAAACTCTGCCAAAGATCCGTCAAGGCAGAGAGACGAGACTTTCCCGGTATTGCCTTGACTATAATCCGCATCGCTCGTGCGTTGAAAGGTCCTATGACCCGCTAGACCCGATAGGAACGTTCTTTACTCTCGGTCGGTGGGATCCGCGTGCCCTATAGGACCCTCGCCCGGGCCGCTCCACCCCGGGAGGTCGAAATACGTGTGGAATACGAGGGGCTTATAGACGTAGTGACGGAACCCACTGATCCAGGATCTAGAGTAGTTGTGAAAAAGAAGGGCAGAACCCCTTTTCCAACCAATTAGAGATTAATAAAAGACATTGTTTTAAGTAAACTTGAACAATTAGTGTAATCATAATTGCATATTCCTATCTCTGATATCCCTAATCGAGACCTTTACCTTGGTCCGATCTCCGTTTTCCTCATCCCGTCCTTTCATGGTCAAATCCCTAATCGAGATCTTTTCGGTCCGATCTCCGTTTTCCTTATCCCTACCTTTCATGGTCAAACCCTAATCGAGACCTCCTCGGTCCGATTTCCGATTTTCTATTCCGGCCTTTCATGGTCAAACCCTAATCGAGACCTCCTCGGTCCAATCTCCGATTTCCCGACTCGACCTTTCATGGTCAAATCCTTAATCGTGACCCCCTTCGGTCCGATCTCTACTTCCAATCTTGACCTTTCAAGGTCTCATCTTTTCCGATCAATTAGGATTAGGAGAAAATGCGTTTCGAGCAAAAGTTAAAGCAATAAGGGCATGTTACTTGAGCCTTCACCTAAACACTTACCTTCGAGTCTAAACCTTACCTATCCCCGAGTCTAAATCTTGCCTATCCCTTTCCCGCAGCGAGAAAGAAGTGAGCGAGAGTACCGGGTCGCCGGCTTTTCGCCCGTACGCTTCATCGCCTCGTAGAGTCGAATGGCGATTTGACAGAAAACAAATGAGGGTATGGGAAATCGATGATTAGGAAGGAAGAGTTAGTCCCGGCTTTGGAAAATGCCTGTAAGGATCACGAAGAGCAAGCCATGTCATTGCTCATCGGTGCTCTTCGCCGCAATGGAATCCAAGTAACAATTGAGTCCAACGGTTCTCTGGTAGTGGTCGAAGATGAGACTCCTAAGTAGTCCCTTCATCCTATCGGGCCTCCCCTATAACCAATACCTTCCTCCATCCACATATGATCCCTTGCCAAGGACCACTTCTCCTCGGTCCTTTCCAACATCCCACTCATCAGTGGCCCCATTGCCCTCGCCTTCGTAACGGATTGGATTTCACCCCACTTATCCCTCGCCTCGCAATACCGCCGCTTTATGCTCCAACCTCACATAATCAATTTGAGATATGCGGCTATGTTCTCAAGCCCCTATACCCGCCCCGAATGCGATCATGAGTTGCCAAAGGATGAACCGAAGTTTTCTACTGTTACCTACCGGACTTAATGAATTCAAATTACGCTCCGGTTTCCTCTTACAAGTCCTCGTTGCGCTCCGTAGCCCAAGAGTCCCCGTTGACCCCTATGTGGCAATGTTGATGGAGCAAGTGAAACAGATGCAAGAGAAGCTTGACCTCATGATGAGTATCAATACTCCCTTGACTCCAAGATGTCTGACTGTGCAAGGAAATGACTCCACCGAGCATAACCCAATACCAAGCAAGAACCGTATCCGGCTCAAAGACCGCATTCACAAAGGAAAGAATGTCACAGCCTTCCTTCACCAAATCCAACAATGGAACCAATTCGACAATGGGAATCTCGAGTCTTGAGAATAACAAGGTCCCCCGAAAACCTCGCTCCTTTCACTTTAACAATATAGAGATGCCTTTAAGCAAGATTCTCGAAGAGCTAGTGAAAGAAAACCGATAAAGCCACCGGAGAATTGGAAGCCCAGAACCCCAAGATCGAATGGACGAGACCAAACACTGTCGCTTCCATCAATTACCATGGGCACAACACCGATGATTGCACCTATTTGAGGCATGAGATCCAAAAGTTGATAGAAGATGGGAAGCTTGAGAACCTCCATGGGCCAAAGACACAAAGTCATGACAAGAGGTCAATTCAAGAAGTGCAAGGTCGAAACGGCACTCGATGATTTTGGGATGCCCATGAGCAAAGTTTTCAACGATTTGGTGAAACGAAGCCTTCTCACACCTCTCGAGAATCATAAGCCAAGAAACCCAAGTAGAGTTGACAGGCCAAGTTCTCGTGAGTACCACAAGCATTATGGTCATGTGACACAAGTGTGTGGAGTCGAAGAAAGAAATTCACTGGGCCGATCTACGAAGGAAAGCTCAAGCTCCCCGGCAACCCAACCCGCGAAGAGTAGCTAGACTAGTGGTTTACCTATCCTTAAAAAAAAAAAAAAAGGAAGAAAAAGAAAATAGTCTCTCACCAACCTTCGTAGGTCCTAGTATTTTTCCTTTCAATTAAGTCCTCTACTGACATTGTATTTAATCTTCAATTTTCTATAAAAGAGTCTTCTTCTTTTCTTGCTAGACTTAAGACATTATTTGCACACCTACATTACATTTAATGAAATGGTTTTATTTTATATGATCACTTGCATTGCTCAACGAACAATCTCTCAAATAATTAACGTTCGATTAATCGGTGAGAAAGTCAACTAATGCCATCAAGCCATACACTTTCCTTACTCCCACAAAAGGCCTTCATCAAAGCCATACACTTTCCCAAACCATGTCCTCACCTTCATCTTGACCAAGTCAACGACGGCGACAACATCAAGGAACGACAAAAAGGCCACTCACTTCGAAAGATTGACCCCGTGTCGACAACAACCTAGGGCTTGGCTTAGACCTCAAGGGTATCAAGAATGTTCAAGCAGGCTCGCCTTGGTCCTCTGGTGCTCTAGAAAATAAAAAAAAAAAAGAAAAAATGTGTGTAGTGCAAAAAGAGTAATACCCAAACTAGACCGAAAATCCCTAAAAAGGGCGCCTAGGCAAAAACAAAGGTTGCACATATATAAAAAAAAAAAGAAGAAGAAGAAATCTTAGTGCAAAAAGAGTAATGCCCAGCTAGGCCGAAAATCCCAAAAAAAGGGCTGGTCTAGGCAAAAACAGGGTTGCACATAAAAATAAAAAAAAAAAGAAAAAGAAAATGAGGCCAAGGACCCAAGACCGCCCATCAAAAGCTTGACGGACAGCAAGATCAAAGCTCAAAGAATGAAAGTTGTCGACAACAATGGGGCGGTCGAAGCAAAAGCGTAAGCATTTCATAAGCCTTTAGGCATATGCAAGTCCTTTCTCCCCAATGAAAGACGAGAATCGTAAAGCTATTGAAGCAAACTGTCCAAGAATGACTTGGTCAAGGAATCATCCCGAGGCCCATGCCCTCATCATCCAGCCTTCTCATCCTAGCCTTTTCACTAAAGGAACCACAAATCCCATTTCCCAAAACAAACCGGCCAAGGCCGAACTACGGCGACCTCGAGCTCCTCACAATGAGGGGAACGTAGGCAACGTAGAAATACATTCAAGCAAGTGGTCCTGGCCTCTTCCATAAGCATATCCAAATTACCGAAAACCCGGTCTCATCAAATGACCTCTCCCATAGACACACAAATCCCGTAAAACCCGGTCTCATCAATGACCTCCTATACACAAACCTTTCTTTCACACCCACCCAACCTTGATCCGCGACATGGTTGACTTTCTCCTCATGATTAATAAGAATGTTTGTTCATATCGAGATTAGTGGTTGAATAACCCGAACATCAATAAAGGGTTTTAAGCAATCTTGTGATCATTGTAAATAAAACAAGTTTTCGATGTCTTGACAAGTCTTCTTTCTACATCTTAGGAAAAATAGTGCTAAACACCGATTTTCCGTCGCCAGAGCTTCCATACACTTTTACCAACCTTTCTACGCTTATACTCTCTCAAAAGAGTCAAACCCAAAGCGAGTTTTGTGCCTACATCGAATAAGGCCATCAAAATAACACAAGATCGGGATCTATTCCCACCTTTCAAAAATATGCCCCCGCATGTATAAATTTCTAAGAATATTTTCTTTCACATTTCCTTTAGGTTGACCGATTGACTAAAGAAAATAAAAAATAATAAAAAAAAAGAAAGAGAGAGAAGGATAGGTTTTCCTCTTCGCTACAATTCGCATTAGGGCGCCTTGACACTCTTCGAGTTTGGGGCTTTGCCAAGCCATTTCCTTTAAACCGGGGCTTCTTTAGCCATTTTTGGGTTCGCCTGACGGTTCTTCACTAGGTCCCTAAGATGGATTCAGCCTTGGTCGATCAACCTCAGGATCAATTTTCCGCAGCACTCAATCATATTGGGATCTTCTCACTTAGACCGGGCTTCACGCAAGACCTCGCCTACTCGCCATGTCAACCAGGGCTTTGCCAAATGAAAGGATCTTTCCTTGCTTCAACAAGATATGGGGCTTTGCGTAAAGTTCTTCCTTAGACCGGGCTCCGATAAGTCACATCCATCCCTAGAAGAGAGGATTGGTCACTTCAACATCTCGCTTTGGTTATAAAAGCCTCGCATCGCCTTCAAATGCTAGAGTGTGAGAAAAGAACATTAATCAAGACCCGAGGTTTAAACCCGCCTCGGCCCAAGAAGGAATTCTAGTCCACGTTGACAACATCTCAACAACAAGCAAAGTTCAGCCTCACCCGCACCCAAGGGATACAATCCCCACCTGTTTGAAACCCGTCTTAAACAATTCCCAAATACATTCCATATGTATGCATCCAAACTTGGGCCCCTACCATGTTTCCAAAATCATCCCTAGGCTCAAGTAACGTGCCAATTGCTAATGATAACGTTTTCTCCCAAAAGCGCCTTCGTTACTTCCGTTATAACGAGATAACGCCGGCTGACAGGTTTCCTAATTGTCAAAACGTCGAAAATCCTAGACATCGTTCCTAACTGTCTAGGTAATGCTTGAACTACGATCAAGGCTTGATTCCTACGGGATACGTAGGTAGCCTTTCATAAAGGTTCAGCCATCCGACCACATTGGTCACCTTTTCCCTTCTCCATTCTCCAATGGTGCGTAAGCTTTTCATAAAAGTCCAATTTTATGACCATATTGGTCACCCCTTTTGATTTGGAACATTCCTATGAAGGATTGGTTGTTTGACCTCCTAGGTCACCCCGTTTCCATCCTTATAGGAAGGGACCAAATATCTCTTTGCCATTGTCCCAAGGAGGCCAGGTAGGTGATCTCTTTGATCCCCCAATTCCAACTCGTGATCGCGGTTCCATTCCGGGTTCAAAGGCAATGAAAGCACTGATTCAGGCTTATTAAGTCGCGCGACATAACAAGCCATGTCGTGCGACATAACAAGCCACATCAGACATCAGACATCAGCAACTTCCTGTTCTCCCCAGGGCAATCCCCGACTTGTCAATAGCTGCAAATACCATTCATACACTTCTCAAATGCATAGGGGAAGGGTCCTTTACCCCATGTACACCCATTGCATTCATATTCAAGCCAAAAATCCATTCAAATCATTCATATTCAAGCCAAATACCATACCATTGTCATTTCATAAGTGCGTGCAACAAAAGGCTAACAATGTACGCAAAAATGAAATAGGCCAAGTCCAAAAGATGTGCATAGCAAAAAATAAATGACATGTTTTCCCTAAAAGGGTACAATAGCCAAAAAGTCATAAATGTCTAAGGGGAAAGGGGGCTACTCTGAATCCTCTCCATCACCCTCTCCATCATCCTCTCCCTCATCTCCATCTCGCTGTCGTCATCCTCGGCCTCCTGCGGCTCATCGTCGGGATCGTCAGAAGGTGCCTCGTAAGCTATGGTCCCCGTGCGATAGTAGTCGTCCAAGCTCCGTGATGACGACAGAGTCAAGCTCGTGATGCACAGCCGTCTCGGCTCCCCATCCTCATCATCATCATCATCGTCAATCTCAATGGGTCTCGTAAAGAGGCACATTTCATAGCCTTTTGTCCGAGGCGTCGGTCCTCTAGTGCTCCCGCCGGTGCCCACGTCATCGAGCGGCTCTTCTTCCTTCTCGGTTGGCCAGGTGGAGAGATATCAATCGAACCCCGTGAGCATCGATTCTTCCAGAAACTCATGCCTTCCGGGAGCTTGCCAATCATGCCTACAGCGGTATATGCCTGTCAAGTGCCTCGTAGCTCGAGCCGACACTGCGCAAGGACATATAATGAGTGTCAAAATACAGTTCTTGAATAAAAAAAGAGATGCAAGCAATCGAAGAGATGTAGGAGCAATACTTACGAGATCTAGAACCTCGCGGGAGCACCGGATAAGGATGAGTACGCGGCATATCAATGTGAGCTCGCCTCGTGCGGCCGCCACCACGATAATCAATGAAAGTCGGGGCAAAGGAGGTCTAGCCACGTAGCCGGGTCGAAGGCCCGCTGTATGAGCGCCATAACCAACCACTAGTGCGGGAGCCCAGGGATCAAGATGCCTGGCCCACGTACGAAGTATAGTCCCCTCCGTGTGTAGAGATGTCTTTGCCCGTACGCCTACAATCGAGCATCTACATTCGCCAACCGGCGAGGCAGCCCACATCCTAGGCGGGAGGATCATCAGGATCCGAGCGTGCCTATTCGGCCCATCTTGTCTATACACTCTCTCTCCTAGATACAAGGCATATCCAGACAAGCCCACTAGTGCGGCTTGCGACACTCCGCTGCCAGTGCGCGGCATGATCCAAATCCGGGTCATCGTAACGACCAGTCCAGGGGAACAAGCTCATCCTCTGTGGAATCCCTCTCGGGCATGTCGGCATCATGGTATGAGGCCGTGATCCCGCACTCGAACCCTCCTGTCTAGTGCATTTCCTGGCATTCTTTGTCCACCGACGAAGAGCGGTGAAAAGTGGTGCAGTGAAACTCATCCCGTATCTCGCCACTCATGTCGGCCAAAGTACTCGAGGCCCAAGCTCGAAAAAGGAGAAGAAGAAGTCAAAACAGGGAAAACAAGGGATATAATGAAATGCGCAAAAGAAAAGAGATCAAGGTGAGAGAATACCTCGAAAGCCGGATGAAAGCGAGTGAAGTACTTCGCCTTCCTCGCTAACGTCATCTAGGGCCAAATACATCTCACTTAGCCTCGCTCCCCAGACAGATTCTGATAAAGTATCCCGTGCTCTCAAAAAAAGCTCCAATAGTGAAACCAAGGCGTAGATGCGCCGTTAATGAACAAAGATGTCGGAAAAGCCCACCCATACAAAAGCTCTAGCCAATCTCTCGGCTCTCAAATGGAATGCTCAACGGGATCATCTACCACGTTAGAGGTCTCGCTCAGCGCCTCAATCGTGCCATGTAGCACTCCCTAACTCATATCCATTCCCCTTCTTGATTCGGGAACGAAACCAAGTAAGCCTATAAAATCATCACGCAATAGGTCAGGGCTCAACTCCACACAGGGCTCACCACATGTAGAGCGGCTCATCCGTAAAGCGGCGATCCCGCGATGACCGCAAAGTCCGGCCGAGTGACCGAAAGTTTACCCCAAGAAAAGTGAAAACGAATGTGTAGTCTCCCACCAATACTCTCTGAAAGCTCTCACTCGGATCTACACTCCTCGAGTGTCTCCAATGGCTTTCGCCATCTCGAAAAATCGTCCTAGTCCAACAAAGATAAATCATGCCCTTAGGCGAATCTATACGGTCCTCGCTGCAAGAAAGCTTCTGCGCCATAGCCTCGCCAATCACCTCGGGGAGCCACGGGTGCGCAATCCCCGCAAGAAAACATGGCACAAGCATTAATATTTCGTGCTATTTCTGAAAATCATCTCAAGCAAAAATGGGTCAAAACGGATCAATGAATGGCATGCATTACACCTCCCGAGATCAATCTATGATTTCATGCCGGTTCATTTAAAGCCCGATCTGAAGGCACTTTCGGTTCAAATTGATTTCAAAAATTAAAAAAAAAAATTTCAAGAAACCCTAGGTTTCTTACCTCATCCTTCTTCCTGGCATCCGAAGTATGCTCATCGAGCTGTGGGTAGAAATCTCCTCTTGGTGCGTCCGGAAGAAACGGCCGTTGATTCCTTTGCACCCCCTTTCTTCGAGTAGCTAAGTTGGCATGTTGAGAAGCCCTCTTGGTCGGATAGAGCCTAGGAGGCATTCTTCAATTGAATCGGACTGAGAAGCAAGGTTCTAAAAATCTCTAGGCGGCGCCTAGGCGGCGAGGCCGGGCCTAGCGCCTAGAGCGCCTAGGCGGGGCCGAGGCGGGGCCTAGGCGGGGCCGCGAATTTACACACATTTTTATATATATTCCATAGTTTTTGTCCATAGTGACAAATTCAAGAGGATAAATATATAAATCTTGAACAACTCAACTATGGGTCAGGGCATTTCGATCATTGAACCATAACATTAGAAGACGGATAAAAACTTCAGAAGGCCGTTTGAGGCCCTTAGAAGCATTTTTTTGGCCTATTTATGGGCCGCTCATGGGGCATAGCCCCGTGACTTTTGTTCCTCTCGAAAAGACGGTCGTTTTGATATGCTGTGCGTCCCGTAACTCCTCCGAAGTTAAAAGTTACACCCGTTACGGTCGAACGCATCTAAAAACTCGAACGCCAACTCTTCGACCGCCTAGACCGCCCAATCCCGCCTAGGCCCCGCCTAGCCCCGCCTAGTCCCGCCTAATCCCGCCCAGCCCGCCCAGCCGCCTAGACTGCCTAGCCCGCCTAGCCCCGCCTAGACCCGCCTAGCCCGCCTAGCGCCTAATTGCCCCGCCTAGCCTAAAGTCGCCTAGCGCCTAGGCGGCCGCCTAGGCCGATTTTTAGAACACTGCTGAGAAGTGTTGGATTTCTCTCGATTTCCTTCGAATCTCCCTCTCTGATTGCTCTCTCTCTCTTCCTCACTGTCGCCTCCCCCTCAATTTCAAGTCCAATTGAATTTCAAATGGCGACTGTGCGTATTTTTAATAAACCGTCCACGGGGCTGTTATGTCGTGCGACATACTAAGCCCACGTGGCCGATTTTTACCATTGCCCCGAAGGCTCCATTTTACAATTTTGTCCCCGTGAGGCCTCTTTTACCCTTTTATTGCCCCTGGCATTTCCAATCATTTTCAATTAAATTTTCCCTCCACTTTGAGGCTTATTTTACAAATTTACCCCTGTGGCATTTTATTTGCCTTTGGCATTTTAATTCACTTCTTTTACAAAAAAAAATTATCAGGATACGTCCTACTTTCTTTACAAAAATCATCGAGTCCTTCTTACTTCTTTAGTCTCTGTTATTTCCGTCATAAAGAAAATAATGTCATCTAGCTTTAGCTACCCATATCTCTGATTTGAAAGATATTGAGACGTATGCTCAAGTTTTCAAACTTTAGCTACCCATATCTCTGATTCGAAAGAGATTGAGACGTATGCTCAAGTTTTTCAAACTTTAGCTACCCATATCTCTGATTCGAAAGAGATTGAGACGTATGCTCAAGTTTTCTATCTTTAGTTACCCATATCTCTGATTCGAAAGAGATTGAGACGTATACTCAAGTTTTTCAAACTTTAGGTACCCATATCTCTGATTCGAAAGAGATTGAGAAGTATACTCAAGTTTTTCAAACTTAAGATACCCATATCTCTAATTCGAAAGAGATTGAGAAGTACACTCAAGTTTTTCCAAGCAAGTTTTTCCAAGCTTTAGCTTCCTCTATCTCCGTCATAAAAGAGATAGTACCCTAAGCTTTAGCTTACGTTAGAATGAAATAATGTCAGGTGACATCCTCCAGTAATTGTCAATCAGGTGACATCCTCCAGTAATTGTCAATCGTGTGACATCCTCCAAGAATTGTCAATCGTGTGACATCCTCCAAGTAATTGTCAATCGGGTGACATCCTCCAGTAATTGTCAATCGTGTGACATCCTCCAAGAATTGTCAATCGTGTGACATCCTCCGGTAATTGTCAATCGTGTCTCCAAGAATTGTCAATCGGGTGACATCCTCCGCAATTGTCAATCGTGTGACATCCTCCGGTAATTGTCAATCGTGTGACATCCTCCAAGTAATTGTCAATCGGGTGACATCCTCCGGTAATTGTCAATCGTGTGACAAACCTCCATTAATTGTCAAAATCTCAAGAATCCTAGACATCGTTCCTAACTATCTAGTGATGCTCGAACTACGACTGTCAGTGCTTGATTCCTCCGGATACGTAGGTAGCCTTTTATAAAAGGTCCAGCCATTCGACCACTTTGGTCACCCTGTTTCTTTGTCACTCCTCGGTGATAAAGCACCCTCATAGAGGTTCGGATGTCCGACCACCTTGGTCACTCCTAGCATATCCCCGAAGGATCAATTGCTTGACCTCCTAGGTCATTTTCTCTTCTATTTCCCCGGAAGAGACCCGGTTTCTCTTCCTCCTCCCCCCGGCGGATCCTAATTCCGAACTACGGCTGGCTTGATTCCTCCGGATACGTAGGTAGCCTTCCCGGAGGTTCGGCCACTCGACCACCCTGGTCACCCAATCCGTCTCGGCATTCGCCGGATCGGACCCTTTTCTATCGACAACCCCACTCGCCCGCAAGTGACGTTGCCGAGGGGCTTCGTAAGTACCCAAATCCGGCTCATGCCTTCCGGTTAATTTTCCCGCAATTCCGGTAATTTTTCCGGTAATTCCCCGGATTTTCCTAAAGTTCCTAACAAATCTGAGCCGTTTCAAGCCTTTTAAGGCCGATGAAGGAATGCTTGGTGATTAAGAAACACGTTTTCTTAATCCCAAAACCCTTCTAGAAGGCCGCCACCTTGCACGTTTCTAGAAGAATCCAGATCTGGCTACTTATGTCGTGCGACATAATAGGCCATGAAACATTCTAGAAACCTGCCACCTTGCATGTTTCTAGAAGGAAAGCAGTTATGGCTTGTTATGTCGTGCGACATAACCAAATAGGAAAAGTTCTAGAACCATGCCACCTTGCATGTTTCTAGAAGGAAACGATTATGGCTTGTTATGTCGTGCGACATAACAAGCCCATGCAAAGACCTATAAATAGAGGCCTTCACCTCTCATTTTACACACACCTCTTCCACCCCTCGGTCCCCTCTATGTGGAATACGCCCGTAAGCCTCCCCTCTCCTCACATACCCCCAAATCACACTAATCCTCTCAAATCAATCACACACACACTTCCCACACACACACTTCCTATACACATCAAGAACCCAAGGTTCTCACGGATTCAAGGCTGGACATCAACTCCTGGAGGAGGACGCTAGAAGGCTCCTATATCTAACTTGATATAGGAGTTGTGGATCTTCTCAAGGGTAACGAATTTCTACCCTTTTCCACTCTCTATTTTCATTCAAATGTGAAATATCTATGCTAAATGCATTTATAATGTAGTATTCTCGATTAAAGTTGCATACTTTATGTTATATTACCCGGATCCACATTTTATTTCATTACATTTCATATAAAAGCTCCGGTTTGACTTGATTTTGCATGAACACTCGAAGATGAGTGTGGATCCCTCATATCCACACCCTCTTGAAGTGTTCATTATTGATAAACATGCTCTCTGAGATCTATTGGTGAAGTAACTTGGCTATTTTAAGGCCTTGTTACCTCTGTAGCTCTCGATTCTTTGAAGGATCACTGCA
Source organism: Adenophora triphylla var. japonica (assembly GCA_022495995.1). Classification (NCBI taxonomy): domain Eukaryota; kingdom Viridiplantae; phylum Streptophyta; class Magnoliopsida; order Asterales; family Campanulaceae; genus Adenophora; species Adenophora triphylla. The sequence continues at coordinate 113,567 of JAFEMH010002756.1, forward strand.
AAGTGGCTAGTTATGTCACGCGACATAGGCGGCCTATGTCACGCGACATACTAAGCCAGTTTGCAGAGACTTCACAGTTTCAAGCTGTAATCTGATGTTAACCCTCATTAAGCTATAACCTGATGTCTATCTGCAATTTAGATAGTATCTATGTACATAATATGTCATATTTTCATTAAAATATCATTCTCATACATAAAGGTGCATCCTTTGCACCTAAATCCCATTTTCATGCATTAAAATAATTCTTTTTTCCATTTAAAATCCCTCTTCACATTAAAGATGCACTCTTTGCATTCAAAAACTCATCTTCATACTCAAAATGCATACTTTGCATTAAAAATCATTCTTTGCCATTTTCATGCATCATTTGTGCATTAAATGCCGTTTTCCAACATAAAAATGCATTCTTTGCATAAAAATCTTTTCTTTGCACAAAAGCATCCCTTGCAACCAAAAGACATGCTTTACACTCTAAAATGCCATCTTTTCACTAAAGTATCATTTTTACATGCATTTCCCCATTCCCCCATTAACAACCTAGGAATGGACCGGTGTAAAGTTCTTATCTTTACATTGTTCCTTCCATTAAAGGTTTCATGATTTCTTTAGAAAGGGACAACCTTGAACCCTATATCTTCCAATTATCGCTTAAGAAAGAGTATGAAGCATCTATACGAGCTCAACCGTCTTAAAGCGTAGGATTGATGGGCTAAGGACCTTCCTTTTCTAAAGAACCTCATCTTTGACCAAAAGAGAGACATTCTCTCGATCACGCAAGTCCCGAGGGTCCCGAGGTTAAAATGCGATGATCACAAGTCATAAGATGAGGACGGGATCATAATCCCGAATACATAAAATCCAAGAAATCCCGAGCGACAACCAATAAATGGTTTGTACGTCCGGAAGACAATTTGGGACATTCCCTCCTTATTTTCAAACACATGCACACAAGAAAGCACGCAAGCAAGCACGATTAATGAAATCATGGGAGACTTGCTCCGGCAAGGCACCTTGGGTGAACGCCAAACGTTCTTCCCAAGGGGTAACTTAACCTCCGAACCCATAAAACCTTTTTTTCAAAGTTTTGAGGTAATCAAAATGGCGTGGCGACTCCGTTTTTCAAATTAAACCGGATGTCTTCAAACTCGCGTGAATCCAACAAAAACAAAATTTTGGGCACACATTCACAGCAGCTTGTCACCATTCACTGGGTGTACAAAGGGATTTCCGTCGAGGTCTGCAAGTTGCATGGCTCCTCCGGAGAAGATCTTCTGGACGACGTATGGCCCGACCTAGACAGGCTCCCATTTGCCAAGCGGGTTGACACGGACCGGGGGCTTTTCTTTCAAAACGAGATCACCTTTTCGGATCTCCCGATGCTTTACTTTCTTGTCAAAGGCTCTGGCCATTCTCCCTTGGTAGGCTCGGATATGTTCCATTGCTTTCAATCGTCGCTCATCTAGCAGGGCCAATTCATCATGGCGACTTTGGAGCCATTCGACCTCGTTGATCTGGCTTTCCAACAGCACACGGAGTGAGGGGATTTCTAACTCGATTGGGAGTACGGCTTCCATTCCGTAGGTGAGGGCAAATGGTGTTTCCCCGGTTGCCATTCTGATGGATGTTCTGTAGCCCCAGAGTGCCAGGTGTAGCTTCTCGGGCCAATCTCGACCTCGGACAGCCATTTTCCGGATGATGTTTTCCAGAGTCTTGTTTGCTGCCTCGACGGCTCTGTTGGTTTGGGGCCTGTAGGGAGATGACTTGTGACGGGTTATTCTAAATTCCACCAGCAGCCTGTCGCATTCCCCTTCGAAGTGGGATCCATTATCGGAGATGATTTCGGCTGGCAACCCGTATCTGCATATGACGTTTTCTTTGATGAAGAGGGCTACTTTCCTTGAGTTGAGGACTTTGTAGGACTTGGCTCCAACCCATTTGGTGAAATAGTCCACTGCCACCAGGACGAATTTGTGGCTGTTGCTGCCTGGTGGTGTGATTTTGCCTATGACATCAATTCCCCAAGTGACGAAAGGCCAAGGGGTTGTCATGCAGTATAACTCGTGAGGAGGCAAATGATTAAGATTTGAGTATCGCTGGCATTTGTCGCAGCTTTTGACGAACTGGATACAGTCGGTTTCCATGGAGATCCAAAAGTATCCCATTCTTAGTATGATTTGCATCAGAGCTCGAGCATTCATGTGGGGGCCGCAGGTACCACCATGTATTTCTTTCATGAGTTCGGTAGCCTCTTGTTTGCCGATACATCGCAGGAGGGGGCCTTGATAACGCTTCTTGTACATCATGTTTCCCAAAAGAACATAATGGGAGGCGAGCCGTCTGTGGCCGAGAGACTTTTCGCTGATTCCTTCTTTATATTCCCCATCTTCATTTTTGAAGGAGGCTTCTCCGTTCTTCAGTGTACCGATAGATCCGAGTGTACTCAGGATCACCGGCCGGTTCGGCCTCTGCTTCGATTTCAAAGCAATAAGCGGGATTTTCTCTTCTCCCGACTACGAATGGTTTGACGGACTTCCCTTCGGAGTATTTCAACGAGGAGGCTAGTGTTGCAGCATCCGCAAATCTGTTGCGATCTCTGGGCAAGTAATGAAAGCCGATCTCCTTGAATTGAGTTACTAGCTCTTCCATGTAAGTGTGATATTTCAGACCCTGTCTACGGTCTTCCATTTGTTAGAGACCTGATTGATGATGAGGGCATAGTCACCATACACCTCCAATTCCTTGATATTTCTTTCAAGGGAGGCTTCCAACCCGGTTATGCAAGCTTCATATTCAGCAGCGTTGTTGGTGACCTCGAAGTTAACCTTTGTTAGGCCTAATAGGCGAGAAAATAGGCTAGAGGGGGGGGGTGAATAGCCTTTTTACAATTTTAATTAAAATACCTTAATGGTCATAGTCACTGATCAGAATGTTGTAAGATAATCAAGAAGCACAATGAATATTAGTGACTAAGTTTGAACTCACACAAAATCGCAAGAAGTTGTTTAGAGCTTGATTTTAAACACAAAGTATTTATATGAATCATATATGCAGAGCAACTTGTTTGGTTTAGGGGAATACTTATGATTCAGCAGGATGAACTGTTCTGATTTGTTGCGCTAAACGACTTGGCAAGATAAAAGTAAAGTAAAGACAAGGACACGTATTTGGAGAGGTTTACGCCGTGAATGCCGCTACGTCCTCTACCAAGATTGGTCGATCTTGGATTTTGAGAAAGTTTACTATCGGCATGTCCTAGTCTATTACAAGTGCGGCCTTGCCGGTTACAAGGACTCGAATACAAGGATCTACCGATGGATCTTTAAATGAAGAATCGACTGTGTGTTTTTGAGTGGCAAGTTAGACTTATCTCACTCAGTGTGTGTGTGTGAATCTCAATCAATGCATTCTAATGATTGTCTTGTTGGAGAATGCTTACAAGTAGGATTGAGAAGTGCACGAGTGTATATCCCTAATAAAGTCTAATGATTTTATGGATTTGAAGGCTTGAGCTCATTCAATGCTTCAAGCACACTCTTCTTCAATGCAATCACCAAACTTCTTCAATGCAAAGAAAGTCTTCTATATATACTTTGGAGAGAAAGAGAGAGAAGAACTAAAGATGCCGTTGAAGAGTAGAATCGGAATATGGTTGGTAGGTGAGGATCATTTAATGCCATATCTTTGCAATTAATGCGGGAGATTTGAATAAGACATTTCTCGCTATTGTTCAATGGGTAATAACTCCCTTTGTCCCAACCGGTTACCCGCAGCAGACAGACAAAGGACAAAGTAGAGCTAAAAGTAGCTCTTGTGTCGAACCCAGTAATGGTGTCAGGTGAAAATATAACTACTTTTAGCAAACAAGTACGATGAAAGAGATAGAGATGTGACCGTTATGACCGAGATTTTATTTCAAACGAAAGGAGTCATCCAAATTTAAGTCACCTATCTCGTCAAGTATGTTGCCGAAAAGTGTTAACTCGTGGCCGATTACTGTGCATCCCACCAAATAGGATAGTAACCCGTAGAACATGCTAAACTAATCGGGAGGGCATCGCAAGAGATCCAAAAATAAAATCTAATTAAATTAGGGTCTCTAACTAGCTATGTGATTGGGATTAAGTAATTCTGAGTCCACATATATTTTGACCCAACAATCTCCTCCTAATTGCTTAAGGCCAATCACCTTTAAACAGAATCACTTAAAAGGATATAAATGGATATAAAGATGAGTGATAACTGAAAAGTAAACTAATAAAGTTCCCGTTAAGAGTTAGATAGATAATAAGCAAAAACCATAAAATCAAAAACCAAATTGTCAGTAAAAGAAAGTTTGTCTTTGGGGCTTCACGAGGATATCTATTTCATTTGTTACAAGACTGTCAAGGATCAGCAGGATCAACATCAGCAGCAGTGGAGGAATCAACAACAGGCTTGGACTTTTTCTGCTTCTTGGCTTCAGCCTTTTCAGCTTTCCTCTTCTTGCTAGCCTTGTAACGCTCCACTAGCACTTCATTTTTCCCTTCAAGCTTGGCAATCTTCGCATTAGCTTCGGCAAGCTCACTTCAACAAAGAAGAATCCTACTTCCAAAGCGCCTTCAAGCTTTAGCTCCAACTCCTTGATGGTGCGATCTTGATTCAAGTTAACATCAAGTACCACTTTCTGAACCTGGGTGGAGCTATCTAGGAGATCACTGAGCCGATCAAAATCAGCAGCACTAAGCTTACTGAGGGATGAGGTCTGAGGTCCGCCGAGGGCTTTGAAATAGATGCGTAAACTTTGGCCGAGACTTTGGATGCGATTCTCGTTTGCTAACTCCTCCTCCCGAGTGGACTTAAGCACCAAGTCCTTAACCTCTTCAATCTCACTTCGAAAAACATCCCCAAATCACCAATGTCACCTCTAAGCACGGGTTTATAAGCTTCGTAAAGATGGCCATGCTCATTAGCAAAGTAGCCAAACAGGTGTAAACAGTGGAGGATCATAGGGTACCAGGAAGGTAGAAGGAATGACTGTGCTGACAATCAATGGAACATCAGCAGATCTTGGAACAGGAGGATCAAGAAGGAGAGGGAAATCTGGATGAATGATAATGGAAAGATCAGCAAACATCTGACCATTATTCTCCAAGGACAACTTGCAGGCAAGCATAAAATTCAGAAATGCTCTTCCATTTAGCAGATCCCGCATGATGCCAAGGCTTAGAATTCTGCCAGTGTCCACAGAATGATCTTGCTGAAATGGTCTGGAAGCATAGAATGGTAAGGTTATGGCTAGGGCATGCTGATACACCATCTTCCAAACACCAACAGCAGAATAAGGAGAGTAGTCAAGAGTTTCAACCACAAGATCATTAATCACTAAACGCTTGCTCATCATTCCACCAGAATAAACGCAAACTTCAATTAGGGATTCACCAGCAGGACAAATTTCACCACGAATTCTTAAGGGGCCAGGTTGGTTGGTAGCTGGAGGGAGAGATTTGGCTTTGGCATGAGAAACAGCAGGGGTTTTCTTCTTGCCATGCTTGATATCTTTGTTCCATTTAAGCAGGATAGAGGCATGCCGGTAGAACCCCTCGTAGGAATAGAATTTTTGAAGGAGTTCTTCACTAACCTTGTACCAGATCTCCATTTGAGTTTCTGATGAGGAGGGAATAGGGGATTACCAGCAGAGTCCTTTGGGATGGACTTGATGGTGGTATACCAATTTGAGCACATCATCAACCTACGCTCATCGAAAGAGAGTTGTACTCAAGATGGAGGTGAGGTATCTTCTTCAAAGAACATCTGGGATCTCATCATAATCTTCTGGGTCTATTTCATCTGGACTGTCTTCATCAGCAACAGGGAGAGAATCATCATTGGTCAAGAAATCAGCAGCAGCCTGATGAATGAGTGCCTGAACAGGGTCGTAGACAACGATTGCAGAAAAGGCATTATCAACTTCTTGAGTTTGAAGATCAGCAGCAATGTCAGTGTCTGAGGTAGCTCCTCCTCCCAACTCAACAACCTCTTGGAACGGTTCGGCAGAACATCAAAGAAGATGGGAGCTTGATCGTAATTAAGAAAGACTCCTCCCGTAACCACTATAGGTGCAGATTGAGCAAGGTCACAGATGGGCCGAGCGAGCACCAGTATGTAGGAGTATTTTTCAGGAGCACAAAGGCCGATAAACCGTTGGTCATCATCGAGAAATAGTTCTGCTGGATTCAATAGTGTCACTTGAGGAATCAGCAGAAGGAACTTCATCAGCATTGCTAGAATCAGCATTCATATCAGAAGCACTATCAACTTTTCTTTTCAATGCTTCTTCAGAATAAGTAATGAGCTCCTGAGTCATCTTCAAAACATTTTCAATAAACTGAGTGGCAAGAGCACCTCTCGGTCGAGTCTCAAAGATCGTAATACTTGAATCCCCAATCTTTATCGTTTTCACTCTTCCTAGCTGATAGGGATCATTTTCTTCAAAATCAAACTGAGTTTTGTAGACAGAGGCATATGCAATCCAAACAGAGATGACCATCAGATCTTGCCTAATCCGATCTCGAAAAAGATAGACTTGATTCTAGAGGAGAGGCAGAAGATCAAAATATCGATTGAAATTCAGCATCAACACATTCTTGCTGAAATTTTGATATTTGGAGAGTGGAGGAAACTTCTCAGCAAAGGTCTCATTCATGTCCAGTCTTGCCCTATCAACATAGTCACCAAGATTCCAAAGCAGTACAAGATCTTCTCGTTCTTCATGAAACTGAAGAAGCCTTCTGATGAACGGCTGGAGATGGTCAATAGGAAATACCCAGTTGCTTGGAGCAATCTTGTTGATCATGGACCAAGGGTTATTGAAATAGATGTGGAAAGTGGGGTTCTTGATAGGAGCACATTTTCTGGTCCTTGCTTCAATGGCTACTCCGAATGAGGCAGTGTGCTGAATATCTGGAAGGTTAGGATAAGATAGTAAAAGGGGTTGTAATGGAATCCTCCTCCTCAAATCTTGCTCAATCATTCTTCTTCTTTCGGAAATTTCTTGATTAATTTCTTCAGTGTCTTAGTAACCTTTACGAAAGATGGTTTGGGGAGCAAGAGATGCATCATCAAGAATGGGTTCAAGAACAATGACTTTCCTCGACTCTAGGATCGAAGAAGGAATAGGGAAGGATTCAGGAGCTTTTGCAATGACATGATTTTGATTTCTTGGATGGTTTGGCGTAAGATGCGGGCGGGGTTCTCTTCTTTGGTTCAAAGAGAGGATGGGGCATCAGGAAGGGAAGCAGATTTCTTGGCTCTTGTTACAGGGCCAGCAGCAACGGTGGATGAGGAAGCAGGGGCTGGAATAATTGAAGGATTTGAACTAGCAGGTGCCAGGGATGTTTTCTTCAATTTCTTCTTCTTAACTTTCTCGGCGACGGGCGGCAACTCTATCGGCGGCAATAGGGCTCCACTAGCGGGCATCGATTGCTAATCCTTTTCCAATCACCATCACCGTGGTGCTTCAACTTAAGTTTGGATATGCTTTGGTAGCATTGGGGTCGACAAGAACTACAGCGGGGTTACCTCTAATTATCCCTTTCAAAGAACCAATAGTGACATCCTTTGCCGGGAAATCCTTACCTTTTTGTCTATCGCCAAGATACTTTTCGTCGCTTGAGCAATCACTCTAAAAATGAAACCACACCCGCTGAAATTTTTCCTAAGTACAATGGCAAAGAAAAGCTTTCGAACCGAAGATCGGTAATACATGACTATGTGAACCGCATCGGAAAAATCGAGCATCTGTCAATGATCTCTATTAAGGCAAAATATCTCCTAATGTAATGAACCTTGAAATGCTTGTCTCCACTGAGTCTAGGTCCGGCATCATCACCTCTAGTAAGAATCCGGGCTTCATCCGCACCGAAGCATCAATGAAATTGGGACCGGAATTTCCTAGGGTTGGAAAAATAGAGGATATGCTATTGGGGTAAGCGAGATTGGAACACCGTACAGTAGAAGAAATGGCAGAGAAGGATTCTGGGTCATCTTCATTGGAATATTCAACGACGGCATTTGCGAAGAACTCTCGGACAGAATCAATGAAGACTCCGAAATTGTCAGTAGGAGCCAGAAATGGAAGAACGGAAGTATCTGATAAGAGATCCCTGAGAAATTGTCCATCAGCTCCATCATCGAAGAAGCTTGAGTCTATGTAACCTCCATAGATATCCTTTTCATTACTCATGATTTCTGCAAAACTCAACAATCAAGCAAACTCAAACACAGTAAATCAAGGTTAGAATCAGATAACTTGAAATATTAGGATATACGTACCAGATTCAAAGAAGAAGTTTGAGATATGGAGACTTGAGATAGCAAGATAGGATTTTGATGAGAATGTGAAAAGGTTTTTGAAAGAATAGCTTTGCTTAAATATGTTATGGAGTTTGGAGGGAACGGTTTATTTGAAAAGGGTTTTCAAGAGACGAAACTGTTCATTTTCATTGGAATACGTGCGGCAGCAGTTGCATTTAAAGAGCCGAATTTTGAGCAGTTAAAAATGATTACGAATAACTGTTTAAGATTTTCAAATAATACAGTTTACCTGAGATTTATCACAAAATTAATTGGAATAAATCATTTGACAAGATTTTCAGAAATGGCGGTACACACACACGTGTCGGAGAGGGTGTGACCATTTGTCCTTGATTTGATAGGTCGACAGAGAACTCGGCTTTACATTTAATGGGAAGCTTGCGATGGGAGACATAGATAGTCGGCAACCACTACTTAGAATATCGGCGAGAAAAGGCATCGGCAAGCAATCGGTCAAGATACAGACGCGTAACAACTAATCGCAGAAATATCAATCAAAGAAGAAGGACAGTATCGATGTGCATAGCGATCTCAAGAAGAAGTAAGCATCAACCCGAATAACTAATAACACCCGGCTCACTCCTAAGGAATTCAAATCTCTTCGATCAAGAGGCTTTGTCAAGATATCGGCTCTACGAAAGTCAGTATGAACTTTCAAAGAAGACAACGTTGCCTTTCTCAACATAATCTTTCAAGAAATGGTATTTTATGTCAATGTGCTTTGTTTTGGAGTGCATTACCTTGGATTATTTGAGGATCGAGATATGGCAGGCCCGGTGTCACAGTAGATTGGGCAGACTTGAGGAGGAATCTCATAGTCTACTAATTGTTGCTTCATCCATAGAATCTGAGAGCAGCAGCTACCGGAAGCAATATATTCAGCCTCAGTTGTGGAAGTTGAGGTTGCTGTTTGCTTTTTGCATGACCAAGAAACTAGTCTCTCACCAAGAAACTGGCATGTTCCACTGGTGCTCTTCCTTGTTACTCGGCAAGCCGCATAGTCAGCATCTGAGTAACCGATAAGATTGAAAGAAGAATCTCTGGCATACCATAGACCAAGGTTAGCAGTGCCACTTAGATATTTGATAATTCTTTTTACAGCTTGCAGATGGGATTCTCTAGGATCGGCTTGAAATCTTGCGCAGACACAAACAGCAAACATAATATCCGGTCAACTGTCGTTAGATAGAGCGATGAACCAATCATTCCTCTGTAGAGAGTCATGTCCACTTTCTTGCCGGATTCGTCTTTGTCAAGATGCACATTTGTCGCCATTGGAGTGCTTTGAGGATGAGCATTATCGAAACCAAATTTCTTGATTAGTTCCTTGGTGTATTTGGCTTGATGTATAAAAATTCCTTCATTGGTTTGCTTTACTTGTAGACCAAGGAAATAGGTAAGCTCACCCATCATACTCATTTCGAACTTACTTTGCATGAGCTTTTCAAATCTTTTGCATAGGGCTTCATTTGTGGAACCGAAGATGATGTCGTCCACATATATTTGAACAAACAATGAATGGCCCTTGTGCTTGGTAACAAATAGAGTTGTATCGATCTTTCCTCTTGTAAATCCCACACCGTCACTGAGTAGGAACTTGGACAGGGTTTCGTACCAGGCCCTAGGAGCTTGCTTCAAGCCATAGAGAGCTTTCTTCAATCGGTAGACATGATTGGGTTTCTTAGGATCTTCAAAGCCTGGCGGTTGTTCAACGTAGACCAGCTCTTGAAGTTCACCATTTAAGAATGCGCTTTTCACGTCCATTTGATATAGCTTGAATTCTTTGAAGGCAGCATAGGCAAGAAACAGTCTTATCGCTTCTAATCTTGCTACTGGTGCGAAAGTTTGGTCATAATCAATCCCTTCCTCTTGACGGTATCCTTTGGCCACTAATCTTGCTTTGTTTCTTGTAATCTTTCCTGATTCATCCAACTTATTTCTGAATACCCATTTCGTTCCAATGACTTGCTGAGAGGAAGGTCTCGGTACCAGTTCCCAGACTTTACATCTTTCAAACTGATTCAACTCTTCTTGCATAGCTTCCACCCAGCTTGGATCAGCAAGGGCTTCTTCAGTCTTCTGAGGCTCAATATCAGACACCATAGCCGAAGAGAAAAGATTCTCATCAAAGTCCTTGTTCAGATTTCTGGTCACTCTGGGTCCAAAAATATCACCAATGACATTTTCAAGAGGATGGTCACGATGAGGTCTAACTTCTCTCGGAAGGTCTTGTCTTACTGATTCTTGTCTTAAGGATTCTAGAGGAGGTTCAGAATCAGCAGCAGATTTGGAAGATGATAAATTTAAAGGAATAGGAGAGATAGTAGGGTTTGGACTTTGAGTGGATTTGGAATTTGATCGAGGAATATTTGGTATAGGAGGATGAATTACAGAGATTGGATTTGGGCTAGGATTCATTGGTACAGGATGAGAAGGATTGGCAGAATGGCTATCAGCAGAGACGTCTGGAGGATTATCAGCAGGACGATTTTTTTGCTGAGGATGGAAAGATGTCTGCTGGATCTTCTGCAACAACAAAAGGATCTTGCACATTATCTGCAGATTGATTAGTATTGCTAGATTCACCTGTCTCAAAACCACTAGATTGGTTAGCACTATTTGGAGTCTGGTCAGACTCTAACAAATCAAATTCATCAAAAGTTACATGAACAGATTCAACAATTTTCAAAAGTTTCTTATTGAAAACTCGAAAGGCCTTACTGTGCTTTGAGTAGCCGACAAAGATGCCTTCATCAGCTTTTTCATCAAATTTACCTCGGTGCTCTCTTCCATTGTAAAGCACATAACATTTGCACCCGAAGATTTTGAAGAATCCAATATTTGGTACTCGGCCTCTCCAGAGTTCATAAGGAGTCTTATTATGGAATTTGTTGATGAGAGATCTGTTCTGAGTGAAGCAGGCGGTATGAATGGCTTCTGCCCAGAAATATTTCGGCAGCCTGGCTTCAGAAATCATGGTCTTACCGGCTTCAATAAGCGTCCTATTCTTTCTCTCAACTACACCATTTTGTTGAGGTGTACCAGCAGCAGAGAAATTATGGTCTATACCATGATCGTCACAATATCGAGCAATACCGTTGTTTGTAAATTCGGGCCCATTGTTCGATCTCATGCTGACGATATCGCTCTCCTTCTGAGTCTGTAGCAGTCTGAATAACTTGGTGGCAACAGCATATGTGTCATCTTTATTGCTGAAAGCTTCCACCCAAGTGTATCGGGAATAATCATCTACTACGACCAGGGTATATCTACTTCCCCCAAAGCTGGCTGTGGTTGTGGGGCCAAATATATCCATATGTAACATTTGTAGGCACCTAGAAGTTGACATGCAGGGCTTGATCTCGAAAGAGGATTTGTGTTGTTTTCCCAACTGGCAAGCTCTGCACTTCTTTCCATGATCGCCAGACACTTTTGGAAGACCAATGCCAATCCGAATCGGCAAGCTTGGATATTGATTTGAAGTTTAAGTGATCGAGTCTCTTGTGCCATAGCCACGAAGTTCTCACCGATGTTCTTAGCTACAAAATAAATATTAGTAACACCAAGAATAGCACCTAAGTCTACCGCATAAATGTTACCTTTTCTTTTGGCAAAGGAGAAGAGTTTCATTCGAGGAAATATCTTTTATGTAGCAACTTGAAGTAGCGAAGATACATTGCATTCCTCTATCACTGCAATTGTGATATGGAGAGAAGGTTATGTTTGAGTCCATCCACCAAAGAGACCTTCAGTACAGTAACTGCACCTCTAATGATGGTACCACATCCAATTATTTTACCTCTACCATTGTCACCAAAAACTACAGGAGGACCTGATGCATCGCAATATCAAGAAGGAGATCGGCACGCCCAAATCATGTGTCTCGAATGTACCACTATCCAAAATCCATACATCTTTGCTGGCATCAGTCGAGGCCATAAAGCATACCTGCAAATTAAATATGCTTATGGTCCCCCTTATTCACTGGGTCCAAGAGGTTAGTTCCTCTTGGGCAGCCATATCTGGCCGCCACTAGAGGCATTTGCCACTGTGGGTCCTGAAAGGCTTTTCAAGAGGCATTCATGAGCATGATGACCATAATCCAAACAATTTTCACATTTCACTTTGCCGATTGACCGAGTAGTCGGCAAGACACCACTAGATTTAGTCACCGCATCATTAGGCTTAGAAGAATCACAGACACGAACTTAGGGACTTTATAAGTGTTGGTTTTGCCCTTCTTGCCTTTCTCGCTTGCCTTTGCAGCCACCTTTGGGAGACTCGATCATTGGCAGCTCGAATCAAGATTGGCAATACCACTTTGCCGATGCATTTACTTTTAATATCTTCATCCGCAGAGTCATTTTCAGCAATCTTAATTCCCTTTTGTACGTACCGGCTTTCTCCATTTCCTTGTAGTGAGGATACTTCATTGATACAAAGATTATATTTTAGCTTTGTATCCTTATGCAATGGGTTAATCGAGTTGTTCTCACTTTCTTATCCTTTTTCTCGCCACTGAGACATCGGTACACTTCTTTGCTTTCTAGTTTCAAATCCTATCCCATGTTGATCATTTTTAGGAGAAGCTTGGCTTGCATTAATTGCCATTTTAGCAAATAAGTAGGTTTTGAAAAGATTTCAATGGTTTTCATAAGAGAATCATTTCTTTGAGCTAAATCTTTAATCTGTGCTATGTGTACTTTTGCTCGCTTTTGAGATCCAGGTTTTCGCTTGAAGCCGATCGAATTCACTCGCTTTGTTTTCAAAGAATCAAGTTCAGCTTTGAGTGATTCTCTTTCAGCAGAAACTAAACTGAAATCAACAATCAATATTTCATGAACACTACTCAACTTTTCATAATCAACAAAAAGTTCATCCATGGTCTCTATCATCTCAGCCTTAGATATCTCAGAAGAGGGTCGGTGATGTTTCTTTTGGCCGAGTGATCTTTTGGCTCAGAGAGAAGTTGGGTAGGGATGAAATGGGTTTGGCAAGATTTCTTGAAATACTTGGAAGTTTGGTAAAGGATAGCTTCTTTTCGTAGGATTTTGGAGGACTTGGTTCGATTGCATGGGAGGCAATGGGTCCACACCGTCCATAAAGTGAGGTTCCAACTTGAATGACCTTGTAACCATAAGGATTGATCGCATTGACTTTGACTTCTTGGAATGAATGTCTTGCTGGTCTTTCTCTCCTTGATGGTGTTCTTGGAGGAGAAGCATTCCGATGAATAGGAGTAGGTAGATCTAGTGCTATTTCATCATCGGCATCCAGGGCAACAAAGCTTATATCAACATCTTCATTGTCATCTAGCCGCCTTCACCTTCTCGAGTCGGGCCACACCGTACCGGCATAGCTTTCTCGGTCGTCATCCGCAACATAGCTTCGGACTTTGGATGTCTTTGGTTTACCGATTTCCTGACATATTCATATTTTGGTTGGGGACATTTAGATGCAAAATGTCCGTGTTTTCGGCGCTTAAAGCATACCAAGTCTCCTTTGTCGTTCTTTCCATCGCCAGCGGCCGGGTAGAAGGCTTATGGTTGCCGGTGGTTCTATGGAAGGGAGTAGTAAATGGTTTATTTTGATTTGGTTTGTTTGTCTTTTTGCATTTTCTTGAAGTTTTTGAACTTTCGGTAGTTTCTCGCAATGCGGCAAATTCCTCTTCTTCCATAAGAGGCTCAGGAGGACTTTCAAGGGTTTTGCTACAAAGCAAGGGCTTTGGCATTGATCAAGAGGAGGATAAGGAGTAGGCATTTGAGATATCCGAGTCTCAGGCCGAGAGAGACATGCATTTGAAGTTTTTGTCGAGAATATTAAGTTTTTGTAGTTCTCTCTCATACAAAAATAGACTAGACACAATATTTTGAATAGAAGTGGTATTTAAATCTCTAGCTTCTCTAAGAACAAGAACCTTAGTATGATATATACTTCCTAAAGCACTTAGAAAGCGTATATTCAGTCTTTCATAGTATATACTTTACCAAGAGAAGCACAAAGATTACTTACCTCGCAGAATCGATCATATGTCCGTTTCCGAGTGATTCACCATCCGATTTTTTGAAGGATTCAAACTCAGCAATAGCATCATAAAGCCTCGTTGTCCTTGGTGCGTGCATCTCCTTCAAGTATTCAAGGAGCTTGTTCCAGCATTCTTGTGCCGTGTAACACAAGTCAATGAGCTTGTACTGCTTTGTCGCCTAAACCACAAGAGATAATGTGGCCGGCTTTCCCATCAAGAGCATAGGTTAACTTGTCTTCGTCACCCATTCATCTCTTGGTTTTTCAACCGTAGTTTCCGTAATCTTGAACATCTCGTTTGTTGTTCATCATCGGCGTCAACATGCGCAGCTAGGGGAGTGGAAGGTATTGGTTTGTAGGTGGTTTGAACTTTCAAGGGAGTAATCGGTCCACCTTCCACTACTTTCATTAATCGTTCATCTATGGAGTTCATGTACTTTATCATTCGGGATTTCCAAACACCAAACTCGTTGATGTTCAACATCGGTATGGTAGTGATGTTAAACGTCCCGCATAATTTTTCCCGCCATGGTATCGGCAATCAAGCCGTGAGGCTTGGAAATTTCTTTCAAAAATGTCAAGCTCGATACCAATTGTTAGGCCCAATAAGGCGAGAAAATAGGCTAGAGGGGGGGGGTGAATAGCCTTTTACAATTTTAATTAAAATACCTTAATGGTCATAGTCACCGATCGTAATGTTGTAAGATAATCAAGAAGCACGGAATATTAGTGACTAAGTTTGAACTCACACAAAATCAAGCAGAAGTTGTTTAGAGCTTGATTTTAAACACAAAGTATTTATATGAATCATATATGCAGAGCAACTTGTTTGGTTTAGGGAAATACTTATGATTCAAACAGATGAACTGTTTCGATTTGTTGCGCTAAACGACTTGGCAAGATAAAAGTAAAGTAAAGACAAGGACACAAGATTTGGAGAGGTTCACAACAATGCCGCTACGTCCTCTACCAAGATTGGTCGATCTTGGATTTTGAGAAAAGTTTACTATCGCATGTCCTAGTCTATTACAAGTGCGGCCTTGCCGGTTACAAGGACTCGAATACAAGGATCTACTGATGGATCTTTAAATGAAGAACTGACCAGGTGTTTTTGAGTGGCAAGTTAGACTTATCTCACTCAGGTGTGTGTGTGAATCTCAATCAATGCATTCTAATGATTTTCTTGTTGGAGAATGCTTACAAGTAGGATTGAGAAGTGCACGAGTGTATATCCCTAATAAAGTCTAATGATTTTATGGATTTGAAGGCTTGAGCTCATTCAATGCTTCAAGCACACTCTTCTTCAATGCAATCACCAACCTTCTTCAATGCAGCAAAGTCTTCTATATATACTTTGGAGAGAAAGCGAGAGAAGAACTAAAGATACCGTTGAAGGGTAGAATCGGAACATGGTTGGTAGGTGAGGATCATTTAATGCCATATCTTTGCAATTAATGCGGGAGATTTGAATAAGACATTTCTGCTATTGTTCAGCGGGTAATAACCCCTTTGTCCCAACCGGTTACCTGCAGCAGCAGACAAAGGACAAAGTAGAGCTAAAAGTAGCTCTTGTGTCAGAACCGGCAGAATGGTGTTGGCAGGAAAATATAACTACTTTTAGCAAATAAGTACGATGAAAGAGATAGAGATGTGACCGTTGTGACTGAGATTTTATTTCAAACGAAAGGAGTCATCCAAATTTAAGTCACCTATCTGCTGAAGTATGTTGCTGAAAAGTGTTAACTCCTGCTGATTACCAGGCAGATCCCACCAGCAGGATAGTAACCTGCAGAACATGCTAAACTAACGGGGAGGGCATCAGTAAGAGATCCAAAAATAAAATCTAATTAAATTAGGGGTCTCTAACTAGCTATGTGATTGGGATTAAGCAATTCTGAGTCCACATATATTTTGACCCAACAACCTTACTGCTATGGGGGTGTGTTCGTCAGTAGGATCGACCAGAAGCATTCCTATTCCGTTCCCCCTTTTGTTTGACGCCCTGTCGAAGAAGAGTTGCCAGAGATTTTCTCCTTCTAGAGCAAAGATTCCATCATCGGGAAATTGAGGTTCAGGTCCTCGGGACTCATCACTTGGGAAATCGGCCAAATGTTCTGCTATTATGCGTCCTTTTACGGATTTCCTTGAAACATAAGTGATGTCGTATTCAGCCAAAAAGAATGACCATTTTGCCAACCTCATAGAGATGGAAGGCTTGTCGAACAAATATTTGATGGGGTCTATCCTTGAGACGAAATATATCGGGTGAGACTGCATGTAGTGTTTCAACTTTCCCACTACCCAGACCAAACCTGCGCAAGTCTTTTCACAAGCTAAGTAATTGAGTTCGCTTCCCTGAAGCTTTCTGCTCACGAAATAGATGGCGTTTTCGACCTTGGAATCTTTCTTCTCTTGAGCTAGCATAGCCCCAATTGCTGTATCCGTGACAGTTAGATATAGCAATAGCGGCTTTTGCTGATGTGGTGAGCAAAGAATCGGGGGATTCACGAGGTACACCTTGATCTGTTCAAAAGCGAGCTGGCATTCTGGAGTCCATTTTGTGTAGGCATTTTTCTTCATCAACTTGAAGATCGGCTCGCAGATCGAGGTTAGTTGATTTACAAAGCGGCTTATGTATTGCAGTCTTCCCATGAAGGATTTCACTTCTATCAGTGTCCGGGGTGGCTTCATTTCGACTATGGCCTTGATTTTCTGGGGGTCTACTTCGATTCCCCGTTCTGTCACCATATATCCTAGCACCTTGCCTCGGCTTACACCGAAGGTGCATTTGGCTGGATTCAGTCTCATGCTGTGGTCTCGGAGGCGGCCGAAGAATTTTCTCAAATCAACAAAGTGTTGGCCATCTGATCCTCTGGAGTGTATTATCATGTCGTCCACATAGACTTCGATTTCTTTGTGGATCATATCATGGAACAGAGCTGTAGCTGCCCTCCGGCACGTAGCCCCAAGCATTCTTTAGTCCGAACGGCATGATCGTGTAGCAGTATGTGCCCCAAGGGGTCGTGAAGGCCGTCTTGGCTTGATCTTCTTCTCGCCATTTTGATTTGGTTGTAACCGCAAAACCGTCGACGAAGGATTTAACTTCATGGTTGGCCGTGGAATCTACCAAAATGTCGATGTTTGGCGTGGGAAATCATCTTTGGATCGGCTTTGTTCAAGTCTCTAAAGTCTACGCAGCACCGGATCTTTCCGTTGGCCTTGGTTACCGTTACTATGTTGGAAAGCCATGTAGGATATTCAATGACCCTGATGAACCCTGCCCTGAGCATCTTTTCTATCTCCTCTTTCACTTGTAGGGACCATTCGGGCTTAATTCTTCTTAGCTTCTGCTTTACTGGCTTGACTTCTGGGTCGAGCGGTATTCGGTGCTCAACTATGGAAGGATCGAGGCCTGGCATATCTTTATAGGACCATGCGAACACATCCACGAATTCATTTAGCTGCTCAATTAGGGCATCCCTTTCAGTCCCTTCGAAGAAACTACCAATCTGCGTCTCTTTAGGCTCTTCCGCAGTTCCCAAATTCACACTCGTCAAAATCTCTTCGGCAGCTTGGGCTCGATTTTCCTCTTTTCGGATAACCTGCTTAAAGATTTCTTTGATATATTGTTCATTTAATGTGTCTGCTTCTTCATCTAGTGAATCGTTATTAACTGTTTTTAGATTATTAGTTAATTCATCATTAGTTAAAGTGGCAATCAAGGGATACTCAGAAAGGTTCGCCATTTCATTGAGAATAAAAGGGAATACAGTATTGGCTACAATTTCGTGGTCTTCGTGCGTGAGGCCATCGGACGACTCGTAAGACTCAAACTCAAAAATGAGAGACTCGGAAGACTTTACAAAGGTTGACACAAAGGGACGGGGACCAATCCAAGCTTGGTGATCATTTCTTCTTTGGTCGCGGACGGGCCCGAGAGAGTTTCCCAATTCTTTAGCGGCAGCATTCTTTGTCGGTGACCTCATGACTCGGGGTTATCTTGTTTCTATCCTCCTTCCTCGCCTATTGCTATCATCTCTTTGTCTCGAACCGTAATCAATTGTGTTCGGCGCTTGCAACCGAGCATATGAATGTAGGGATCTTCCTCAATTCTGGGAATTCTATCTCGTCACAATCCGACCACTCAATCCGGATGTAAGGACGTATTGCGTCTCGGTGCCGCCGGAAAAATCTCATGCCCCTTGCTTGAGCGGAAAATCTTAGCAGGCAGTTCAGCAAGGAGGACGTCCCACACGACGTTCATAGATTCGAGTTGAGTATGACGATGCTTGTCGATCTTTATCATGAAAATTTCCTATCTTGGCAGGGCCAGAGAACGGGTTTGAAGAATGCTGACAAATCTCTGACTGGGGACTGGAGGTTTGTGTGCTCGTATCATGGCGGTATTCAGTGTTTCTTTCCATTCTGCCTCCAAATGTTGGAAATAGCAATTGAACTTGATAAATCGAACCGCTTCAGGATCTGCCCGCTTGAGTTCGTTGACATAGTTGGCATCACCGGATTCTGGGGGATTCTGATGAGACTTACCCCGATAGTCCCTTGGTCGATTCGGAGGGGGTAGCCCCGGTGTCTGGCTACGAGCATGCTTGGCGATGGTCTCGGCTTCGTTCCCCATAAGGAAGCTGTCACCCCTAATGACTTCAAGGTCCCCCTGCCAGTTAATGAACTTGACACATTGATGGAGAGTGGAGGCTATGGCTTTCATGTGGTGTAACCAAGGGCGCCCCAGTAGGGCTGTGAATTCAGATGGGATGTCCATTACATGGAATTTTGCTGGCACCATTTGGGTTTCGTACCAGAGTTCCAGAACCACCGTCCCCAAGATGGGGCGAGACGTGCCATCATATGCCTTGATTGACCGGGTAGATGGGATCATGTGCCTTTCATTGATGCGTAGGGCCCGCATCATGCTGAGGGGAAGGACATTAACGGCTGATCCATTGTCTACCAATACCCCCGGGAGCGATACGGTGTTGAGCCGAATAGTGATGTACAAGGCTTCATTGTGCTGGGAAACATCTCTTGGCAAATCTTCGTCGCAGAAGGTGATCATGCTACCATATAGGCGGGGATCATAGATTTGGTCCTTGTCTCGAGATAGAGAGTCATCAAGCCAGTCACTTCGTGCCTTTTTCTTGCGAGGTAGGACCTTTGCTGAAGCTCCTGGGTTATAATGAGGCCGTTTGTGGCGGTTGCCATCTCCAGTCAACATGTTGATTGAGTGGGAGCGCCAAACTGGCGTTGGTCTTTCTTTGTCGGTATGCAATCGGGAGCTGGACAAACTGAATCTTGGCTGATCCCGTGGGGGGATAGATTTCTGATTGGCAGTAAAGTTACCCAGGTCTACAGTATTCTGGTGTCCGAGGGTCTCAATTCTATCGCTGGCAAAGCTTTTCGGCTTTTCTACCCCTGTTTGCTTTGGGGAAGACTGGCTGGAGTAGAGTACATAGTAATCAAATCCCCCAGATGGCTCCCCGAGCGTACCCACACTGGTATCACCAGCCTCGAACCTCTCTTTCAATTTTTGCTGGGAGGAAATTCTCTTCTTCTTAGGAGGACGGTCCTCGTGTATTCAGTCCTGGTAGTCCCTTTCAAGGCAATGGCAACATGTATATCCCACCAAATGTGTTCTACTACTGGTGGATTTGGGACCTCAGGTTGAGCGGTGCTGGAATGACTTTGAGTTGAACTGGTCCGGGGAGATCCGCTGTTGGGCTCATCGGGAAGCGGATGGTTGGACTCTGCCGGGTAATGAGAGGTATTAAGATCTAGGGGAACATGCATATGTTTGTCCTTCAGGGTAGCCCCAGTCAGTTGGGAGATTGTTAATGTCCCGAAGTGGCGTGTGGCCTCTTCAATCCAGGCTTGCTGTCTGTTCTGGCGTTCCTCAAGAGCTTTGATGGCTGACCATATTTCCTCCACTGTTTCCCGATCTTCATTGCCCATGCTGATATCTGCGGGATCGGTATCACTCTGAGAGGGGATAACAGACGGTATGCCGAACTCTTTCGTCCCTGACTGCTTTTGGAATGGTGGCCCTTTGAATTGCTGTTTGGGGGCCAGTTGCCCTGTAGGTCGACGGGCGGGAGTCCCGGCGGTGGAGACATAGGAATCTTGTAGTGGCATCTTGATATGATGATTAAGAATGGGAGGAGAACCTTCTTTCCTCTTTGCGGTAAAAGTGCCATCGGAATTGGGACTGATAGTCAAACCATGACTTGCGATAACCCCCAGAAGGTCGTCAATTTGAGCCTCATGTCGAAGTCTCATCTGTTCTACCAACTGGATCCAATGCTGGTCTGTCTGAGGGATTTTGGAAGACGGAGTGGTATGGTTCATGTCATTACCGGCTGATGCAGACATTCTGAAACCCGGAGTCGGAACAGACGGCGAAGCTGATGATGCTCTTGACTCTTCCCGACTGATCAAGCGGTGACCCGGTGTCCGGAACCAACCTTTGGGAGGAGCTGCGGGGGAAAGACACGAGGGTTCAGATGGTGGGATTTGAAGGAGGGTAGGTGTTTGGGCTTTGGGCTCATGCAACATGCAGTTATTTGTTCTTGTTTACTTAAAACATGTTTTATTAACCTAATCGGTTGGAAAAGATTGCTCTTCTTTTTCGCAAACTACTCTGGATCCTGGATCAGTGGGCCCCGTCACTACGTCTATAAGCCCCTCGTATTCCACCGTATTTCGACCTCCCAGGGTGGACAGCCCCGGGCGAGGGTCCTATAGGGCAAGCGGTTCCCACCGACCGAAAAGAAAAACGATCCTAAAAGTCTGGCGGGTAATCGAGTCTTAACGAGCATTCGATGTAAATTATGGACAAAGCTGACGTCAAAAGTCAAGATCATGTCCGAGGGCTCGACAAAAAGTCGGCATGATTTGGACTGATAAATGTCCACGATTGATCTTGACTTGTCGTCAATTAGGCCGTAATTAGGCATGGAATAACCATTAATCCTTGATGACTCAGTGTCATGCTGGGAGTCAGTGTATAATTTGTGCCAGTCAGAGCCGAAGTCAAGGCGCCGGTCAATATATTGGTCAAAGTCTGCGGCAGAAAACTGGCATGACTTCGACTGATTAGGGTCCCCGAAAGATATTGAGTCGGTGTGCCGACAAAGGCTTGAAAGGAAAGGTCTATACACAGACAGGGCATGACACAGACCAGACTAAAAACCAACCGGGTCTCGGACAAAGTGTGTCACGGACAAGTGCATGGTCGACACGAGGCTCCATGGGATGTTTGGGTAGTCCTGTGCTTGCACCGAGAGGCGTAATAAGACCAAACGGGCCGCGACAAGGATTTCCCCGGGTTAGGGACGTAGTGTGCAGTGTAAGGTCACGTGCGCGTAGTGTGCAAGCAGTCTATCTTCTTTTTCTGAGTAAAATAGAAATTTTTCATGTGTCTTAAAAAGTATGATGCATGATTTTTTTTTTGAAAATTTTCTTTTTTTTTTGAAACTCCTTTTTTTTTTTGAAATTTTTTTTTTTGAAATGAGCACATAAGCACATAAACATAAAAATTCCAACAGCTAGGGACATGATTCCGACAGTCAAAATTTTGACTTTTTCCGAGGCGGCCAAAACAACACGAAAATGTGCAAAAATCAACACATACAACAAATGATTTTTAATGCCGGGACGGAAGCTTGACCCTCAATAGCTTTTTTTTTTTCTTTTTGAAAACAATGATACCGGTACGTGGGATTGTTAAACCACAATTTATTCCCGACTCGTGTTAGGAGGCGATAACGGGAAGTTTAATGGTTTCCACCAATATACCAAATATCATTTTTTTTTAGAAAAAGCTTATTTGTCCCCAGCGGAGTCGCCACTGTGATGAATGTGCCAATTTTTCCGAAAGGACTTTGAATTTTTCATTTCTCCGAACCCAAATCTCTAATCTCGGGCATTTTTCAAAGTTTTGACACTTAAAACAAAAATGGCGTGGCGACTCCGGTTTTTTTTCGATTGGTTTTCAAAGAAACGAAAAATTCAAAGTCCTTTCGGAAAAATTGGCCACGCCATTTTTATTTTAAGGGCCAAAACTTTGAAAAATGCCCGAGATTAGAGATTTGGGTTCGGAGGTCACGTTACACGCCGGGAAGGACGTTAGTGTGCACCCGGAATGCCTCGTAAAACGAGTCTTCCAAGCTAAAAACCATTTATTTGTGTGTGTGTGTGCGCGCGTGTTACTTTGGCCAAAATAAGTTGAAACTGAGGAAAGTAAAAATTGGGAATTCTTTATTAGACTTTGGAAAGATCCCATGATTTTTGGTGTGATTTTTGGGTTGAGATTTGGTACTCAAAAGATTTTTGGAAGTTGGAAACCATTTGTGCCAGAATGAAAAAGGCAGTGGACACTTAATTTTGAAATGGATTTAAGGGCTTCAAAACTTCATAATATGAGAAAACTCAGAGAATGAAAGTTGTTCCAGACACCTCAAATAAAATTTCTGTGAAAGAATTTTCCATTTTAGAGAAGATTTGAGGACCTAAAACCTCCTGGAAATCTCAGGTATGAGATCTGGACTTCCAGACACTGGTGATCTGACCTTCAAAAGAAAATTTGAAAAATGGAGTTTTACTCACGAAAAAAATAAAGTAAAAATATTTCTGGAAATCTATGGATGTTGGCTACAAAAAGTGTTTTGTAGTCAACACCAAATTCCAAGTTTTTCTGTGTCCAAAAAATTAGACCATGGACTGGGGCCTTAGAAAATTGCTACTGGACAGCAACTTCTCAAGAAGGAAAACATAATTTTAAAGGGGGTTTTGCATCCATGCTTGTCCCCATTTCCCTAGGTTTTGATTAGTTATCACTTGACATTTTAGTGGTGAATCAACTATATCAAATCATCCTTGGGGTACATTAGGACTAAGCACTTCATTTGCTTGGGAAGGGGAATTTTATCCTTTGAAAATGAGATTTGATGTATGAAAATGATTTTTAGGGTTTTGAAAATGTGTTTTCTTTGCAAGTAAGTAAGAACACTTTGAAAATAATGTTGATCCTTGTAGAAGATCATCCATGGAGATGAACTTCCATGGTGATCTTCTTGGATCTAAGGCAAGAAGATGAACAAACTACATTTTGGAGTTTGAAAATGTATGCATGAATGAAGGAGTTTAGGGTAAGGAGAAGGAGGGTTTACCAATCTTCTTTGTGTTTTGAGTTTTTGGCTTGAATGTAAGAGTGTTTGAGGCTTGAATATGAGAGTGTTTGAGTGAGTGTGATTTTGGGTGAATAGTTGAGAAAAAGGTGACAATTCTAGAGAATTCTCACTGTTTTCTCACTATTTTCGCCAAGGTGCAGTTGCAAATTGTGTTTTTTCTCCTTTATTTCTGAGACTGAAGGCCTCAATTTATAGCCCTCTGGAAATTACATAACCATCCGCGCGGATGGTTCCTGCAGCGTGCACTGTTCATTAATTGCAGCTGCAGGCTTTGGACACAAAGAATATTTTCAAAAAATTCAAACTGATTATGTTTTTCAGCTTGCTAATTCGGGTTTTTTCTATTTCTTTTGCTTTTTAAGATTCTTTCTTTGGTTTATCTTTTTTTGGCAATCCCTAATCTACCCTTACTTGGTTAGAAATGTTAGGAATTGTTAGAAATGTTAGGAATGTTAAAACTTTCGTTAATTTTCTAACGAAAATACTAACAAACTCAAATTGGAGCACTTACACCAGTTTCCTTGCAATGGTAGCAAACCGCATCCTTTTGGGATTTGGGTTGAGGTTTCTCAACAACGGCAACCTTTGCCTCCGGTTTAGCAACTTTTGCTTTAACCTTGGTTTTCTTGAACCCCTTTCCTTTATTCACCATCAACACTTGATTGGTTTTCTTGGCGATATTGTTCTCTGCATTCTTAAGCATCCCATGCAGTTCATACAGAGTTTTATTCATCCCATTCATGTTATAATTCATAACAAACTGATTATAACTTTCAGGGAGAGAATGCAATATCATATCCGTAGCCAGTTCCAACTGGATAGGATATCCAAGCCTCTCAAGATGTTCGAGGTGACCCTTCATTTTCAACACATGAGGCCCAACAGCTAGTCCTTCAATCATCTTGCATGAATGAAGAGCCTTCATGGTGTCAAATCTTTCCTGACGTGCTTGCATCTGGAACATTTCCTTCAAATGATTTCCCAAATCATAAGCATCCATGTGTTCAAGGTCCTTTTGAAGGGCCTTACACATGGTAGCAAGCATCAAGCAACCAACATCAATAGAATCATCCATATGTTTCTTATGTTGATTCTTTTCAGCTCGAGGTGCATTAGCAGCAGGCTCGGGTGGAACGGGTCCATCGAGAATGTACAACTTCCTTTCTTGTTTGAGAACAATTCTCAAACTGCGGATCCAATCCACATAGTTGTTGCCATTCTCTTCCAACTTGTCCTTCTCAAGGACTGAACGCAGTGACAGAGTTTGATTAGGGTTTGATGCCATTGATCTATAAAGATATGCAACACATATGAACACATATAAGTACCGATTTCATTTAAGAGATTAAATAACGTATTTCATAAATACTCCCACTAAATTATATAACCTTCTTATACAAATATGCATAATATAATTTAATAGGCGAAGACCCAACTTTAATTTAATTTCAAGTCGGCTATGGCACGACTGCTCAAAATTAAACTAAAAAGGTAGATAACATTTATCAATCATATCTTCATATGACTCTTAGATTCTATATGAGATTATAGACATCATATGTCACATGTTTCAATCTCATCTTATGCCTTAGGCCCAAAACCATTTTGATAGCCCAATTAAGTTCAACCATTTTAAACGTATAGGAATCACCGTTTTCTCATCTTGATCATACAAAGATAGAATTAATGTACCTCGCTATGGCGTAGCCTACATAAAACTATCCGTGTATTCACAAGTGTTTAACACATGGGTGGCATAAACAAACTTAAATTTCAATGAAGGTTCAATTTTTCATGTATATCAATTAACATGGCAAGGTTGATCATGAAAAATATATGAGCATAATTATGAACATGGAATGATGCATCACAAATCTCATTTGATCTTTACATCAAAATTTCTAATCAATTAGGGTTTAATGATTCATGCAAAATCACATTTAATATGAACATAATCCCTATAACAAACAATTTGTTCAAGACCTAGAATTATCAATTTACAATAATCATATTAATGAAATTGATATCCCATAATCTAGATTAATCATATTAATCATACAATTTATCTTCATAATCATGGCATATCAAAATATACTATTACTTCCATAAGCAAAACCCATATAAATTCATATTCTAAATCATTCACATCATGGTAATTCACATAATCTCATTATACAATTATCATGATTATCTAAAATAAACATCATGAACGGGGCTCTGATACCACTGTTGGGTTTCGTGGGTCCATGCGCAGCGGAAGAAAGCAAATTAACACGAAAACCCGGAGCCATGGATCCGTTCTAGATAATTAATTAAATAGGATGAAATAGAAATACCAACCTTGATGCCCTTTATCTTTGATAATCACGTTCCAACTCCAGGATTGATGATCTTGTGAATCCTTGATGAACAAACCTTGAATCACGAACTTTAGATCTTGAATTGCGAAGATCCTCTATGTGTATCCACACGTTGAACGAACCCTAGAACTCTTCTAGGTGGATTGCTAGATCCCTTGATTGAAACCACTTTCAATCTATGAAAATATGGAATTGGTTGTGTTTTGATTCTCAATTCTCAATTGAAAACTCTCAATTTGTGTTTCTCTACACCCAAATTTCGTGAGTTACTGCTAGGGCAAAAGGGAGGCAGTATTTATACTCTATAAATACCTTTTCCTATTTGGAAAACCCTAATTTTGAAGCAGTTACGTATCTGCCAGTGCCGACGGGATGACTCGTCCCATAGGGCACGAGTCATCCCCTTTCACAATGCTCCAGATACAGTCGTCCCCCTTAAAGGGAATAGTTGGTACAAATCTTGGGCACGAGTTGTCCTTTTGGGCACGAGTCGTCCCATATGGGACGAGTCGTCCCTCAGGACATAACCTCTGAAACACTCGTCCCAGGCCAAGGGAGTAGTTGGTTCTGGCCAAGGGACGAGTCATCCCCTCAGTACAAAAACTCCATATTTTCCATTTTTGACAATTCATTCGATGTGTGTGACCCCATAGGACTATATTATGTTGACAATGAGTTCGATCACATCGATCCTCATAAAACATGAGTGAACTCTAGCAAGCCATCATGCCTACCCAAATAATATAATATCAAGTTCGATTTCCTACATAGAACATATCACAATCCCATTGTCACACGATGTTATATTGAACATGAGTCATGGTCCACGTCAACTCATATTGTTCAATGCTTTCTCGTTACCAAGTAAATTGATCAATCTAATGTTATTAATCACATTAATTCATTTGGACATGGGCCCATGGCCATGTACATCATCAATCTTACTTACGAGTGGCCTAGCAAACATCTCTCTTTACGAGGGACAAATTTCCATCTTGACTTATCATTCTTCCCAACAAGAATCCTATCATGCCAATAATAGCCCTTATTGTTATCCGGTTAAAGATAACATTAAACTATATCAAACACAATATTCATCGAGTGAAAGACGATGATAATCTCAGGTCAAAGGATATTAATGATATAACTATATGAGATTTAATTATGACATTTGACCATGACATAAATCTCATAACGGGTCAAGTCCAGTACCTTGTTCTCTAACAAGTACCCATGAATTTAATGTGCATCTCCATGCATATAATCATCACATGATTATCCATTAAACTTCATACTAGTGCTTCTTAAGTACTAGGGACACGATTAGTACAATAAACATGCAAACATATACAATAATCAAAATAACAATCTCTTATATAAATGAATAATGACATTACATTTAAGTCTATCTCTATAGGCCTAGGGCACTAACACCTACATTTATAAGAGTTTTGATGAAGACTCAGGTAGGTCGAAGCTAGATGCTCGAACTGCTAGATGATCGACCATGATAACATGGCTCAATCTCGACCATTAGCTGCTTTGACGGCCAGATCTGTTGAAGCACCATAATTCCGTAATGATTTCCCCGTTTGATGTTTAGACAACCGCATTGGGAACCGTCACTGGCATTAATTGGGAGTGAACCGTTTGAAACCCCAAACTTCTCCAATTCAATTTAGGAAAGATATAAAAGGAAAATTGTAAGTACGCCAATCCAATTCGCAACCTTTTTAGATGCATTTTAATATAATAAAACTGCATTAAGGGGCATTTTGGTAAATTCCCGGCCTATCCCGAGACTTCCGAAAACATTTCACAAGTTTCCCGCGAAGGAAGTACCTTTTGGTACCTTGCTCATGCCAAGGGACCTGTTGGGAATAAACCTTTTTGGACTTTTTAGGCATTTAGGCCTGAATGTTCCAGAAACTGGTTTTGGCGCCAAAAATGGTTGAGGCCACCTTGTGTCACGCGACAAGTCGAGGCATGGAAAGTGGTTGCGTATAGTCGTGCGACACAAGGTGACCACTAACTGCAGCCTATAAATAAGACCCTCCCCCTTTCAGAAATAGATCCCAACTTCAGCCTACTGTTACTCTGCAGAAATTGCATCGTAACAAAGCCCCCAAACACAATTCTCTCTCTCTCCTACCTTCAACCTAACCAATTCCCTCCAATCCAAACCTATTTCCTAAACCAAACCACTTGAATCCTTTGCACCAATTCTCTCAAGCCCCCAAGATCAGAAGCAGCAAATTGAAGGGTTCTGTATCTAACTTGATACAGAATTTGTGGAAGCAACAAGGGTAACAACTCTCAAACTACCTCTTCTCTCTTACTTCTACTCAATTCTTCATAATTCTATTGTCTAATTCTGTTAGGATTCAGTAATCAGACTCTATCTATCTAGATTACTGAATCCCAATCGCAATCTCTCTGTTTAACTTGTTTAATATGTGTAATTGAGTTATTATTGTTGAATACTTTCTTGAATTTGGTGTTTAAACCCCAAGGGGGTGTGGATCTACCCATATCCACACCCCCGGGGTCGATTTGTTGTTATTTCTGTATTTCGTATCTAATCTGTTCAATTAATTAGATCTGTGTTAGTTGTTGTTGATTCTGGTGTTCATCACGTAAGTTTCTGCAGATGGCCTCTGTATGTCACGCGACACATTGGTCATAGGTGATCCTGTGTCACGCGACATATGTGGTCACCTGTATCATGTGTCATGCGACATATCGTGACCTGTCTGCAGAAACCCTTTTCTCTTGTAATCTTTTCTAGATTGTTGTAGTAGGGATGTGGCCTCCCTAAATAATGGGCTCACAAGTTGTAAGTCTCGATTCATATTAATAAAATGCATGTTTACCCCACTTGTTCATTGTCAACATTTGCACACACTTTTGGATTTGCTTGGATGTTTAATTGAAAGACTCGTCTACGGACGAGGCGTGTTGGGTGAACTCTCGGTTCTTCCCAACACGTAACCTGACCCCGAACCCGTATTTTCTCTCTAAAAAAGGTTTTCAATGTTTCCTCTTAAAAAGGGCGTGGCGACTCCTTTATTTTTATTTACAATTTCGGCAAGCTCACATTAAAAAATCCCTTTCCTTTTCGAACTTTCTCCGCTCTCTGCTCTTGAATATACCTAGCAAAGAACATCAACAAAGCAACCAGATTCTCCAGCGCAGTCAAGCCTTCGATTTATCATCAAAAACCCCTCTTCTTCAAGTTAAACAAGGTACCCCTCTATTCCTTCACTTTTAGGTTTTATTTATGAGTTTCCTTTCAATTCCGCCATGGCTAGAACCTTCAGTTGCGAACCAGGGGTTTGGTATGGGTATTGCACTGTTAACCGTAGAGTATATAAGCTCATAGGTGGGGCATAGAAGGAGATGACTAGGGAGGAGTGTTTTTCCATCTTGACCCGGTGGGGTTTAAGCTTTAGCGAACTAGCCCTTCCTGTAGGAGAAAACCTGGGCGACCTAGAGGTAGACGACCAAAGAGTTATTTCCTTTCATCTTTTCCATGAGCTGCTGGACCACTTAGTCCTGTTTTATGTTAGGGGGCCTAATAAATCTTCATTCCTTAGAGATAGAAAAGGATTTCCAAGGGAATATAGGTCGCCCTTAGGTAGATCGCTTGAGTCTGTAATTAGGACTGATTCCCCTGTTTCTTCCTGCTCTATAGATATGTCGACTAAGGATTCTATGAGCTCTTCCTCTTGCAGGATTGTGGATGCTTTCTGCTCGACAGTTGCTCCAGGTCGCAATGAAAAAGGATACGTAGCTCCCAAACCAACTGTGGGGAAGAATAATTATGAGTCGAGGATCGAGATTCTTTATAATTTCTTTGAGATCAATTGTGAGCACCCCAACCCGGGACCTAACGCGTGTCCCGAGCTTGAGGAGCTCAACTAAGAAAACCCATCTGAATTTTAAAACTTTTATTTCACTTTAAAAGAAAATCAATTCTCAAACTTCCAAAAGAAAATCAACTGATAGTATATCTCCACTTGGAGGAATTTAAACAAATACTTTAAGAACCATAATTGATTAATTACATTGAGAACTCTAATTAACATTGTTTAACAAAAGAGTTTCCTTACAATTTATAAAAGAGTAATACTTAAATATGACTCCCGACAACCCACATCTACCTATCCTGACAAGTCCCAAAAGCAAGAATCCAAACTCTTTTCCCCGGCCTCACTGGTTCAGGTCACCTGTCTCAGCACAATCTAAAGCAGTAAAAGGGAAGGGGTGAGAATAAATCTCAATAAGCTATTATGAATGCAGCAAGATGTCAAACAAGATGCAACACATAGCATGGTAGCTGAATGTGCGCTCGCCCCCGGAAAATTTTGGGTTTCCCGGTTTAAATGAAAAGAAGGAGTCGCCACGCCGTTTTAAGAGGAAACATTGAAAACCTTTATTTAGAGAGAAAAACATGAGTTCGGAGGTCAGGTTACGTGTTGGGAAGAACCGAGAGTTCACCCAACACGCCTCGTCCATGTATCGAGTCTTTCAATCAAAAACATCCAAGTAAATCCAAAGTGTGTGCAAATATTGATAATAAACAAAGTGTGATTAAATGCATCTTATTAATTATGGAACGAGAATTACATATTGTGAGCCCATTATTTAGGGAGGCCACATCCCTGATACAAACAATCTAAAACAGACATACAAAGGAAAAGGGTCTCGCAGATGGGTCATGTATGTCGCATGACACATCGCACCGCCGACCACATGTGTCGCGTGACACAGATCACTTGGAGACAAAGGTGTCGCG
This sequence comes from Adenophora triphylla var. japonica, assembly GCA_022495995.1. NCBI lineage: Eukaryota > Viridiplantae > Streptophyta > Magnoliopsida > Asterales > Campanulaceae > Adenophora > Adenophora triphylla. Next base: position 144,307 of record JAFEMH010002756.1, read on the forward strand.
TGACACATATGAGCCATCTCGCAGAAATTATACAATACGAACACGTAATCAACGTAAAGCTATACGTATCTAATCAATTAACTAGATTACGAACGTAATACGTAAACGAAACTAAATCAACCCAGTGGAGTGTGGATATGGGTAGATCCACACCCCCTTGGGGTTCAAACACCAAATCCAATCAAATAATCAACAATATAAGCTCAATTGCACGAATTATTCAGATTAAACAGAGAGATTGCGATTGGGACTCAGTAATCTAGATAGCTAGGATCTAATTACTGAATCCAAACAAAATTAAATGCTAGAATTAATAGAAATTAAGCAAGAGAGAGAGATTGAGAGTTAGGGAATCGTTACCCTTGTTGCTTCCACGAATTCTATATCCAAATGATATAGAACCCTTTAATTCTTCACCTCAGATCTGGAAGGATTAAGGCAAGAGGCTCAATTGGTGTGGCTTGAGAATTGGGTTTGGAAGGGAGGAATTGGGTAGGTTGAAGGTAGGAGAGAGAGAGGTTTGTGTTTGGAGAGGTACGTTACACTGCAAATTCTGCAGAGTAACAGTAGGCTAAAATTCGGATCCATTTATGAGAGGGGGAGGGTCTTATTTATAGGCCGCAATGGTCGCCTTAGTGTGTCGCACGACCTTACGCTTCCACTTTTCATGCCTCAAGCTGTCGCGTGACACAAGGTGGCTCAACCGCTTTTGGCGCCAAAAACCAGTTTCTGGAACATTTCGGGAAAATACCCAAAAGGTCCAATAGGTTTTATTCCCAAGGGGTCCTTTGGCATGAATAATGTACCAAAAGGTACTTCCTTCGCGGGAAACTCATGGAACGTTTCCGGAAGTCTCGGGATAGGCCGGGAATTTACCAAAACGCCCCTAAATGCAATTTTATTATATTAAAATGCATCTAAAAGGTTGCGAATTGGATTGGCGTACTTACAGAGCCCCTCGGCAACATCACTTTTGGAAAAAATGGGGTTGTCGATAAAATAAGACCCAATCTCAATGAGCGGCTAGGGTTAAGGTGAAGGGCTAGAAGGGTGAGAAGGGGAAAAGATGGATGGACCTTTCTGAGAAAGGATTCCTACGTATCCCTTGAACAAGGGAATCAAGCCAAATCGTAGTTCAAAATTACCAAAATTAAAATTCATAAGCCAGAAAGGGGTAGAGACGTATCTTCATACCTTTGCTGTGCTTACCTGTTGTTTCTTGTGGGATCGGGTAGTTGCTTCCTTTCTCACCAGTGTCAGAGCCGCCGGAGGGTCTCATGCCGCAATCTGTACTTTGCGAGTAGCCGCTGAGGGTCTCATGCTATCGCCGGACGAGTTGTAGCCGCCGGAGGGTCTCATGCCGCAACGGGTCTTCGTGGATGCCGGGGTCTCATACCGCTTCTCTCTTTTGCGGGGTAGTTGCCGAGGGTCTCACACTACCGTCCGCTTCTCTTCGTGGATGCCGAGGGACTCATACCACATCTCTTCTTTCTTGCGATGGTAGTAGCTGAGGGTCTCACACTATCTCTTGCTTCTCTTCGTGGATGCCGGAGGGACTCATACCACTTCTCTTCTCTTTGAGGATGAGTATAGCTGCCGGGGGTCTCACGCCATCTCTTTTCTCGCTTGTGGGATAAATGTAGCCGCTGTGGTCTCACGCTACTTCTTCTATCTGTTCTGTGCTGATAAGTATAGCAGCCAGGGGACTCACGCTATCTCTGCTTTTCTTCTGTCTTGTGGATGCCAAAGGGACTCATACCACCTCTTTTGCTTTGTTGATGAATGTAGCTGCCAGGGGGTCTTATGCTAATCCTTTCTTCTCTGTTATTGGGTTTGCTGTTGGACGGCCTTTGCTTGATTGCCGCTTTTCTTTTGTGTCCTTAGCTTTCCTTGGGGAGCTGGGGGGACTCTGTTTCTTTCCTGTGCCTCGAGGCTACTGGTTTCTGGAAATTTGTTCGTTAAACTGGGGATTCTGTCTTCCGGGGAATTGGTTTCTTTTTGTGGGGCTGTTTATTTTGTTGAGCTCTTCTTGGGGCTGTCATAGATGCACGTGCCATTTTTGCTTTGTTCTTCTTTTTTTCTTCTCCAGTTTGGTCGGAGGGCTAGTCTTTGGGACTCAATTGATTATTGTACCTGCGGGGGTAAAACAACATATGCCAGCGCTACGCCTAAACAAGCCTATCTTGTTAGCAAAGATTAATTTATGTTAGCATGGTTTGCGCGAGTCTGTCTGTCCTGGGAAAGCGAACGCCATTATTGGGTTAAAGGTTGGCTTTGTCAGGTTTATATATGGGGTTTTGGGATTGTTTCTGGTAGGTGTGTATAGCAGGGGTCCTCTCCTGTGTATTTTTAGGGGTATGTGTATGAGGGTAAGGGGTGTGTTATGGCAACGGCGAGTCGGAAAATGCTCTGGGGTAACCACTGCAGGCTTTTCCACACTGTCTGATCTCAGCCCAAAGTATGTCGCCCGACATGTTATGTCTGTTTAGCTTCTTATGTCGCACGACTGAGGGAGGCTCGCAACAGCTCTTTCAAAAGTCGGTCCAGGCTTCATTCTGCAGACACTGTCTTCTTAGTAGAGAAACCCAGCAGCCCTTATTTGGCAGATAAGCGATTTCTTTGGTCAAGACTGTTACTTTTGGCTACAATGGAACATCATAGCAAAGAGGTTGCTTCCCGGGAGTGTCAATTTCATCGGGACTTCGTCGAAATTTGGGGATTTCATCTGAGGCAACATAGAAATATTATCGACAAGCGGTACAGTATGCCTTGTATTTGGTCCTTGAAAGATTGGAGGGTTGACTGGGATTTGCTTCGGGCTGCATCCTGCTTCTGGGATTCCGAGCGCCATGTATTCTCTTTGTCATACAATCATCTGACCCCAACTATGGAAGATTTTAGGGCGTTGACAGGCTTGGGTAAGGCGGCTACTGTAGCATTCCCCCGAGACAGTCGGTTGGTTGAGGAGCAGCTATCTGACTTTTTATCTCTCGCCTCGCGGATCGTATTGCCTATGATTCTGGGTAATGGGTCCATAGATTTGACTCGGATGGCTAGGTTGCGTCTGTCCCGTCCTGAGCTGTTTGACCTTTCTACCTCTCTGGATAAGTTCATGCTGTTCACACTGTCAGCTTACTATTTCTGTGGGTATGCCGGAGTCTGCTCAGATGCTTTATTGGAGATTGTTAGGCAAATGAGGGGTGACCGGGGTATAGATTCTCGTCAAATTCATTCTGGCCAAGGGGAGATGGATGTCGTACCACTGTTGCCGGGCCGAGACTTATCACGGTATTGACAAAGCAGGGGGATCGACTTCATGGGAGCAGGCACTCAGGCTTATTATCTCGTGGTTCTTTGAGAGGTTACGCTTGATCGGACCATTACCGTAAGGTCGGACGGCAATGCCCCAGGTGACTCGGCCACGTAGGCCGGTGAGGGACGAGGTTGCCGATAGTCGCGCATGAGGTTGTCACGGTACGAGACCACCGATCCGAGCTTTTGGATTCCCGCCCGGGAATATACGCACCATGAGAGATATTCAGATGGATCGCAGTAGTCCGGTTGCCTCGGTTTGCATGTATCCTCTTTCGTGTCCCATCATTGGTGAGCAGACAAGTATAGGTATCCTCACCAGATCATCCGAGCCAGGGAGAGATCGGTGACTGATACTGCCCGATGTCCATGACCGAGCCCCTGTGCTATACAGCTTTTTCAAACAGATCTTTTCGGGAGGGCTTTCTTCCCATTCATGTGCTCCTTCGGCAAGCCTAGAGGATTTACATTTCGACCACGCAGTATCTCGGATTGGTATGAGGAGCATCGTGGTTCTGTCCTGGGCTATAGAGACTCGCCGCCAGAATACTTGGGAGCAGACTATCCGTCCAATCGAACTCTCGTAGATATAGAGGCACGGGGAAACCTGCACAATGTTACCGGCGATGCCGCGATGACTATGAGAGGCAAGAGATCCGGAGGGCTGCTTTAAGAAATGATCCGTAGATGAGAGCTCGCAGAGAGGCGTTGCGGCAAGAGAGGATTGCTAGGGCCGCCTTGAGGGAGACCGGTCTCGATTGAACCGCCGCGCGCGTTATTCCCGAATTGGGACGGGCTCAAACCGACTTGTTTGACATTCCTAAGCCAAAGACCTCCCGGGGACCGAGAAAGAGGAAGGATAGAGGAGCGACTCGGGAGCGGGGACGAGCCTCTAGACACATATTTTCCTTTTATTTTGAGAGACTCGAGACTCTTTTGCTTTATGTTTTGAGAGTAGGAATTATCGTATGGAAACCGAGTACCCTTTGAGTGCTTAATGCATGCATGTAATAGATGTTATCAATGTTTTCTTTTATTCGCAACAAGCTTTTTGAGTCAAAAGGTAGGCCGTGCTTGAACTCATCAACAAGAATATTAACTCGAAATGATCCTTTGAAAAGCCTTGGGACTGTAATCAAAACGCATTTTGGTAGGAAGAGAGATTTTTGCAAATAGCTTTTAGACCGAACCACAAGTGGTTGCCTACGTTCCCCTTTTGTAAGAGAACTAAGGGGCTCAGGTCTCCGTAGTTCGACTTAATTGACTTTAGTGTTTAAGAAAGGGGAAGATAGAAGGGGGAAATGGTGCAACCCTGTTTTTTACCTAGACCGCCCTCTTTTGGGTTTTCAGTCTAGTTGGGTATATTCTTTAGCACCTGGCGCGTCCCTTATTTTTGCATGGACTGCCTTTTAAGAGGTTTTCAGTTTCATCTGGGACAATTTTGTTGCGCCTTTATTTATCATCATTTTTTTTATTTTTTTTCATTTTTTTTAGAGGGGGAAAGAATCGATCATACAAAATGCCTCCGCAACTTGTCGCCGTTGACGGGGTGCAGAAATGGGTTGCCATCCAAGTCTGACAGCTGCATAGCTCCTCCGGAGAATACTTTCTTTACTAAAAATGGTCCAACCCAAATGGGTGCCCACTTGCCCAACGCACCGCTTCCGATTTGAGGGCTTCATCTTAAGGACCGTATCACCGACTTTGATATCCCCGGGTTTCACTTTCTTATCAAAAGCACGGGCCATTCTTCTCTCGGTATGCCCCGTTATGCTCCATGGCTTTTAGTCTTCGTTCATCTAGCAGAGCCGCCATTATATCGACTTTGGAGCCATTCGATCTCGTTCACCTCATTCTCGAGCAAAACCCTGAGGGAAGGAATCTCTAACTCAATGGGCATTACGGCCTCCATTCCGTAAGTCAGAGCGTATGGGGTTGCACCGGTGGCAGTTCGGATTGAAGTGTGATATCCCCATAAAGCTAAATGCAGCTTTTCCGGCCAATCTCGTCCTCGCTCGGCCATCTTCTTTATAATTCTTTCCAAATTCTTATTGGCAGCTTCAACAACGCCGTTTGTCTCGTGGCCTCGTATGGTGAAGATTTGTGGCGCTTGACTCGTATTCAAGTGAGCAACCGATCGCTTCTCTCTCAAAATGGGTTCCATTGTCGAAATGATCTCGTTCGGGACTCCATAGCGACGTAAAAATCTGCTCCTTTATGAATCGGGCAACTTTCTTGGCGGTGAGCACTTTATAAGACGCAAACTCTTCTACCCATTTTGTGAAGTAATCCACGGCCACTAATACAAATGCATGCCCATTGCTCCTGTGCGGAGAAATCTTCCCAATGACATTAATACCCCATGTTGCGAAAGGCCACTGAGTTGTCATACAAGATAAGTCGTGAGGAGGGATGTGGTTCAGATTGGAGAATCGCCGGCATTTATCACAAGTCCGCACGAAATGGATGCAATCCGTCTCCATAGTGATCCGTAAGTAACCCACTGATGATGCCGTGCATGAGAGATCGAGCGTTCATATGAGGTCCGCAGCACCGTTGTGAACGTCTTCCATTACTCTTTGAGCCTTTTCTTTGCTGATACATAGCAGGAGCGGGAAACCTTCCCTTTTCTTCCATAGTTCATCGCCGAGTATGACATACTGTGCTGACAATCTTTTTAGGGCTGCAAGCTCTTGGCATGTACTCTTTTTGAGTCTCCTTCTTGGTCAACAGGAAAGGATGCTTCTCCGTGCTTGAGGTATTGAAAGATCTGATTGTACCACGGTTCACTGACAGTCTCGATCTCAATTTCACAACAATATGCAGGATTTTCTCTTCTACCGACCCCGAATGGCTTGATTGATTTACCTTCCGGGGATTTCCACCAAAGAGGCTAAGGTAGCCAGAGCATCTGCGAATCTGTTCTTGTCTCGCGGTAAGAACTGGAATGATACTTCCTTGAATTGGCCGACGAGTTCTGCGATGTAGGCATGGTACTTCTGGAGGCATGGGTCTATAATTTTCCATTTGCTGGCGGCCTGGTTGATTATCAATTGGGAATCACCGAACACTTCCAATTCTTCCACATGTCGCTCAAGGGCAGCTTCTAGACCGGCTATGCAAGCTTCGTACTCGGCCGCATTGTTAGTAACGGAGACATTCAACTTGATTGCTATGGGAGTATGCATGTCGTTTGGGTCTATTAAAACCATCCCAATGCCATTTCCTTTCTTGTTAGCCGCTCCATCAAAGAATAATCGCCACTTGTTTCCGCTTTCTATAGCGAGGATCCCTTCATCTCGGAAACCGGAGATCCGGCCCCTTGATCTTCTCAGACTGGGAATTCAGCCAACCGGGTTCCGCTAATGCCTGTCCTTTAATTGACTTACGGATCACATATTTGATGTCGAATTCTGCCAAGAAGAAAGTCCATTTTGCCAATCTGGTGGAGATGTTTCCTCTGTCACCTTGGAATAGATATCTCGATCGGGTCCATCTTGGAGACTAAGTGTACGGTGTGGGATAGCATATAGTGTTTTAGCTTTCCGACCACCCATACCAAAGTCGCGCAAGTTTTCTCGAGGGCGTAGTAATTCAATTCACTCCCTTGGAATTTACTACTGACGAAATAAATGGCATTTTCAATCTTTGAATCTTTCTTTTCTTGTGCTAGCATAGCCCCAGGGCCGTGTCTCGTGACTGCCGATATAGAAGTAAAGGCTTGTCTCCGTGAGGTGGGCAGAGAATAGGAGGATTGACGAGATAGGCTTTGATCCTCTCAAAAGCTAGTTGGCATTCCTCGTTCCAAACCACTTCCCGGTTCTTCATGCCTTTGAAGATCGGCTCACATATGGTGGTCACCGGTTGACGACCCACGATGTATTGTAGGCGACCCATGAATCCTTTTACTTCGTAGACGGTTCGGTGGCTTCATTTCAATGATTGCCTTAACCTTCCCGGGATCTATTTCAATGCCGCGCCGGTGACCATGTATCCTTAACTTTACCTCGAATAACCCCAAATGTACACTTGGCCGGGTTCAATCTCATGGAGTGTTCTCTGAGTCTCGTTAAAGAATTTCCTCAAATCAATGAAATGTCAGTCCATCTCGACCCTTTCGAATGAATAATCATGTCATCTACATACACTTCAATCTCTCTCGTGGATCATGTCGTGGAAAAGGGTAGTGATCGCTCTTTGATAAGTAGCCCCGGCGTTCTTCAAAAACCAAATGGCATTACCGTGTAACAATAAGTACCCCACGGAGTTGTAAATGCCGTCTTGTCCCGATCCTCTTCACCATCTTGATCCGGTTGTAACCCGCAAAACCATCAACGAAAGACTTGACCTCAAAGTTCGCGGTTGCATCCACTAGCATATCAATGTTGGGCAAGGGGAAGTCATCTTTAGGACTAGCCTTATTGAGGTCTCTAAATCCACGCAGACTCGAACCTTTCCATTTGCTTTGGTGACCGTTACAATGTTGGCCAACCAAGTCGGATATTCAATTACTTTGATGAAGCCTACCCGTAGGAGCTTTTCAATTTCTTCTTTCACTTGTAAGGACCATTCAGGTTTTATCCGCCTCAATTTTTGCTTGACTCGGCTTAATTTCTCGATCCACAGTATTCGGTGTTCCACAATAGAAGCATCCAGCCCGCATATCTTTGTAGGACCAAGCGAACACATCCATGAATTCTTTCGAGCAACTCGATCAGTGGCAACCCGCTCATCTCCTGGAGAAGAAGCTACCAATCTGCGTTTCTTTGGGTTCTTCACTGCTCCTGTGTTCACCGTTGTTAATACCTCATCGGCAAACTGGGCCCGACTTTCCTTTTGCTCGCAAGCCTCGTTTTGAATCTTTTTCTAAAAATTGTTCATCGATTAAGTCCGCATTATCTTCAATTGAATTAGGCTTAATTATTTTTAAATCTTGATGATTATTTTTTGTTAAGCATTCAATTGTTAGATTGGCAATCACGGGTACTCGTAAAGATCAACCACTTTATTCAAAGCAAAGGGGAATACAAAGTGTTTACAACTCGAAGACGGTCTTCCGTCGTGAGGACATTAGACCGGTCGAAGACTCAAATTCTATAACAAGAGACTCGGAGATCGACTCAAGACACAGGGATGAATTTAGACTTGAGGGACAAGGACGAGGTTTGAGCCCTAGCTTTTCAATCATAGTCTCCTGCTCGGCGACCGGTCCTCTAACGAAGTCCACTCCCGCAACGGTCCTTCTCGCGGGCAGCCTCCAAACTCTTGACTAGCTCCACGCAGATTCCTTCTCGAACTCTAGCATAGCTACCACCTCACCGTCGAGGAAAAGTCAATCGATCATTCGGCTCCTTAGCACCATCTCTCATTTCGCCAAAGACGTACCGCTTCCAGTGCTCGATGCCCCTCGCTCTTCAAACAAATCTCGCCAACTCGCCATCAATATCCGCGGTCAAGCACCGCGAATTTTACATATTGTGGGCTCATCCGTAACAAGCTTTTCAAACCGATTCTCATATTCGTGTCCCCGTAAGTGGTAGCCGCTCTCGTAGTGGCGATCACACCTTGCCTTTTGGGCAAACTATCAAACATTTCTTTCACCGGATTCTTGCTATTGGCGAACCTCTCGGATCGTTTTCATTCTTTCTTCCGCCGGAATCAGCCTTGGCTCAGACAAACAAACATGTCCCCATCTTTCTCGACAAAGTGCTTATTCGTAGACCAACCGTACGGCGCATTTCAGCTTCTTGTACTTTCTACCGGCCGCCGAGGTCATCTTTTCTTTGAAAGCCTCGGTTTTGTCATACACCTTATCTTCCTTAGTCACAAAGATACCCTGCACCTTGCCTCGTTTCTCTTAGCCGCCGGGCAAAGACAAGCCTACACGGTCCCCGTTGGCGTTTTCCCGCTCTGCACTGTGGATATGGCTCATACCTCTTAGCATTTTCAACACAGGAGGAATCTTGTCTGAAGATGTCGTCAAATCTATGGTACAGACTTGCCCCTTAGGTTTCTCAATCGCGAACCCACTGAGCATCGGGTTCTCCTGGTCGAGTTTGATCTCCATTACTGGTAAGGTATTCGCGCTGGTTTCTCCGATCATAACACTATCACCATAGATGGTTGTCAGCACCCCTTCCCCGCACAAACTTTAAGCATTGATGAAGCGTGGAAGCTACGGCTCCAATCTCGTGGATCCGTGGTCTCGCCCAATAATGCTGAGAATGTAACAGGAATGTCTATAACCTGGAAATCCACCATCATCTCCTTACCTCCAAACATCAGATTAAGAGAGACTATCCCCAACACTGCCCGGGACGTCGAATCGTAAGCCTTTATGGTTTGGTTGGATGGTTTGAGGTTCTGCGCGTTGATGTCCAACATACTCATCATTTTGGCGGGGAGCACATTCATGGCTGACCCGTTATCTATCAACACATGGGGAATCCGCCGTCCCTCCAGAGGCACCGTAATGTGTAAGGACTCGTTATGTTTCGCACCGTAAGCAGGCAAGTCAAGATCTGTGAAAGTAATGATATTCCCATACTGCGCCGTTCCAATCAGCTGACATGCTTCGTCTGGGGTAGCGTTGACAGATACCTTCGTTTTGGCTAAAGCTTCTTCCAACTTTAATTTGTGAGGGTAGGAGGATGTAAGTAGGGACCACAAAGAAATATCGGCTTGCGTTCTTTTCAACTGTGTCAGTATCGGGTCTTCCTGAACTTCTTCGTCTAGCCTCGTGAGGATTCTCGAGAGGACCGAGGGTTAGAGCCCGCAATCGGCTTTCCCTTTCCCGGACGGATCTGGATTATTTACTCCCAACATTCTTCCTGAGCGAGTCAACAGATTAACTTCTTGCTGTTCATCAACCACGAACTCTTTGCTAGCTTCCTTGAGTTCTGCTAACGTGAGCGGGACAGGGTGATTGCTGTATGGCCAAGCTGCTTGTCGTATCTCATTGATGGTCAAGGGTGCTTCCAAACCAGCTGCTATCCTGAGTTCCTCCAGGGAAATTGGGGATTCTCTAGGAGTCATTGAAGACATAGTATTAACAATCAAGCGCTCTTCATAATCATCAAGCTCAACAATATTATTCACATCATGCAAATCATCGAGATACAAAACATAGCGTGGTTATCTTTCATTTCATCGTAACAGAGGTTACATCGCTTCGACCTCATTACAACCATTGCTATCATTCCCAACTACGGGTTCTCCAAACTCTAATACATTAACAAAATAATCATTCTCAAAGTCAATAAGATTCACATTGTTGCTCGGCAGAGGATTGTTGACAATATTTGGGCGGGGAGATTTCTCTATCTTCTTGTCATCCACTAAGCCCTGGATTATCTTCTTGAGAGTTACGCAGAGTTCGTAGTGTGCCCCTAAATTGGTGAAAACGGCAATACTTGCTAGCATCCATATGAGGATTAGGGCGAGCAGGACTGTAGTTCTCCAATGGCTTTATCATGCCAGTTCGTAGCAAACCGTTGAAAATTTCCTCCGTTGACATACCCAAATCATCAAATCGCGGTTGTGGCCTAGGTGGAAATCTCATTGGGTTCTGCACATTGTTACTTCCCCTTTGAAGATTATTGATACTGTTGTCTTTGGCCGGCTCTCTTCCTCTTGGCGCCATTGCTGAGACGGGATTGGGTGCACGATACCGGTAACTTCCACCACTGTTGTTGCTGCTGGTGTTTGCACTTGGAGTTTGATTGAACAGACTATTTTCACTCCTAGCTCCCATTCCCACCATCTCTCGCAGATCTGGGTACCATCCTTTCCCAATGGCTTCCCTAAGCGCTGGCTTAACACATGATAGAAAGATGTCCTTTTGGTCTTGGAGGGGATTGGCTCCGATAACTCGTTGAGCTTAGCATTCCAACGTTTGTAAAATTCTCGTGATTGACTCATCCGACTTCCGGATAGTTCCTACCAAATCATCCCTGTAGTGCGCCATTCCAAATTACCCTTGTACTTTTCCAGAAGGCTTCGTTATCTCGGCTCCAAGTAGTACGGCATTCTTGCTTCGCAGCTAAAACCATGTAAGTGCCGATCCTTTCAAGGTTAGGTGGAAGTGGGAAGCCATGAATTCGGGAGTGCAGCCCATTGCCCCATTGTCATCACATAAGTGTCTATATGCGTCTTTGGACAAAGCGGTACCATCAAAATCTAGCTTGGGCATCTTAAACTTGTGCGGCAAAGGTGTCACTTGGGCGGGATCCACGACCTTAAGACCACTAGAACCCACGGTTAATCTGTCAACTGTTGCCGCATTTGTTTCAAAGAAAGCCGCCACTTCGGTGCCAAACTTGAAGTCCGAGGAATTGCGTGAGCCACCGTTGACGACGGTATTGGGAAATCGTAATTAGGTCCCACGGGCAAAGCAATGTGGGAGACCAAAAGTACTAGGAATTCCAATATTGCCGTCCAACAAGCTAATCGGCTAGGAATCTTGTTTCCATACATATCATAACCGTTAAATTGCCCACCGGGGGTTCTCGGGAGCCGTATTGTGCCGACCGACCTCTCGTACCGACTCAAGAGAAGATAATCCCGAGCCGACACACAGCCGAGTATGGGGTAGAACCATAAATATGCCGAGTAAGGGTGGAACACACCGCCGGTTGAGAAAAGCCGTCTTGGGTCCGAAACCGCCGGTACTTTGAAACACCGTCCCGAACTATTCGATTTCCCGAGAGCCGCATCGACCATTCTCGCCGAACACCATACCGAACACCCCGATAACCATCTCGGGATACACACCGTACCGAGGCCGGGAAAAGCCGGTTCGGAACCGAGGTCCATGCCGAAACCGCGGTGCCGGAGCATTAGGAGTTGGAGAGGCAAAGTGAGATCAAAGAAATTCGCATGCCGACCGTCATTTCGCTAACACCTTGGCTGATAACCCGGCCATGCCCTTGGGAGGATGGGGGAACGAACCTTCCTTGGTCACTTGCAATCATTCCTGGAGACACTATTTGATCGTATCGCGGAACATAGCTCACTGGGAGGCATCGTATTGTAGCTAGGGCCGGGCCGTTGGCCGAGCAGCGAAGCGGATCCGATTTCATTATGGCTATCTTCCGTAATCTCTTCATAGGAACCATCCTCTCTACGAAGTACCGCAATCCCTTTCGCTCTCATGGCTTCCACGAAACGGTTGTGAGCCTCTTCTTCACGAGCCTTGGCATTTTGAACTGAGAGACAAGCCTCACGCTCCCGAGCTAGAGCGGCTTCCAAAGATCACCCTCAATTCCTCTCGTAGTCATCTCATTCAAACTCCGTTCGACCCCCGTCATTGAGCCACCCGCAGACCGAGCGTAAAAACATCTCCATTGCCGGCCATTTCGATTCTAAACCAACCGACACCGCTTGCACACGGACCAAACGACCTCCCGAGACGGATGAACGGACCCAACTCGCCGTAGCCGCAGTGTGTAGAGAGGGGTTTATAAGGTGTTTGAAGGGAAATTTTTGAGTAACAGGAGAGGGAAAGAGACGGGACCGACTCGCACAAACACAAATTTATTTATGTTCAAGTATAAATTAGTATTTTAAATCCTAAATACAGTTGGGAAAGGATAAGCCTTTATTCATGCTAACTATACCTCGGGGAAACCTAATGACGCAACGTTCGAATTACATCAAATGCTTTGTTTTGAAACATATAATAGGTGATGGTACCTAGCCCAAACCCTAACATCTTTATGGAACGAAAAGGTTTGTCCAAATTTCTAAGGAAATTTGGGCAGCATAACGGGTCTTTTCGAAGAATTTCGAAGAAAAATCCAGCATGACCTCTCGTCGGTACATGTTGGCAATGCGGCATGATCTCTCGTTTAGAACACGCCACGAGAGTGACATGTTCCCACGTGAAATCATGTTGCATTTGGCAACATGTCCACAAGGTGTGAGGTTTTGGGAGAAGGTATAAGGACCTATATTATTTTTCAAAAACACTTCATTTTGTTGTAATGAAAACATTGTATCAAAACCAACTGTGGGTAAGGTTTTAGTGTGGTGCCACCTATAACGCACTAGTGGGTTTAGGTTTGATTTCGTGCGCTCAAGCGTAGGCGAATTTTATGGCCGTCCGCGATGCCGTCAATCGCACCCGAGGGTTCTAAATCTAAGTGATGTAGTGTGCGGCTGACTATATTCCTTTATTTACAAAAAACAGATTTTTTATTTTTTTATATATATATTTTTTTTATATATATATATTTTTATATATATTTTTTGAAAAAGAAAACAACACACACCCTCACACAGGATAAACAGGGAACAACAATCAATTGAGTCACGCTTGATCCAAGGGACTGCCCTCAAACCAGCCTTCTCGATGTTACGTTCAGCTGCCACCCTTTGTCGCGTGACACAGACAACCAGAGACAAAAGGTGTCGCACGACTGGATGGTCACCGAACCAAGAAACTCTTCAATCATCAAATCAGCCCCTGTTTTACCATAGCAAGAGCAACACAAAAAGAAGACTAATGCACAAAAAGTGACCACAAGCACAAAGGGCTCACAAGTTCCATAATCAACAAGATGTATGAATCACAAATGATTATCAAATAATGCACACAAAATGGATGTATTGGATGTTTTGACTAAACAAAAGCTTGACCCACTCAACACTTGAAAAACAGGTTTTCAAGTGTTTCATTCCCCTGAGTCGCCACCGAATGTGCGCGCCCGGAAAATTTTGGGTTTCCGGTTTAAATGAAAAGAAGGAGTCGCCACGCCGTTTTAAGAGGAAACATTGAAAACCTTTATTTAGAGAGAAAAACATGAGTTCGGGAGGTCGTTACGTGTTGGGAAGAACCGAGAGTTCACCCAACACGCCTCGTCCATAGACGAGTCTTTCAATCAAAAACATCCAAGTAAATCCAAAGTGTGTGCAAATATTGATAATAAACAAAGTGTGATTAAATGCATCTTATTAATTATGGAACGAGAATTACATATTGTGAGCCCATTATTTAGGGAGGCCACATCCCTGATACAAACAATCTAAAACAGATTACAAAGGAAAAGGGTCTCGCAGATGGGTCATGTATGTCGCATGACACATCGCACCGTGACCACATGTGTCGCGTGACACAGATCACTTGGAGACAAAGGTGTCGCGTGACACATATGAGCCATCTCGCGTAAACTTATACAATACGAACACGTAATCAATGTAAAGCTATACGTATCTAATCAATTAACTAGATTACGAACGTAATACGTAAAACGAAACTAAATCAACCCAGGAGTGTGGATATGGGTAGATCCACACCCCTTGGGGTTCAAACACCAAATCCAATCAAATAATCAACAATATAAGCTCAATTGCACGAATTATTCGATTAAACGAGAGATTGCGATTGGGATTCAAGAATCCGTATAGCTAGGATCTAATTACCGAATCCAAACAAAATTAAATGCTAGAATTAATAGAAATTAAGCAAGAGAGAGAGAGATTGAGAGTTAGGGAATCGTTACCCTTGTTGCTTCCACGAATTCTATATCCAAATGATATAGAACCCTTCAATTCTTCACCTCGATCCGGAAGGATTAAGGCAAGAGGCTCAATTGGTGTGGCTTGAGAATTGGGTTTGGAAGGGAGGAATTGGGTAGGTTGAAGGTAGGAGAGAGAGAGGTTTGTGTTTGGAGAGGTTCGTTACGCCGCAAATTCCCGCAGAGTAACGTAGGCTAAAATTCGGATCCATTTATGAGAGGGGGAGGGTCTTATTTATAGGCCGCAGCTTGGCCGCCTTAGTGTGTCGCACGACCTTACGCGTCCACTTTTCATGCCTCAAGCCGCCGCGTGACACAAGGTGGCTCAACCGCTTGGCGCCAAAAACCGGCTCGGAACATTCCGGGAAAATACCCAAAAGGTCCAACAGGTTTTATTCCCAAGGGGTCCTTTGGCATGAATAATGTACCAAAATGTACTTCCTTCGCGGGAAACTCATGGAACATTTCCGAAAGTCTCGGGATAGGCCGGGAATTTACCAAAACGCCCCTAAATGCAATTTTATTATATTAAAATGCATCTAAAAGGTTGCGAATTGGATTGGCGTACTTACAGTAGCACATAACACATTATGAAAGCGGTAAACACCTTACATTACCTCATTTTACCTTTCCCGTCTGAACAATAAGTCGTACAACGTGGGAGTAAAACTCCGCTCTTTGGTGAATTGCCCCCATGCACATTCACCGCTTATAGGTCTCATACCCCAGAGATCCATATAAGAAAATAGGATACTTATATGACCCTTATTCAGAGTATCATATAATATCATTGCTACTGTAAAGCTTTTGGCTTCATACAGAGCATTCCACCGGTACATCAAATCGCAGCATAACTGTAAAGGCTTTTGGCTCAATACAGTAGCTTGCACAGCCCACTCTGTGGCCACAGAGGGGAAAGGTCACAGGTATAATGAACCTTCAATCACTTATAGAACAAATCAATAATTGATTGAATTCCATTATACCCCTTGAATCACATATATATGTTCAAGCACATAATAGATACTTGAAATAAATCCACAATGGGGATAATAACATAACAACATGGTAATGTATACTCATGTTAAATCAATACCATAGTGCAACATCCATTTAATACACTATGCATAATCCATCAATGAATATGAACTCAAGTAAGGTATCCATATAACCACATAATCCACATCGGGATACAATATAATCAACATGCCAGATAATCCACAATTGGGATACCATATAATCACCATGCCAGATAATACACAACTGGGATACAATACAACCATATACCAAATAATCCACAATTGGGATACCATATATTGATGTAACACATATACATTTCTAACCAACACAATAGTGTGATTATAGTCTCTACACTATTCAACTAATCACCAAGGTATGGGAGCAAGTAAGGCCACCCTCAACCATAAACCATTTCTACGAAGTTATTACTCAACCTCGAATAATCTTAATAAAAGTGCAAGTCCTACTTCCCAAGTTTGAACCACTTTGGTGAAGTTACAATTCAAGCTTATCAACCCTTTTTCGGACAATATTCTATATCACAAGGTCTCTATGAAGGTTCAAGCTCAATTTACCAAGTGAGAGTCACAATTTATAAGTGATCAATCAAGCTTACTAAACTAATTCAGGTTCAGCTTTAAAATGAGGTCTGGGTTCTTGGGCGACCGCCCATACCACTTGGGCGACCGCCCATGTGGGTTTCCAAATGTATACTAGTTTCTGCCCTCTTGGGCGACCGCACGCATCTCTTGGGCGACCGCCCAAGAGGGTTTTCAAGGTAGGCAAATTCCTGGCAGCATGGGCGGCCGCTCATGCCCCCTTGGGCGACCGCCCAAGTGCCCTTCCAGCAATTTCCCCAGATTTCAACCCTTCCCACTTAGCTTCATTTCCTTTTCTTTTTCTCTACCCTAATTTCATAGAACACCCAAAGGATTTCCTAGCTTTACAAAGTTCATCCTAAATCATGTCAACCCAAAATAATGTAAGCTTAGATTATTTATCACCAATTCTTCCACCCATTTCATATATTCTAAATCATCTTCCATGAACATTAACCTCATTCTATTTCATTTACCAAATCACTCAACTCTTATAAAGTTTCCAAAGCATCTAATAACCATTTTAATAATAATAACAATACCAAATAATTCATGAACATTAATTAGAAGAGAAAATCATAATAACCCCATTCAAGTCATTAACATATTACTCCCATTATACCCTCATTCCTTCAACTTAACTCCCATATCATAACTAAAATCAATTAAATCTTGAATAATCATTTTACTCAAATAACCATATTAAAAATACAATATACTTTTTCTTTTCATAAAACATTCATTAAAACATAAAATGTGCAATATTTAGAAAGAAGTCATAATAACTTACTTTAGCTAATACAAGATGAAATGATGATTTTCTTGGTTTGATGAACTCCCCTAAATGCTCCAAGCACAAAAGTACAACTTGATTTGAAAATGGATAAGAAATGAGCTTGGTAGGAGTCTTGGAAGGAGAGGCTTTCAAGGTTATGCTTCCATGGATTTTTGGAGAAGGAAGAAGAAGAAATGAAGGAGAATAATGAGGAGGATGGGGTATGGGAAGAGTATGGGGAAGGATAAGGGAGTATGGGTGGCATTTGACTTTAGAGGGGGAAGGGGAGGAATTTAGGGAAAAATGGTCCCCTCCCCCACCCAAATATTAATCCAAGGCTTTCAACCAAATGAATGAAAGCCCCTTTTATTTCCCATTATTTATTTTACCCAATTTAACCTCCTCTTACTCCTTATCCAATTTCTATTTTTATATTTTCCTTTAGGACATTATTTTACTTCCCTATCATTTTATCCTAATATAAGGAACCAAGTATATAAAAATGAACACAGAATATTAATAATACTATTAAAAGCATATAATATTATACTAAAATTGAGCCTAGGGTTAGGGTCGTTACACTCACTCCCCCTTAAAGAAAATTCGTCCCGAATTTTAAACCTGATTACCTTAATGATCAATAACAAAGGCTACTTCCCCAAGCATTTCCAATTACAACCTTCAAATAGTTTCCTTAATGTCATGATTCTTCTATACATTCTCACAACCCAAATATTCTAGAATTTAATCCCAAAATTGTAATTCTAATAACTCTTCAACGTTTTCCCCACATAGGTCAAATCCGCCTAAACATCATTAATTGAAGAACTCCATTCGTACGAGGGATACAAATAAATTTTCCATATCACGTTTTATACAGTACCCTTTCAATGCTAAACCAAAACTGCTATTATACTCAACTCCGCTAAGATTAATAAAACCTTTCAAGTTGAAAAGAAATCTATCACTCCACACACCATCTATTTTTCAAGAGTTTGGATAGTCTTCTAATCTCTTCCTTTTAAGTAACTAAATCCTCCAACTCTTAGGATCGGTAACAAATTTCACAAGAGAGCTTCAAAAAGGTAAGGTTCTCACATAAAACAATTGCAGCCACTCTCGAGTAGAGGGTAAGAAAATTCTGGTTTATCTAAGCCAACTTCCTCGAAGCATACGCTATTACTTTCCCAATTCTCATAATATCACCATCTAATTCTCCTTTAATACGCACTTAAAATTTCACAAAGTCCTCACATCCATTAAGTAAGGTACGGATCGGTTCTATAGCCAATCTATTCTCCATCTCTATCAATATAATTCATACTTATTACATCCTACACCGTTTATACATCCTTTAGAATTAATTAAAGCAACGATCTTTCATTTTTTCAAGAATTCCTTAAAATTTCCTTCGGTAGCACTTGCCAACCCCAAAGATCACGAACACAATCCTCGTAAGATCTAGGGAACATCCAAGCTTAAGACTTTAGAACCCAAAATTTGGAATCCTCTCAAGCCAACTCACACTTGATAAACTCTTCAAGCAATGAATTCCCACTAAAGGCAAATAACACAACTCACAAATGATCCTCTCATAACTTTAAATAACCAAGAAGCTCATCAGTCATAACTACCATAAAGCCGTCAAGATAAAGATTAAAATTCCGATCATCATACTTAGAATCAATACATGAGATACTTTGATGGAAACACATTTACCATCTACTCACAACTAGCACATAAACTCTTTGAAAAGACTTCTTGTGCAAGTCTAACACATACCAAATATCCTTCACACTTTTAACCAAAACTTTCTGTCTTTAATGCTTACATAACAAGAGTACTATATAAGGGTTTGTTTATATTAACTACCAATATAATCAATTTAGGTCTAGAAAAGGAGACTCACTTCTTATGATAGTCTACCAATGCACAACAACTACTTAACCCTCCAGGTCAAGTATATCTCATAATTACAAATCGGTAATCATACCAAATCAACTGGCAATACATGCTCAGCCATGACCACATCACTATCGGGGTAAATCAAGGGAGATTCGAGGTATCCTCTCATCAGAGCAGAATCCTCTAACAATAAAACAATATCTCAAACAATGTATGCCACATAGAAGCAAAATGTGATGCCAAACATAAATGATATGAAACAGGATCTATAAAATATGACCCTTACTTCTGAGACAGGTAATATATCTCTAGTGACCTCTGAGGGAGCTATCTCTCCTAGGCCCGAAACACATACTCGACCTTAGACCTTCACTTTACAATACCATTTTAACCTAGATAATATTGTTATTACTAAATCCTTCTTCAAATCATTTCATGATCATTCTAACTTAACTAAATTGGATACAGAATTTCCAGTAACTTTGAATATCAACCTTACCACATTCATTCCAAAACCACTCTTTCTTGATTATTTCCAAAGCCCTATTAATTGACTAACCATTACAACCACCATGTATATCACCTAATACATCATATACCATATATGACCACAATTCAACAACAACTATACCACTTAGTCAATTTTAAGCATAAAGTTCTCAAATGATACCACATACTTTCTCCAAGTCCTATAACCCTATTACTCTATCTTCCCACATTAAATCATATCTTATTATTACTAGTTGCCATATTCATTCACCCACTACCTAAGTTATTTTCATTATTTTTACACATCACAAACCACCCAACAATACTCTCTCCACCATATGTTAACCTTTATAATACTCTTTCAATTACCAACCTATATTTGATCAAACCATCACTCTACTCATTTCCAAACCCCTTTCTCATTATTCCAACAACCAAACAAATTGTCAAACTTATCAGAAATCATTTATACGGTAATGATAGCATTGTACATCACATATAACAACAACTTTACAACTTAACCAACTTCATGAAAAGGAACCCTAAATAATACCACATACTTAAATCATTTTTCTTAACATCAATACTATACCAAGACTTCACAATACCACATCTCAACTAATTTAACAATTCTCAACCCAAGTAAAATGCACCAACCCACCTGTAATATTTCCCATATTCAATCCCAAAACCATTTGAATTCATTACTAAAATACCATGACGGTGAGGCTACAATTTAAACATCCTTCATTTCCTAGAACCTTTCGCTGGTCATCATTGTTTCCAGCCATTAGAACAAACTCCTGCACTAAACACTCGGCGTCAATTACCACACATTCCCCCTTAGTTTAGACATCTACCCTTGACCTCTAAACTAAGCTCTGATACCAACTGTGAGCACCCCAACCCGGGACCTAACGCGTGTCCCGAGCTTGAGGAGCTCAACTAAGAAAACCCATCTAAATTTTAAAACTTTTATTTCACTTTAAAAGAAAATCAATTCTCAAACTTCCAAAAGAAAATCAACTGATAGTATATCTCCACTTGGAGGAATTTAAACAAATACTTTAAGAACCATAATTGATTAATTACATTGAGAACTCTAATTAACATTGTTTAACAAAAGATTTTCCTTACAATTTATAAAAGAGTAATACTTAAATATGACTCCCGACAACCCACATCTACCTATCCTGACAAGTCCCAAAAGCAAGAATTCAAACTCTTTTCCCCGGCCTCACTGGTTCAGTCACTGTCTCAAAGCACAATCTAAAGCAAGAAAGGGAAGGGGTGAGAATAAATCTCAATAAGCTATTATGAATGCAGCAAGATGTCAAACAAGATGCAACACATAGCATGGTAGCACATAACACATTATGAAAGCGGTAAACACCTTACATTACCTCATTTTACCTTTCCCATCTGAACAATAAGTCGTACAACGTGGGAGTAAAACTCCGCTCTTTGGTGAATTGCCCCCATGCACATTCACCGCTTATAGGTCTCATACCCCAGAGATCCATATAAGAAAATAGGATACTTATATGACCCTTATTCAGAGTATCATATAATATCATCGCTACTGTAAAGCTTTTGGCTTCATACAGAGCATTCCACCGGTACACCAAATCGCAGCATAACTGTAAAGGCTTTTGGCTCAATACAGTAGCTTGCACAGCCCACTCTGTGGCCACAGAGGGGAAAGGTCACAGGTATAATGAACCTTCAATCACTTATAGAACAAATCAATAATTGATTGAATTTCATTATACCCCACAGATCACATATATACGTTCAAGCACATAATAGATACTTGAAATAAATCCACAATGGGGATAATAACATAACAACATGGTAATGTATACTCATGTTAAATCAATACCATAGTGCAACATCCATTTAATACACTATGCATAATCCATCAATGAATATGAACTCAAGTAAGGTATCCATATAACCACATAATCCACATCGGGATACAATATAATCAACATGCCAGATAATCCACAACTGGGATACCATATAATCACCATGCCAGATAATACACAACTGGGATACAATACAACCATATACCAAATAATCCACAATTGGGATACCATATATTGATGTAACACATATACATTTCTAACCAACACATTAGTGTGATTATAGTCTCTACACTATTCAACTAATCACCAAGGTATAGGAGCAAGTAAGGCCACCCTCAACCATAAACCATTTCTATGAAGTTATTACTCAACCTCGAATAATCTTAATAAAAGTGCAAGTCCTACTTCCCAAGTTTGAACCACTTTGGTGAAGTTACAATTCAAGCTTATCAACCCTTTTTCGGACAATATTCTATATCACAAGGTCTCTATGAAGGTTCAAGCTCAATTTACCAAGTGAGAGTCACAATTTATAAGTGATCAATCAAGCTTACTAAACTAATTTAGGTTCAGCTTTAAAATGAGGTCTGGGGTCTTGGGCGACCGCCCATACCACTTGGGCGACCGCCCAAGTGGGTTTCCAAATGTATACTAGTTTCTGCCCTCTTGGGCGACCGTACGCACCTCTTGGGCGACCGCCCAAGAGGGTTTTCAAGGTAGGCAAATTCCTGGCAGCATGGGCGGCCGCTCATGCCCTCTTGGGCGACCGCCCAAGTGCCCTGCCCTTCCAGCAATTTCCCCAGATTTCAACCCTTCCCACTTAGCTTCATTTCCTTTTCTTTTTCTCTACCCTAATTTCATAGAACACCTAAAGGATTTCGTAGCTTTACAAAGTTCATCCTAAATCATGTCAACCCAAAATAATGTAAGCTTAAATTATTTATCACCAATTCTTCCACCCATTTCATATATTCTAAATCATCTTCCATGAACATTAACCTCATTCTATTTCATTTACCAAATCACTCAACTCTTATAAAGTTTCCAAAGCATCTAATAACCATTTTAATAATAATAACAATACCAAATAATTCATGAACATTAATTAGAAGAGAAAATCATAATAACCCCATTCAAGTCATTAACATATTACTCCCATTATACCCTCATTCCTTCAACTTAACTCCCATATCATAACTAAAATCAATTAAATCTTGAATAATCATTTTACTCAAATAACCATATTAAAAATACAATATACTTTTTCTTTTCATAAAACATTCATTAAAACATAAAATGTGCAATATTTAGAAAAAAGTCATAATAACTTACTTTAGCCAATACAAGATGAAATGATGATTTTCTTGGTTTGATGAACTCCCATAAATGGTCCAAGCACAAAAGTACAACTTGATTTGAAAATGGATAAGAAATGAGCTTGGTAGGAGTCTTGGAAGGAGAGGCTTTCAAGGTTATGCTTCCATGGATTTTTGGAGAAGGAAGAAGAAGAAATGAAGGAGAATAATGAGGAGGATGGGGTATGGGAAGAGTATGGGGAAGGATAAGGGAGTATGGGAAAAGTGTAAGGAAAAGTAAGGGAGTATGGGTGGCATTTGACTTTAGAGGGGGAAGGGGAGGAATTTAGGGAAAAATGGTCCCCCCCACCCAAATATTAATCCAAGGCTTTCAACCAAATGAATGAAAGCCCCTTTTATTTCCCATTATTTATTTTACCCAATTTAACCTCCTCTTACTCCTTATCCAATTTCTATTTTTATATTTTCCTTTAGGACATTATTTTACTTCCCTATCATTTTATCCTAATATAAGGAACCAAGTATATAAAAATGAACACAAAATATTAATAATAATATTAAAAGCATATAATATTATACTAAATTTGAGCCTAGGGTTAGGGTCGTTACATCAATAGGGATGATTTCCGCCTTACTCACTTCACTGATAAGCAGAGGAAGGCTAAAGAGTGGACACATTGGGCCCTAATCCCTTCTAGAGTAGCTTTTTACTATGGCCAGTTCGAGGCCAGGCTAAGACTCCCACTAGACCCCTTCATCTGCGAGTTCTTGGAGTGTATGGATGATGTCCCCATGCAAATAGGAGACAACACTGTGAGGGTCCTCGTTTTCTTTGCCATGGTATGCCGGTTCATAGGGTATGAGCCATGTATGACTGTATTTAGGCAATTCTTCAAGGTCGTGATAGATAAGAGAACCTTAGGGATTAGTACCCCAACTAGGGCCAAGGCCCCCAAGCTGTTTATAAATCTGCCTGATAAAGTAGTGGGGTGGAACACCCATATGATCTTGGTTGAGAGTCGATCTGGATGGGAATTTCCATTACCCAAAGATGAATCAAGAATGATGACGGAGGAGGAATATTGGGTCCCTGTTTGGAGCAAAGAGCTGAACCGTAGGTTGACCTTGATATCTGGTAGGGGACCTATCAGCTGGGACCTGTTGGGGTCGAACAAGAACAATTTCATTCAGGCTGGCATGCTGCTGGATGGAGATGGTGATGTAGCCCCTCTGGCGCTGATAGTTAGGGGATTGAGGTACCCGAATTGGGTGATCCACGAAAGAGAGAGATTTGAGGCTCAGTATCATTTTTGTAAGGGTACCCCTGGCCACTGCAAATCTCAGGATCACTTTGGTGGTAAACCGTTTGCCCGCTCTTTTTCTCTTAGCTCGTCATTATTATGATTGTAACTTTCCTTCACTAACTGATCTTTTCTTTTTGTTCGCACAGTTCTTACTCCTCAACAAGAAGTTGACATGAATCGTATTGTGGGCGTGATTGATAAGAAGAAAAGTAAGAAGGCTCACGACATCGCCAATGCCCGAGCTAGAAGAGAGAAAGAAGCTGAGGCAAGAAATAAGCTGCTGCCGAAAGAGGGCGTAGGGATGGTGCCCATTGATGAGTCTGGGTCTGCGGATCCTATGAGGAGTGATGCCCCTCATATTCAGGTTGCTATAGCAGAGAGTGAAGAGGTCAATGCTTCGGCCAAACCCAGCTCAAATCCTGGTTCAGTACTTGAAGCTGCTGTGGCGATCCCCCAATCTACTGTTGAGGTCGTCTTTATCGATCTGGGAGATGAAGAAGAAGAAGACGACCTTCCCCTCTCTAAGACAAGAAAAAGGTCGAGGCTCGGCCCAAATCCCAAGGGAGCTGGCTCTGATCCACCTACAATTCGAACCCCTCCAGTTACAAGCTCAGAGTTTGTGCAGGCCGAGGTGGCTAGGCTCAGTGAGGTACCTCCCCTCGGGCGTGAGAGTAAGTATGGTGTATGAGCTGATAAATTATAATGAACAAGATGTATTCAGAATAACAAATAGCAATTACCTCAAAACCATTGAAGTAGTAAGGTATTTATAGGCTTCAATACGAAGTATAATTGTAGTAGGATTGTATAAAATCCCTAGAATCGTGGATCAGATCGTGTAAGAGATTGATGCGGTGGATTTCATTATATGTAATTCCCTAATTTTCTAGACATTTTATCCTTATTTTAATGTAATCTAGATTAGTTTTGATGTAATTTTGAGTAGATGTTGGATTGGTAAGTTAGTAGGAAAATCATTGTATTTTGAGACATGTTTTTAAGTAATTTTATGGTTCCTGCAAAGTTTATCAATGCTGAGGATAAAGCTGCAATTATCAGAAGTTTGAGGATCAGAATGAAAAGCTGTGAAGTTCAAGGACCAAACTACAAAGCAGGAGATTTCAGTAACCAAAATGAGATTTTGAAAAGTAGGAGGACCAAAGTGAAAAGTGAAGATTAGGAAACCAAATCTGTGCACGTGAAGCCAAGGCGTGGAAAAAGCGTGTTGACCGAGAAGGAATCAGTTGACCACGAAAGAGTTTAATTTAATTTAATTATCTTTTTCCTTTTTCTTTTATTATTTGAGTTTAGGTTTTTAGAACGGAGGAGTATATATACTTCTTTGAACAATAGTTTTAGGGTTCGACTTTTATTTATTTTTCCTAGAGAGTTCATTGCTTT
The DNA here is from genome assembly GCA_022495995.1 of Adenophora triphylla var. japonica. NCBI lineage: Eukaryota > Viridiplantae > Streptophyta > Magnoliopsida > Asterales > Campanulaceae > Adenophora > Adenophora triphylla. The sequence goes on from JAFEMH010002756.1 coordinate 169,812, forward strand.
TCATGGAGAACTAAATACTCTTGCTTTGGATTCGATTATTGGAACCGTCTTGAAATTCAATTGAGGTTAATTTCTTTTCATATCTTTTGTCATATTCATATTTTCTTCTGTTTTGATTGATTGAATTGATTTTTAGGGTTTTTCAATTAGGCCAATCGTTGAATCTTGGATCTTAATTCATTGCTAGAATCCCCTAAGATTGTGTCAATTTAGGGTTTCATAAGTAGCAACTTTATGGTTTATGCATGTGTCATGGTAAATTGTGAAGAAGAAGAAAATAGACAAGTATCTAATTGAAATAACATTAGAACGTGTTATCGATCTTAATCTCTTAAATCGGAATCAATCGATATTGTGAATCTAGACTGTGTCAGTTAGGTTTAGGTATTGATTAGGGTTATTAGTGAGTGTGTCACTGCTATTAACTAATATCAAAGGAAGAGATAGAGATTGAAATATATCTCGTGATCGAGTGAATAGGGTAAAAAAGAAAAGAGTTAATCGATGATATTTGAATGATAGACGGGGAAAATAATTGATCCAAAGTGCTTTTCTTAATTGTTTACAACTTAGTTTTTAATTCCCGTCTTAGGAATTTAATAATAATCAAGCAGATCCCCAATCTTGTCAAGTGACAATTGTGCAAATAAAGAATCGTTCTTCAATGGATCGACCCTGGACTTGTCCTTGCTGCAGTTTTGTAGTCAAGTCTTGGTAAGTAATTTGTAGGCGTGCGACTTTAGCATATCAAATTTTGGCGCCGTTGCCGGGGATCGGTGTTTATTTGTTTGCACTCTTATTCTTTTTCTTAATCTATTTCTTTTTCTTTTTCTTGTTTCCTGTCTAGTTAGCATTATTATTATTGTCATCTTGTGGTGTGGAACCTTTTATGGTCCATACCCGTTATGCTAATCAACTTGCTAGTCCATTTGTTCCAGAAATTGAAAGATATTTTAGGTACAGGAGAACTTTGCAGCGGGACGAGATGTATAATAATAACGGCAGGGGTGACAACGATCCGGAGGTTGTGAATAATGGGGTAATGGGCGAGGCGATAATAATCCACCTCCCCCAATTCGAACATTGAGGCAGAGGTTTGCTCCGAACTGGAATGAGCAACCACAAGCAGTACAGTTTCCTGATTTGCCTGCTGGGGTCACTTTTGAGTTGAAGCCGGGGTTGTTGAACCAGTTGCCCCACTTTAATGGGATACCAGGGGAGAATCCTAATCAGCACATAGCGCAGTTTGTGCAGATATGCAAAAGAATGAAACCGGCTGCACTCCCTCTCGAGCAACTATTGTTGAGGGCATTTTCCTTTACTCTTAAGGATAACGCAAATGCGTGTTATTATCACTTGCCACCGAATAGCATTACATCTTGGCAGCAGTTGAAGGAGGTGTTTCTTGATGAGTTCTTCCCTCCAGATCAGATCAATGTTATGAAGCGAGATATCAGTAACATGGAGCAGCGGTCTGATGAATCTTTGTATGAGTATCACAACTGGTTCCATAAGCTTTGCAGAAGTTGTCCGTACCATGCTTTTGATGATGAGCATCTTATTATATACTTTTACGGAGGATTGACTGTGCAAGATAAACGGTGGGTGGATTCTGCTTGTGGAGGTAGTATTCTGAATAAGACTACCAGGGATGTAGAGCAGTTGATAGAAGAATTGGCAAGGAGCACAAGGACTCATGGAAAGAGGTCTAGTATTAGACAAGTCAGTGCAGCGGGATCGAGTGATATCACAAGCAAGTTGGAGACCGAGATGGAGGATGTCAAAAGTCTGTTGAAGACATTGGTTTTGGGTCGACAACCTCAGCATTGTGGCATATGTAATGATGTGACTCACCCAACTGACTCTTGTCCCACTCTTCAGTCGGATGAGGTGATGGATGTTAATGCTATAGGGTTTAATCAGCAGGGTCAGAGGCCACCGCAGTTCAATTACAACTCTGCGAATAATGTTCATCCGAACCTCAGGTATGGCCCACCACAAGGTCAACAAGGTTTCGGGGGATAGCAGTTCACTAATCAGCAGGGGTATCAGCAGGTTCAGCAGTATCAGGGCAACCAGTTTAATCAGTACAGAGCACCCGTTGGATAGTAACAGCCGCAAGGTCAGTCTACAGAGGACATGGTCCGATCATTAGCACAGAGCATGTCTACCATGAATGGGAATTTCTAACAATTTCAGCAGAAGACCGATGCAAGCATTAGTAATTTGGAGAGGCAAATGAGTCAGATTGCAGAGGCTGTGGTAAAAATAGAGGCTAGAGAGGCAGCAAAGACTGAGCAACCTCCGAAGCAGAATGTTAGCGCAGTGTATGTGAGGCGGAAGAAGAAAGTTGATGGGCAAATGGTGTCTATAGAGCCTGAATAGAAGGTTGAAAAGAGTATTGACCCAGAGTTGGAGGTGGAGAAGAAGGTGGAAGAGAAAATCCCTGAAGAGAAGTATATTCCACCCGTAATTCCTGTTTATGAGCCTGTCCCTCCATTTCCTTATGCATTGAGGGAGGATAGAAAACAGGAGCCTGACAAGGCTATCTTTGACACATTCAAGAGACTAGAGGTAAATATTCCATTTTTAGACCTTCTTCAGACAGTTCCGAGATATGCAAACTTTTTGAAGGAATTGTGTACTATGAAGAGAAATCAGAAGGAAAGGAGTCAGAAAAAGGTGAAGATCTTGGAGCATGTGTCTACGGTTTATCAGAAAAAGATTCCAAAGAAATGTAGTGACCCTGGTATGTTTGTAATTCCTATTTCGTTTGGGGGGAGTAATTTTCATAGAGCCATGCTTGACTTGGGGGCTTCAATTAATGTTATGCCTTATGCATTATTTGAAGAACTTAAGTTGGGTAAGTTGGAAGACACTAGGGTGGTTGTATAATTGACAGATAAATCTAATGCATACCCTAATGGGGTGGTGAAATTACCCGGGATTTCGCGCGATCGAAAAGCGCGGTTGTCTTTCGCGGAGGGTTGGTGTCTGAGACCTCACTTTTTGGGAAGGAGAGGAGTCGCCACGCGTTTTTTATATTTTGAGCCCAAACGTTGAGAAACGGCTTTTGGTTGAAAATGGTGTCATTTTTATTGGTAGCAAAAACTTAGGAAAAGACTTTGAAAACGGGGTGTCATTTTTATTGGTAGCAAAAACGAGTAAAAAGCTTTTTTAGTACCAGAGATTGTTAGGTTCGGAGGTCAAGTTACGTTTCGGGAAGAGTATTTTGAGATCACCCGAAACGCCTCGTATGATGAGTCTTTCTACCTTTCTCGAAATCGTGTGCGTGGGTGTGTGTGTGTTTGCATTTTGAAATGGGGGCTTGAATGACAAGCTTAATATTGGTTTGAATGTCAAACATTGATTATGGTTCTGTTTGAAAAGGCGAGCGTTTGAATGACAAACGTCGGTTTTGGAAGTTTTTAGGAAAAGTGGCGCGAATGCTGATTTTAACTGTTTATCTTAAGTGTCAAATGTTGACTTTTAAGAAAAGAGCGTTTGAATGTCAAACGTCGGATTTTGAGTTTGAAGATGAGCGTTTGGATGCCAAACGTCATTTCGCGCGTTTTGAAAGAGAGTTCGAAGGTCGAACTCCGGTTTTGAACCGGGCATTACATTGTTAGCATTTTTACGGGAAAAAGGCATTAAATGACTTGAGTGTCAAATGGCGGCTTTTAAATTTGAAGATGAGCGTTTGGATGCCAAACGTCATTTCGCGCGTTTTGAAAGAGAGTTCGAAGGTCGAACTCCGGTTTTGAACCAGGCATTACATTGTTAGCATTTTTACGAGAAAAAGGCATTAAATGATTTGCGATCAACGAATCGGGTTGCGACTCGGACTTTTGAAAAGTAAATACTATCACGATCCAAACGGCTCGGACTTGTAAATGACAGTATTTAAAGTGCGGTATCAACGGAATCAAACGATTCGGAATTGTAAAGTACGATCGACGAGCCAAACAACTCGGAATTGTAAAATTGCATAAATGTAAATGACGTTCGACGGATCAAACAATCTGGAATTGGTTAATGACATGAATTTAAATGACGATCGACAGATCAAACGATCCGAAATTGGTAAATGACATAAAAGTAAACGGAACGGGGTCGGAACGCCGTTTTAACCCGAGATTACTTCTCTTACGGGAAGAGAAGAGGATCGCGGACTAAAACTTATTGGACCCCGTTTAAACGATGACGTCTACATTTCAACAACGTCGTCCAAAACGGTTGTAGCGACTGGCACATAAATCGAGAGAGGGAGCTACCTATGGCTAGGGTCGGCTCCTTTGGCTCGGGGGGCGTATACGGGATATGGAAATGTGTTTGGAACGGTGTTTTGAGGTGGTGGGGGTCGTATTTGATCAAAATACGGAGTTTTCACGTGAATCGAGGTGAAACGGGGGCTCGGGAAGGGGTGAAACTCAGTTGGGCCGTGGCTTTTGGGAGAAAGGGAGTAATTTTTGTTGTTATAAATGGCTTTGACAGCCTCTGTATTTATAGGTAAAATTTCAGGATCAGTCCGGACGGACTGAGGGTGAAAACCAGGGGGTTTTGTGAAACTTTGGAAATTGAAGGGACTTGCTGGCAATTCTGGATTGTCTGCAAATGAGTCCGGCCGGACTGAGACTGCATACCAGGGGTATTTTAGTCTTTTCACTCTGAATTTGATTGAAGGGTGACTAGGGAGCTGTGGCATGCAAGCCACGTATCCCATGACTCACCAGGCTCGTGGGAGTTCGTGCCACTATTCCCGGTTTTGTCCCTTTTTAAAATAACAGTCCGAAAAATGTTCGAAACGCCCCCGGAAAGTGCCGGAAAGTGCATTTTTCAGGGAAAGCCATACTTTTACGTGCGACAACGTGTGTTAAGTACGCTTTGACGTTGGGATGCATGGGGCAGTCCCGAGACATCTCGATGGCTTGGGAACAGGGAGTTTAACGGGTTCCGATTAACCTGGAGCGGGCCAGTTAACGGATTTCGGTTAACTTCTAACGGATTTTGGCGATCCGGATTTGTGTACTTACAGTTAGCCCCTCAGCGACGTCACTTCCGAAGGAAGTGGGGTCGTTGAAAAAAGATAAGGATCCAAATCGGGGGATGCCTTACTTTGAAAGACCTGGGCGGTCAGCTGACTGGACCCTTAGCGAAAGGATTCCTACGTATCCCGAGCGGGAATCAAGCCGATCGTAGTTCGTAGGTGCAAGGAGCCGCGCATGGGGACCTTGACCTGAGCGAGACTGTTGTGAGGCATCTGAACCTGAATGAGACCATTGCGAGGTACCTGGACCTAAATGGAGACTATTGTGAGGCGTCTGAACCTGGGATTTCTGAAACCTTCGAGGGCATGTGGCGCCTCAGACCGGAGCGGCTGGAACATTCAAGGGCGTGTGGCACCTCAGACCGGAGTTGCTGAAACATATGAGGGCGTGTGGCGCCTCAGACCGGAGTTACTAAATCATACGAGGGCGTGTGGCGCCTCAGACCAGAGTTGCGAGGATACGCTTGTCCTGAGATGAAGGCGTTCGTGCCTTGGGTGCTGGGCTTATGATGACGGACAGGTTTATCCTCCGGGGATAGGGTGGCAATGATGGGAATGGTTGTGTTAAACTGGCGTTATTAACAACACGAAAGAATTGACGTTCTAACGATGGGGTTAGGAACGGGATGCGGTCTCGGGAGACCGACACATTCTTTGGGAAAAGCATCCGAGTTACAGCGAAGTCGATTAGGTACGAGAGGGGTTGATTGACGTTTCTTCCGTAGACGGATGGTCTTAGGATACTGCTGGGGAGGAATGTTCGGGCTTACCTTGATGGCCGAAGAGGGATTGTTGTGCGGGCTTACCTTGATGGCCGCTGAGGTGGGATGATCGAGCTTACGACTGGCGGCCGGGAAGATGAATGATGGTGAAAACCAATAGAAATTTTGACGACGCGAGATGGAATTGTGACTTGACGTCCGAAGATGGGACTGAGCGTTTGAATGTCAAACGTCGGTTTGGGATGAAAGTGAGCGATGAATGTCAAACGTCAACTGGGGATTGAGAATTTAACGTCTGGAGACGAGCGTTAGTGAGAACTAACTAGGAATTTAACGTCTGGAGACGAGCGTTAGTGAAAATGAACTGAGAATTTAACGTCTGGAGATGAGCGTTAGTGAAAACTAACTGGGAATTTAACGTCTGGAGACGAGCGTTAGTGAGAACTAACTGAGAATTTAACATCTGGAGATAAGCGTTAGTGAGAACTAACTGAGAATTTAACGTCTGGAGACGAGCGTTAGTGAGAACTAACTGGGAATTTTACGTGCGGAGACGGCGTTAGTGAAAACTAAGCGAGAATTTAACGTCTGGAGATGAGCGTTAGTGAGAACTAATCGGGAATTTAACGTGCAGAGACGAGCGTTAGTGAGAACTAACTGAGAATTTAACATCCAGAGACGAGCGTTAGTGAGAACTAACTGAGAATTTAACGTCTGGAGACGAGCGTTAGTGAGAACTAACTGAGAATTTAACGTCTGGAGACGAGCGTTAGTGAGAACTAACTGAGAAGTTAACATCTGGAGACGAGCGTTAGTGAGAACTAACTGGGAATTTAACGTCTGGAGACGAGCGTTAGTGAGAACTAACTGAGAATTTAACGTCTGGAGACGAGCGTTGTTGAGAACTAACTGAGAATTTAACGTCTGGAGACGAGCGTTAGTGAGAACTAACTGAGAATTTAACGTCTGGAGGCGAGCGTTAGTGAGAACTAACTGAGAATTTAACGTCTGGAGAGGAGCGTTAGTGAACTAACTGGGAATTTAACGTCTGGAGGCGAGCATTAGTAAGAACTAATTGGGAATTTAACGTCTGGAGATGAGCGTTAGTGAGAACTAACTGGGAATTTAACGTCTGGAGACGAGCGCTAGTGAGAACTAACTGAGAATTTAACGTCTGTAGATGAGCGTTAGTGAGAACTAACTGAGAATTTAACGTCTGGAGACGAGCGTTAGTGAGAACTAACTATGAATTTAACGTCTGGAGATGAGCGTTAGTGAAAACTAACTGGGAATTTAACGTCTGGAGACGAGCGTTGGTGAAAACTAACTGAGAATTTAACGTCTGGAGACGAGCGTTAGTGAGAACTAACTGGGAATTTAACTTCTGGAGACGAGCGTTGGTGAAAACTAACTGAGAATTTAACGTCTGGAGACGAGCGTTAGCGAGAACTAACTGAGAATTTAACGTCTAGAGACGAGTGTTAGTGAGAATTAACTGAGAATTTAATGTCTGGAGACGAGCGTTAGTGAGAACTAACTAGGAATTTAACGTATAGAGACGAGTGTTAGTGAAAACTAACTGAGAATTTAACGTCTGGAGACGAGCATTAGTGAGGACTAACTGGGAATTTAACATTTGGAGACGAGCGTTAGTGAAAACTAACTGGGAATTTAACGTCTGGAGACGAGCGTTAGTGAGAACTAACTAGGAATTTAACGTCTGGAGACTAGCGTTAGTGAGAACTAACTGTGAATTTAACGTTTGGAGACGAGAGTTAGTGAAAACTAACTGAGAATTGATCCTCGGGGGATGGGGAATAATAGGAAAGGATCTCACGAGGAGATAACGAGATGCAAGATCTCGGGGAAGGATCTCGCAGGGAGATGACGGGATAGGATCTCACAAGGGAGATTAATAGGAAAGGATCTCACGAGGAGATAACGAGATGCAAAATCTTGGGAAGGAATCTCACGGGGAGATGGCGAGATGCGGAACCTCGGGAAGGAATCTCACGGGGAGATTGCGAGACGCAGAATCTCGGAAAGGAATCTCACGGGGAGATAGCAAGATGCAGAATCTCGGGAATGAATCTCACGGGGAGATAGCCAGATGCGAAATCTCGGAAAGGAATCTCACGAGGAGATGGCGAGATGCAGAATCTCGGAAAGGAATCTCACGGGGACATGGCGAGATGTAGAATCTCAGGAAGGAATCTCACGTGGAGATAGCGAGATGCGAAATCTCGGGAAGGAATCTCACGGGGAGATAGCGAGATGCAGAATCTCAGAAAGGAGTCTCACGGGGAGATAGCCAGATGCAGAATCTCGAAAAGGAATCTCACGGGGAGATAGCGAGATGCGAAATCTCGGGAATGAATCTCACGAGGAGATGGCGAGATGCAGAATCTCGAAAAGGAATCTCACGAGGAGATAGCGAGATGCGAAATCTCGGGAATGAATCTCACAGGGAGATGGCGAGATGTAGAATCTCGGAAAGGAATCTTACGGGGAGATAGCGAGATGCAGAATCTCGGAAAGGAATCTCACGGGGAGATAGCGAGATGCAGAATCTCGGAAAGGAATCTCACGGGGAGATAGCGAGATGCAGAATCTCGGGAATGAATCTCACGGGGAGATTGCGAGGTTCGGAGCTCGTCACTCTTCATTCTCGGGGCACGAATAGGGAGAGTCCTCGGGGTCACAGGCGCAGAGGTGGCCTTTCTCGTATTCCCGCTTGGAGGAATTTGGAGATTACCTGTTCTCGGCGGATCCGACTGCTGCGGGGCAGTACATCGAGTGCTCGGATAACGAGCAGGACTCTGAGTAGTCCTCTTTTGCTTTGTTTTTAGACAATAAGGCATGTATTGTCCAAAACAATCTGATTTGTACTTGAAAAGGCGCCCTTGAGGCGGAACCTGTACTTTGCACATCTATTTAGTGATTACCTCCTTCTATTTTCGACAAATAAGCAAGTAGGTTGATCAAAAATAAATAAAATGAAACATGCATAAAAAATCGAACGGGTCAAAATTTATGCCTATATGCACTGATATTTAATTAATTGCACTGTTGCACGAGCCCGGGGCTGAAGTGGTGATGGCAGTGGTTGATTGAAACCATGAGAGCACGCAGATTCAAGAAAGCATGAACAGGGCTTGGTTTGGAATTGTTTCCAATTTGAGAGCAGCTGGCTGCAGAGTTGACCAAGTCAACTGCAGAAAGAGTCCGGCCGGACTGAGGATGAATTTCCAAAATCTTTTAAATTGCAGTTTCAGCTTTGCAATTTGTAAGAAACTGCGCATTTGCCTTGATCCATTAGCTAAATTTCTCTCAAATTCCCAAGGTTTCCTTCACTTTTTTCATGGCTCCATTTCCTAAGCTATCGTCTCGGATGCAAGAGCGATACTTGGAAAATTTCCAGTCGTGGGTACGGAACCACACGAGGCAAAACAAGGGGTTTTTCGAGGGTTGTTACGGGATGAAATCTGTTTGGGCTTTGAAGGAGCTCATGCCAGATTGGGATCTCTTGAGAGCTGCGGCTCATTTCTGGGACATACGGAGGAATGTGTACAACTTCTAGTACAATGAAATCACTCCCACGTTCAAAGATTTTCGGGCCATTTTAGGAGGACCTGAGACGGAACAGCTAGTTCTTCCCTATGCTGGTGGCATGGCCACTATTGAGAAGTTAGTGTCTCTGCTTGGTATCTTAGCTGGAGAAGCATACGGGATGCGTGCGAACACGAGACTATGTCGACATTTTGAAATTTGCTCGATAGATTTGCCGGTGTTGAGGGGAGAATTTTTGCGTGGGATGCATTTGCTCTGTGCGCAATTGCTACTTTGTTCACATTCACGTCCCTGGGTGTGTGCCATCGCGATGTCTTGAACTGGTGAGGATGCAGCAGGGGAGACATCGTGCCTTTGATCCTGGGTAAGACGTTCCTGGGCATAGGTTGGATGGCGACCGAAAGCCGATACATGTGGGGAGGGAGTCCCGCTATGCTCATTATGTGGTTGAGGGAGAGATTGCAGATGATGCCCGAGGTGCCAATGTCTTGTGACGCTTGGTCCTTTTCTCGACGTCCTCTGGTGATCGGGGCAATCGAAGTGGCCCAGGCTACGGTTGGCCAGACACCGCATGCATCACTTGCGATGGTGGATTCCTCACTAGAAATTACAGACTGGTCGGACCGCTCAGGAGGGTCTCTTGGTTGTTAGAGTGCCGGGGTTGTCCCAGACGGCCTTCTACATTCCATCCTTGGTCTTTGCGGCGATGCAGTGGGCGGAGTGCCAACGAGTTTGAGTCATGCTTTGCTACCTTCGAGGTGGGATCTCTGCGATGGAAGATCCTTCGACACTATTGCTTCTCACGCGGTGGTGGCAATACACGTCCTTTCTGCCCGGGGTTCTCTTTCACGGAGAGGGGGCACTGTTACGTCTACTCGCATCCGAACCGGTACAAAGAGTGTATGGGGGAGACACGAGATGGCCATCTCGTGGAGATGGAGTGAGATGTTGGGTGTTGATTACCTGGACAGCTCGACTTTGAGGAGGGCCGAAGCGGGAGCTAACCCTCAGAATCGTACTGGGGACGACATGGCTGACTATGAGGCCAATGCTGATCGGGAGGCCGATCAAAGCACGGTTATGATGGCTCGAAGAGAGCCGGCTCAAGACCGAGTTAGGGGAAGGGCTGCGTTGGCAGCTACAGGTTTGACGGAGGCGTCAGGAAGGGTCCCTGAGCCAAGTAGAAGGACTATGGGAATATTTCCTGTGAAGGTGAAGAGTACTCTCCGCGGAAAAGGGAAGGGGAAGAAGGATGAAGGACCAAGTACGGGAAACTAGGTTGACCTTGCTGTCCAGAGTATCCACCCACTGTCATTGCAGACACATTAACTGATTAATGTTTTATTGTAGTTTTTGCTAGCGTGTAGCGAGTCAAGAGTTCACCATGCTTGAACTCATCAAAGATTGTTTTAACCGTAATGAACTTGTAGGTTAATTGAAAAGAGTTTTTTGAAACACAAGCAATTGATGCTTATTTGTTTTTTTTTTTGTTTTTGAGACCGAACCAATGATGGCTGCCTACGTTCCCCTTTTACAATTGGACTAAGGGGCTCAGGTCACCGTAGTTCGACACTTCAGATGAATTTGAGAAAAACAAAGATAAAAGAAGTGCGACCCTATTTTTTACCTGGATCATTAACGGGAATGTATCCAGTTGGGTATTACTCTTTTAGCACTTTAATTTTACTGAGGGGTGGTGTATGGGGAAGGAGAGTTGACTCGTGCTCTTCCTCAAATGAAGTATCTGCGGAGCTTGCTTCCGTTCACAGGGTTAACGAAAGGGTTCCCGTCCAAATCCGCTAACTTCATTGCTCCTCCGGAGAAGATTCTTTGTACCACGAACGGGCCATCCAGATAGGCTCCCACTTTCCGAGGGGATTGGTCTGCGTAGGAGGCTTTTCCTTTAGCACCAAGTCGCCTTCTCTGATGTCTCGGATCTTGACTTTCTTATCAAATGCTCGGGCCATTTTGCTCTGGTAGGCTCGAGTGTGCTCCATGGCTTTCAATTTGCGCTCTTCGAGTAGAGCAAGTTCGTCGTGACGGCTCTGTAGCCATTCGATTTCATTGATCCCATTTTCTAAGAGGACTCGGAGGGATGGAATTTCCAATTCCACAGGTAGCATTGCTTCCATTCCGTAGGTAAGTGCGAACGAAGTCTCCCCTGTGGCGGTTCGGCGATGTTACGTATCCCCGAGAAGGGCTAGATGTAGCTTTTGGGCCGATCCCAGGCCTGCGAGGTGGTCATCTTTCGATTATCATTGCGAGAGTCTTGTTTGCTGCCTCTACTGCACCATTGGTTTGTGGTCTGTAGGGAGAAGACTTGTGGCGTGTGACTCTGAATTCGGTCAGCAGTTGGTCACAATCTCCTTCAAAGTGGGTCCCATTGTCGAATATGATCTCGTTGGGCACTCCGTATCGGCACATGATGTTCTCTCTGATGAACTCGGCCACCTTCTTAGAATTCAGTACCTTGTATGATCTGGCTTCTACCCTTTTGGTGAAGTAGTCGACTGCGACTAGAATGAACTCGTGACCATTGCTCCCTGGTGGAGTGATTTTGCCAATGACGTCGATTCCCCATGTGGCGAAAGGCCATGGCGTAGTCATGCAATAGAGTTCGTGAGGAGGGATGTGATTGAGGTTGGAGAACCGTTGACATTTGTCGCAGCTTCGGACGAACTGGATGCAGTCTGTTTCCATTGATATCCAATAGTATCCCATACGAAGGATGATCTATGTCAATGCTCGGGCGTTCATGTGCGGACCGCAGGTTCCGTTGTGAACTTCGTTCATTAGCTCGCTGGCTTTTTCTTTGTTTACACACCAAAGGAGTGGCCCTTGGTGGCGCTTCTTATACAACATACCCCACAGAATGACGAAATGGGATGCCAGGCGTTTTAATGCCATCATATTTTTGGCTTTGATCCCTTCTTTGTATTTTCCATCTTCATTTGTGAAGGAAGCTTCTCCGTTTTGGAGGTACTGGTAGATTTGATTGTACCAGGGTTCGTCGATCGTTTTATTTTTTATTTCGATCTCACAGCAATAAGCGGGTGTTTCCGTCTGCCTATTACGAGGGTTTTGCGATTTCTCATTGGGAATTTCGACAAGAGATGCTAGGGTAGCCGGGGCATCTGCGGCGGTTCTGTCTCTTGGCAAATAATGGAAAGAGATGTCCTTGAAGCGAGCAATGAGCTCCTCCATGTACGTGTGGTACTTCTGGAGGCCAGAATCTACCGTCTTCCATTTGTTGGACACTTGATTGATGATCAATGCTGAGTCTCCGTACACTTCCAGTTCTGAGATGTTGCGCTCGAGGGCGGCTTCCAGACCAGCTGCGCAAGCTTCATATTCTGCGGCATTGTTGGTTGTTTCAAAATTCAGTTTGATGGCTATGGGAGTGTGCTCGTCCTTGGGATCGACAAAGAGCATTCTAATACCATTCCCCTTCTTGTTGGCTGCCCCATCGAAGAAGAGTTGCCAGCGGTTTGCGCTGTCGAGTGAAAAGATTCCGTCATCCGGAAACTGCGGATCAGGACCCTTGGGTTCACTGCTTGGGAAGTCTGCCAGCTGATCTGCCATTACTCTGCCCTTTGTTGATTTTCTGACCATGTACTTGATGTCAAACTCAGCCAGGAAGAATGACCACTTGGCTAGTCTCATTGACAGAGATGGCTTGTCAAAGAGATATCTGACGGGGTTCATCTTGGAGACCAGGAGCACTGAATGTGACTGCATGTAGTGTTTCAGTTTCCCGACTACCCATACCAAGGCGGTACAAGTTTTCTCTAATGGTGAGTAGCTGAGTTCACTTCCTTGAAGCTTTTGGCTTACGAAGTAGATTGCATGCTCAACTTTGGAATCTTTCTGTTCTTGTGCCAGCATTGCTCCGATTGACGTGTCCGATTGCTTGTCGAAAATGCAGGAAGTAGTGGCTTGTCTTCATGTGGCGGGCACGGGTGGGGATTCACCAAGTATGTATTGATTTTCTCGAAAGCTTTACGGCACTCGGAGTCCCATTTGATGTCGGCATTCTTCTTCATCGGCTTGAACATTGGCTCGCGAGAGGATGTCAGCTTGGTTGATGAAGCGGCCCGATGTGCTTGAAGTCTTCCCATAAAACTTTTCACTTCTGTCAGTGTCTGTTGCGGCTTCATGTCGATGGTGGCCTTGATTTTCTTGGGATCGGCTTCGATACCTCTTTTTGTAACCATGTACCCCAGTACTTTGCCTCGCTTGACGCCGAAGGTGCACTTGGTAGGGTTCAATCTCATTGAGTGCTTTCTGAGCCTGTTGAAGAACTTTCTCAGATCTGTCATGTGACGACCCCAACCCTAGGCGCTAATATTAAATATTATATTATATGCTTTTAATAGTTATGTTAGCTTTATGTGTTCAATTATGCCTTTAGAATTCTTAAATTAAGATAAATTGGGTGAGAAGTGAATTTGGAACCTCTTGAGAATTTATTGGTTGTTAAATAAAGAAACTTAGGGAATAATAAAAATGGAAATTGGACAAATGGTAAGAGAAGGATAAAATGGGTAGAATAAATAATTAGGGGGAAAGATTTTATTTAAGTGGAAAGCCTTAGTTAGAAGGGGGGCCATTTCTACTTCCTCCTAACATTCCCCCAAGTGTTCCCCTCTCCTCTTCCCCATACTCCCTCCATCCGCCCCCCCCCTCTCTTCATCCTCCTCACTCTCCTTCTCCCTCCTTCATTCACTCTCCTTCTTCCTAGAGAAAGCAAGAAAATCTCCATGGGAGCTCTCAACCTTCCTTCTTGAAGCCAAGGCATTTCTCCTCCAAATTCAAGTCTAAGGGTGTTTTTGAGGATGGATCATCTAGAGGAACAAGTCAAGCTAAGAAGATCAACATTTTATTCTAAAAACCTAATGTGAGTTATTATGACTTCCCTTCTTTGTATGCTCATGAATGAATTGATGTTGTGATTGTTTTATAATGGTTGTTTGATACCTTGGAAACCTTCTTGGAGCTTGGGAAAATGGGTTAGTGTTAGAGAATGATGTCTTGGTTCATAGTAGTTGATCAAGGGTATAAGGAAATGTGTTTGGTTGGATTAAGAGAGTTTAACTTGAAATATGTTAATGAGATGGGTTGGAATTCTTGTGGTGAGAAATCTAAATCTATATTACTTGGTTTTGGAGTTTACATGTTTGTTTGGGATTTGGTGAAATGAAGGTGTTCTTGGGTGTTCTTGAATAATCAATGGTAGAGGGAAGGAAGAACTAGGGTTAAAGGGGTTAAAAACCTAAGTTTGGGCTGGCAGGAGGCTTGGGCGGTCGCCCAAGGGGTCTCGCAGCGGCCGCCCATCTTGGCGAAACTCACATTTCCTTGAAAACCCTCTTGGGCGGTCGCCCAAGAGGTTTGGGCGGTCGCCCAAGACCCCAGAAATCCTAACTTCAATTCTGAACCAGGATTCGTTTAGCAATCTTGTGATGGTCATAACTTAATCATATTAAATCGGAATTGGATGGTTCTTGGGTCTAAATTGGGTGTTTTTCTGAGTACTTTCTGAATGTGATGGTTTCATAGCTAAAGAAGTTATCCTTATGTCCCAAAAATCTGATTTGGTTACAGCAGGTAGTATTGTACGTTAGAAGTTGAGTGGAAATTGAATAAATCATAGTTAATTCATACGGACTCGAAATTGGATGGTTCAAGAGTCCAAATTGAGTATTTTTAGGTGATCTCTCAAATGGAATTGGTTTTATAAACTAAATATGTAATGATCATTTCCAGATATTCTATTTTACCATGTGACTATATTGTTTATCCCCTTTGTGGATTATTTGGTAAGTGTTATGTGGCTCCCCAAGTGTGGAATATTTGACAAGTTGTTATGTTATCCCAATGTGTGGATATGTTTACTATGTAGTTGTATGGTTATTCCATTGTGGATTTATTTGTTATCATTCATATTTGTTGATGATACTATGTATAGTGTATTACTTAAATGTTGCATTATGATGTTGGTTGAACATGAGTATATTTTACCATGTTGCCATGGTGTTTATCCCCTTTGTGGATTATTTGGTATTGTTATATTATTATCCCGTTTTGTGGATTATCTCAAGTAACTATCATGTGCTTGAGCGTGTTATGTTCGGGTGGGTATGATGGATGCCAATCAATTATTGATTTGTTCAATAAGTGATTGAAGGTACATCATACCGGTGACCCTTCCCACTCGTGGCCACGGGGGTGGGCCGTGCTAACGACCGTATTGACCCAAAAAGCTTTACAGCCCGCTGTGGCGACCGTTGTAAGGAGGACGATATTATTTTGGGATACTCTAATATAGGGATCCTTTCTTATATGGATCTCTGGGGCATGAGACCTATAAGAGGTGAATGTCTTTGGAGGCAATTCACCAAAGAGTGGAGTTTTACTCCCACGTTGTACGACTTATTGTTCAGACGGGAAAAAGGTAAAATGAGGTAACGTAAGGTGTTTACCGCTTTTATAATGTGTTTTGTGCTACCATGCTATGTGTTGCACTTTGTTTGGCATCTTGCTGCATATCATAATAGCTCATTGAGATTTATTCTCACCCCTCTCCCTTTCTTGTTTTAGATCCCGAGACAGGTGGACCGGCCAAGTAAGGGCGGAAAGGAGTTGGATGTGGTATTTTGGGTTTGTCGGGTACGTATAGGTTGGCGTAGAAATTGTGTATTGATATAATTCTTTTAAACGGTTTGTATTTATAAACTTCAATCTTATTTTATATTCAACATCTTTTTGTAAATCATTTATTACTTTCGGAGTTGGTCAACTCTTCCCCCAGTGTAGAAAGGAGTAGAGTTATTTTTGAAATGGGTATGTAAATGGTGTAGCGTTTGAAAGTTAAATCAAAGTTTTTAAAAGTTTAGGATATTTGGGTTAGTTTGAGGACGCTCCAACTCGGGACACGTGTAGGTTCCGGGTCGGGGTCCTCACACGGTTGGTATCGAGCTCGGTTAGAGTTCTCGGGTAGAGTCTAGGCGAGTGAGAGTGTGTGATAACCGACGTCGAGAGTTTAATGCAGGAATTTGTTCAAAGACAGAAAAGGATATTGACCAACCAAGGAATCAAGGAAAGGTGAGTTTTGGAAAGATAGATTTCCCCACCATCATTTGAGGTATTTTACCTGTCTCAGGAGTTAGGATTCATACTTTCATAAATCTTCGTTCGTTCGTTCTCATGTGGCATTACATTTCATCTTTTATTTGCATAATTGGCCTAAGAGTTGCCTTATGTGTTGGAGGTTCTACTCCGATGGGGTCGTACCTCGAATTATCCTTAATTATCTTGGTAATTGTGATTAAGTGGGCATGTATTACCGGTGGATTTGGTCGAGTACCTATCCGTGAATCATTGTTATGTTAACCTGAATTATTTGAATAGTTGTTGGTTTGAGGAGGACTGTCTCAAGAAGCGAGTCTCCTTATCTACGTTTGATTACCTCTGTGTGTAATTGAGTCGGGTAAATTATTAATTGATATTATGTCACATACGCGTAATTGTCTAAAGTATGGCCTAATTAAGAGAGATTTATGGTTGTGTACTTGTGTGAGTAATTTTGCATTGGTGTCTCGTGGGGAGACTAGATATATGAAGACTAGTATTGAAAGTGATAGTCTAAGTGAGATTATATGAGTTATAAATTATCGCGAGTAAGAGATCTTATGGAACTAATATATCTTTGCCTTAGGTGCTATAAGTATTCTCTAAGGAGAGATTGATTGAATTCTTACTACTAAATTGAATAGGAAATCAGATATTTTTGTAAGTAATATCACCCTATAAGTTGACTAAGTGGTGTTTTTCAAGTGAGTTTCAAAATGGGTTTTCATCGGAGTATCATACCGAGGATATTGAAGGCGAGTAGATATAAGTCACTATTTTGGTATTCGGATCCCTAGAGAGTATACAAATTGGGATGATGAAATTGATGATTCAACTTGAGAAATTAATTGATGAAGAAGATAACTAGCTTAGCGATTCTCGGTAAGGATAAATCGTTCTTGTATTTAGAAAAGATGATACTTGGTGGTTAACTATAAGGTTATAGAGATCTCAAATTGGTAAGCGTAAGCAATAAGTATTCGTTACCACTTGTTGATAATTGGCATGACTGATTTTAGAAATTTGTAGGATACTCAATGGTTATTAGTTGAATTTCGGGTGTTACGATTGCAGTGAATAATTGTTGTAAGGATGTACTTAAGACAACATTTGTATCTAGTATGACCGTTTTGGTGCAGGGTGGTGTATTGGTTATGAAGAAGTAAATAGGGTAAGTATGAAGAAGCATAATAGATGTAGTTATTGGTGATTTATAGGATCAACTTCAGGAATTGATAATATATGTATGTGGTTATTTTGAAAGACGATTAGCATTAAATGAGGATGAATCTTATGGGAAGAAAGGATATTTTAGGATGATTATACCCTATAGGTCGATTTAGTTGCGTAACTCATATGAGGGAGTAGTGTGAGGTTCGGGAGATATTGGCGTTATACGGATTTTGAGTTGTTGATGGTTATAGGGAGGTAAGTTAGATTATACCGTAATGATTAATTGAAATTTGGGAATGATTGATCTATATGAGTTCCAATTACATTTTCTTATTTGGAAATTATGGTATTTGATCGGGAACTAGATGTTCACAATATGTTGTTACTAAGTACAATACCAATATTAAAGGTAGGGAATAGATGACTCAAATTTGGTAAAAGTGTTGATTATACAACTTGAGGAATTATTGAATTGAGGATGATTTACTTAGTTATAATCTTAATGATTGTTTTAGTGTTATTTATCGGAGATAGTAATAGTATTGCGAGATTGTGTTTTCTTATAAGAGAATTTAATCAAGTATAAATATTATGAATGGTGGCTATACTATAAATAGAGGTCAGACAAGAATATTATGTTGGAATTGTTTAATTGTGTCTTAACAATTGAAAGTGTGTGTTGAACTTCGGTGTGAGTATTTGTACCCTTCGGGGATAATTGATTTAATAAGGTTAGTGGACCGTTTTTGTGTACATTAAAATCTGTGAGTAATTTAATTATCTACCACTGGTATGGGACGGTTGTAGATAATTAGATCGCTCGAGTTATTTTGTTAACGTTTTGATCTTTTAAAAAATTTCTTAAAGATTTTGAGTGGTTTAGTTAATTAAAACTGGTATGGGACAGTTTTAAATAAATAAACCATTCGAGTCTCACTAGATCTCTTTTGTCTATCCTTTGGTATCCTAAAGATGTAATTTGTGCAGAAGCTCGTAGAAAGGCAATTTATTTTCCCTATAGTGATGAATTATATTAAAGTTTCGATCCGAGAATGATTTGATAAATTGTGGGGTTATTAATGTGGAGGTCGCAGTAGACTCGGTTTTGTATTGGGTTGGATCGGCTCCGTTGTGGGCGGCCAACCATTTGATTCGGGTATTGATCTTGTTTGGACCTGAAAATAATTAGAGATTGAACTGAGAGTATTATTACTTTGAATTTTGTGATTTGGTTATCTTGGAAGTAAAGAGGAGTATGTTGTTCTGTTTATAGGAAGTTGATTGTATTTCTATTCTTTATATATAGTTTGATGAGATATTGATTGATAGAGTCCTCACATATGTTAGGGGATAATTCGATTGTATAAACCCCGTAGTAGTAAATGGATTGGATAGACATCATTTGGGAAAGATCCTTTTAGAATGTATGGATGCTATTAAGTTTAATCTTATGAAAATTTGAGGGATAATCACTTATTGTTGAGGATATGCTACGAGCATGTACGATGGATGTTTGTAGTCGATAGGACTTATGGTTCCGGAGGTTGAGTGCGTATAAGGGCAGTTATCCTTCTAGCATTGAGATAAGACCGTATGAGGTGTGGTTCAGGAGGGAAATATCGATCTCTAATTTGTTGGAGCAAGGTTAGAGAAGCAAGGCCTAAGGTAAATTGGCGTAAAAGTTTGTTAGTTCATTTGAAGTTTTAAATGTAATATCGTAATGTATTGGGTAACATAAGATGTAATACTTTTATTTAAAAATACTTTCTTTGAGGTCGTGAAATTCGGGTTAGTGATGATGGTATGGTATTCTCGGAATATTAAGTTGTAATATCATATTATTAATGAAATTGGAAATCGTGGAAAGAAACATATCATTGTTGAGACTAATTAGGAGTTGAAGTTTTAGAGTATTCGAGTTGTGGAAGGGTATAGTAGAATCATGCAATTGAGAAATCTAATTGAAATTTTTTTTTTGTTAGAATGTGTGAAGGGTAACCTTTACTATTTGATCCTTAGGGTAAGCGACAGTCAAATTCGGGACGAATTTTCTTTAAGGGGGAGTGAATGTGACGACCCCAACCCTAGGCGCTAATATTAAATATTATATTATATGCTTTTAATAATTATGTTAGCTTTATGTGTTCAATTATGCCTTTAGAATTCTTAAATTAAGATAAATTGGGTGAGAAGTGAATTTGGAACCTCTTGAGAATTTATTGGTTGTTAAATAAAGAAACTTAGGGAATAATAAAAATGGAAATTGGACAAATGGTAAGAGAAGGATAAAATGGGTAGAATAAATAATTAGGGGGAAAGATTTTATTTAAGTGGAAAGCCTTAGTTAGAAGGGGGGCCATTTCTACTTCCTCCTAACATTTCCCCAAGTGTTCCCCTCTCCTCTTCCCCATACTCCCTCCATCCGGCCCCCCCCCTCTCTTCATCCTCCTCACTCTCCTTCTCCCTCCTTCATTCACTCTCCTTCTTCCTAGAGAAAGCAAGAAAATCTCCATGGGAGCTCTCAACCTTCCTTCTTGAAGCCAAGGCATTTCTCCTCCAAATTCAAGTCTAAGGGTGTTTTTGAGGATGGATCATCTAGAGGAACAAGTCAAGCTAAGAAGATCAACATTTTATTCTAAAAACCTAATGTGAGTTATTATGACTTCCCTTCTTTGTATGCTCATGAATGAATTGATGTTGTGATTGTTTTATAATGGTTGTTTGATACCTTGGAAACCTTCTTGGAGCTTGGGAAAATGGGTTAGTGTTAGAGAATGATGTCTTGGTTCATAGTAGTTGATCAAGGGTATAAGGAAATGTGTTTGGTTGGATTAAGAGAGTTTAACTTGAAATATGTTAATGAGATGGGTTGGAATTCTTGTGGTGAGAAATCTAAATCTATATTACTTGGTTTTGGAGTTTACATGTTTGTTTGGGATTTGGTGAAATGAAGGTGTTCTTGGGTGTTCTTGAATAATCAATGGTAGAGGGAAGGAAGAACTAGGGTTAAAGGGGTTAAAAACCTAAGTTTGGGCTGGCAGGAGGCTTGGGCGGTCGCCCAAGGGGTCTGAGCGGCCGCCCATGCTGGCAGAAACTCACATTTCCTTGAAAACCCTCTTGGGCGGTCGCCCAAGAGGTTTGGGCGGTCGCCCAAGACCCCAGAAATCCTAACTTCAATTCTGAACCAGGACTCGTTTAGCAATCTTGTGATGGTCATAACTTAATCATATTAAATCGGAATTGGATGGTTCTTGGGTCTAAATTGGGTGTTTTTCTGAGTACTTTCTGAATGTGATGGTTTCATAGCTAAAGAAGTTATCCTTATGTCCCAAAAATCTGATTTGGTTACAGCAGGTAGTATTGTACGTTAGAAGTTGAGTGGAAATTGAATAAATCATAGTTAATTCATACGGACTCGAAATTGGATGGTTCAAGAGTCCAAATTGAGTATTTTTAGGTGATATCTCAAATGGAATTGGTTTTATAAACTAAATATGTAATGATCATTTCCAGATATTCTATTTTACCATGTGACTATATTGTTTATCCCCTTTGTGGATTATTTGGTAAGTGTTATGTGGCTCCCCAAGTGTGGAATATTTGACAAGTTGTTATGTTATCCCAATGTGTGGATATGTTTACTATGTAGTTGTATGGTTATTCCATTGTGGATTTATTTGTTATCATTCATATTTGTTGATGATACTATGCATAGTGTATTACTTAAATGTTGCATTATGATGTTGGTTGAACATGAGTATATTTTACCATGTTGCCATGGTGTTTATCCCCTTTGTGGATTATTTGGTATTGTTATATTATTATCCCGTTTTGTGGATTATCTCAAGTAACTATCATGTGCTTGAGCGTGTTATGTTCGGGTGGGTATGATGGATGCCAATCAATTATTGATTTGTTCAATAAGTGATTGAAGGTACATCATACCGGTGACCCTTCCCCACTCTGTGGCCACGGGGTGGGGCTGTGCTAACGACTGTATTGACCCAAAGCTTTACGAGCTGTGGCGACCGTTGTAAGGAGGGACGATATTATTTTGGGATACTCTAATATAGGGATCCTTTCTTTTATGGATCTCTGGGCATGAGACCTATAAGAGGTGAATGTCTTTGGAGGCAATTCACCAAAGAGTGGAGTTTTACTCCCACGTTGTACGACTTATTGTTCGAGACGGGAAAAAGGTAAAATGAGGTAACGTAAGGTGTTTACCGCTTTTATAATGTGTTTTGTGCTACCATGCTATGTGTTGCACTTTGTTTGGCATCTTGCTGCATATCATAATAGCTCATTGAGATTTATTCTCACCCCTCTCCCTTTACTGTTTTAGATCCCGAGACAGGTGGACCGGCCAAGTAAGGGCGGAAAGGAGTTGGATGTGGTATTTTGGGTTTGTCGGGGTACGTATAGGTTGGCGTAGAAATTGTGTATTGATATAATTCTTTTAAAGGGTTTGTATTTATAAACTTTAATCTTATTTTATATTCAACATCTTTTTGTAAATCATTTATTACTTTCGGAGTTGGTCAACTCTTCCCCCAGTGTAGAAAGGAGTAGAGTTATTTTTGAAATGGGTATGTAAATGGTGTAGCGTTTGAAAGTTAAATCAAAGTTTTTAAAAGTTTAGGATATTTGGGTTAGTTTGAGGACGCTCCAACTCGGGACACGTGTAGGTTCCGGGTCGGGGTCCTCACATGTCATGTGCTGCATGTCTGATCCTCTGGAGTGGATGATCATGTCGTCAACATATACTTCGATTTCTTTGTGAATCATGTCATGGAAGAGGGCTGTTGCAGCCCACTGGTAAGTAGCCCCAGCGTTCTTCAGACCGAACGGCATGACCGTGTAACAGTATGTCCCCTACGGAGTGGTGAAAGCAGTCTTGGCTTGATCCTCCACGGACATTTTGATCTGATTGTATCCGGCAAACCCATCCACGAAGGACTTTACCTCGAAATTTGCCGTGGTGTCGACTAGCATGTCGATGTTAGGCAGCGGGAAATCATCTTTAGGGCTGGCCTTGTTGAGATCCCGAAAATCCACACAGTATCTGACCTTTCCATTGGCCTTGGTGACCGTCATGATGTTGGAGAGCCAAGTCGGGTACTCAATTACTCTGATGAAACCAACTCGGAGCATTTTCTCAATCTCTTCTTTCACTTGCAAGGACCACTCTGGCTTGATCTTGCGCAACTTCTGTTTGGCAGGCTTGGATTCTGGATCCAGGGGAGTCCTGTGCTCCACGATCGAGGGATCGAGTCCCGGCATGTCCTGGTATGACCAGGCAAACACGTCAACATACTCCCGGAGGAGGTTTATCAGGGCTTCTTTTTCTGCATCGGTGAAGAAACTACCCACTTGTGTCTCTTTAGGCTCTTGCACTGACCCCAGGTTCACTTTGGTCATAACCTCTTTGGCAGCTTGGGCCCGGTTGTCCTCTCGGTCTACTACACGCTTGAGAACTTCTTTAATGTATTGTTCATTTAATGTGTCTGCTTCTTTATCAATTGATTCATTATTAATGTCTTTTAAGTTGTTTGTTAACTTATCAGTTGTTAAAGTGGCAATGAGGGGATACTCTGAAAGGTCAGACTTTTCATTAGACGAGAACGGAAATACATTGTTGGCTACATTATCATAGTCTTCCGGCGTAAGGCCGTTGAATGACTCAGAGGACTGGACTTTAACAAGGACTGACTCAGAGGGTTCGAGACCGGGTTTAGGGAGATGTGGGTGCAGGCCCAGCTTGTCTTCCATTTCTGCTTGGCTTGCCCTTGGTCCGGTGAAAGTTACCCAGTTCTTCAGTGGCATTACTGGATGCTTGATGAGGGTTCGGGGGTCGAGAGGCTTGGCTTTTGCTGTCCCAATCATGGCAATCATGCTATTTTCGGAGCCCAGGTCAATCAGGTTTGGCACCTCCATGACTTCTTCGAAAAGACTCTGTAGAGCGGGTCCACTGAGAGCATCTTCTATGAATTCTGGTTCCTTCTGCCTTGGAGTTACTGTCTCGAATGTAGCCTCGGCGGCTGATCCGAACAATCTGTTTCCCGTGAAGAGTATCTTGAGTTGCTCTTCCGTGTCTGGGAATCCCTTGAATGTGTACTCATGTTGAACTGTGGTGGCAATTGGTCCAGGTAGAGTTGTGATGTCGAGGAACGCTCCCCTTATCGGATTAGCCTTGAGTCCTCTGAAACGCTTGAGGTCCCGTGCTAGCTTTTCCATCCTTTCTGTAGTCTCTGTGCTGGCTATCCCTGTTTCTTTCTCATCTTCATCAGTTCCACTGTCGGTCCCCTCAGTTCTGCTGTCGGTTCCGCTGTCGGTCCCCTCAGTTCTGCTGTCGGTTCCCTTGTCGGTCCCCTCAGTTCTGCTGTCGGTTCCCTTGGTGAAGTAATGAGCGAGGTTAAAACTGTAAGGTCGGAGGTTGGGTGTGCCGTTGGAGGTTTCCCTTTTGCGGGCTGCTGCCTTGGTGCGGGCGAGCCTTTTATTTTCCCTGATGTCAGCTGGTGTTGGCACATAGCCGAGCCCCTGGACCATGGTGTGGTCCTTGACTTCGATGACTTGGTGTTGGCCTTGTAACCTTTTGCCGAGCCCCAGTCCCGGGATGAAGTTCATGAGTTTCATCATCTTCATGGCGGGAGGAATCTTGTCTTGAAACAGTGGAAGGTCCACGTTGCATATTTGGATCTTGGAGGTCTCCAGAGTGAATCCAGTTAATGCCATGTCGTCATTATGCTTGATTTCTAACACTGGAATGTCGTTGGTGCTGGTGAATGAACGCTCGCCGAAATAATGTAATGATGATTTTATGAAAATTTTCGCTTTTTAGGAGTCGCCACGCCGTTTTTAAAGAAAAACATTGAGAAACCTATTTTTAAAGAGATTTTGAGTTCGGGGGTCTGGTTACGTGTTTGGGAAGAACTTGAGAGTTCACCCAACACGCCTCTTTCGAGACTTTCAATCAACGTTGGACAATTATAGACATTCAATGTGTGTGTGCAATATGTGTCGACAAGTAAGGCATGCAAATTTGGAATTTCATTGATGATATAGAGACTGGGTACAACTTGTGAGCCATGATAGGGGGCCACACCCTTTACATATGATGATTTTCATCACAAGGCAGAAGTCTGAGACAATCTGCTCAGGAAGCTCTGATGTCGTCCGACACAGGACTTCCCATGAAGGGGATGTCGGACGACATAAGGCCTCATGGTCAGATTGTTTCTTACAATGACAAGGCTCTTCTGGAACTGGAACAATATTATTTCACCCAAGGAAAGACACTATTTAGTGGTCTAAGTTCAGTTTGGGGTTGATAGGAGTGAGCAAAGTCATGATTGACTTTTAATGATACGGATGTCATATGACATAGAACATCCGAAGTTGTCTATGTCACATGGCAAACCGCCTCCATCAATAGATCGCGCCCAAACAGACCTTAGACACTCCAAATAGTGGCTAATGAGCCAAAGTTACTTAGGCAAACTTTGAGTTACAAAGGGGGGTCAATCTTGACAGATCTGAAGTCCAAGAAAAGCTTTATAGCCTTCTGGGAACTCTATGTCGTATGACACAGGACCTCTTGAGAGTCCTATGTCGTCCGACATGAGCAGCCTATTTCAGTGCCCTTCAGTCTGGTTGATTTCCCCTTTGTTCTCAAAGCAAACCAAGTAACCTTATTAACTGTAAGCAGTAAAATAGTAATGTTACGTGAGTATTATGGGAGGATCACATGGCTTTAATGGCCAAATGTGATAAATCACATGTTTATGGCCATTTTTATGTAGCCATCACCTCCTAACTCAATGGATACTAACAAAGATTCAAACTTTAATGGTGCTAATGTCACCAAATGTTCAGATCTGAGGTGGGGAGAAGTGAATATGGAAGATTCACTTCTCCACCACCTTTATCATGCAAAATCCCAAATATTTCACATAATATCAAAGCAAGTAAGCATGCAAGGTGTTATGAGTATATGGAAGAGTTAATTGAAGAGAGAAAGGGTTTAGTGGCTACCTATTGTAGTCCACAAGGTAAGAACACCAGTAGTATGGTGCTTACCCCTTCAACACACCAACAAAGGGAACCTTTCTTTGGATCTTGGCTTTTAGGGTGTGTGTGTGAGGAGGGAGGTGAGTGTGTGTGTATGAGAGAGAGAGAGAGTCTCTATTTCTGCAGATTTTCCCCTCTTTTACTGATATCCTCCCAAAACTCTCCAAAAGTCCTCCCCTAAAATGATCAGCCATGCCTTGTATTTATAGGCAGTCTGATGGGAGGCTCCATGTCGTCCAACGGAGGGAGTTAAACCGCCTTAGTGTCGTCCTATGTCGGACGACAACGTACAACTTTTTGGCACAGTTGGGCCGAATGGATGGCATGCCCAATGGGTTGAGTGGGCAATTGGATAATTGGACTCAATATTGCATTTTAGCAAATAAATGAGCCCAAAAATTAAGGAAAGTGGACCCAAAACATGAGTTCGGGTCAGGGTACTCACAGAGCCCCTCGGCGACGTCACTTCCACGGGAAGTGGGGTCGTCGACACAATGAGAATCCCGAGCCGGACACGAACGGCGGGGAAAGAGATGACCAAGATGGTCAAGTGGCTGGACCTCCTATGAAAAGGATTCCTACGTATCCCGTGGGGGAATCAAGCCGAGTCGTAGTTCGTACAAAGATGGACGTTTGCGTCCCGGGGAAATCGACCATGATGGTCATGCGGCTGGACCTTTTATGGAAAGGATTCCTACGTATCCCGTGGGGGAATCAAGCCGAATCGTAGTTCATTGAGGATGGGGTGCCAATGAGAGGCCACGGGCTTAGTGCCCAAAAGTGATTGTTTCAAGGGGAGTCACCCCGAAGATGGGCGTTTGTACCCGAGATTGACTGTTCCAAGGGGAGTCACGCCGAAGATTTGACTTTTTTTCTTTGGGAGTCACCCGCGAATTTTGACTTTTTTCTTTGGGAGTCACCCGCGAATTTGACTTTTTCCTTTGGGAGTCACCCGCGAATTTGACTTTTTCCTTTGGGAGTCACCCGCGAATTTGACTGTTTTGATGGGGAGTCACCCCGAAGATTTGACTTTTTTCTTTGGGAGTCACCCGCGAATTTGACTGTTTTGATGGGGAGTCACCCCGAAGATTTGACTTTTTTCTTTGGGAGTCACCCGCGAATTTGACTGTTTTGATGGGGAGTCACCCCGAATTTGACTGTTTTGATGGGGAGTCACCCCGAAGATGGGTGTTTGCACCCGATAATAACTGTTTTTCTTTGGGAAGTTACCCACGAATTTGACTTTTTTCTTTGGGAGTCACCCGCGAATTTGACTGTTTTGATGGGGAGTCACCCCGATGATTTGACTGTTTTGATGGGGAGTCACCCCGATGATTTGACTATTTTTCTTTGGGAAGTCACCCGCGATTTTGACTGTTTTGATGGGGAGTCACCCGGAAGATTTGACTTTTTTCTTTGGGAGTCACCCGCGAATTTGACTGTTTTGATGGGGAGTCACCCCGAAGATTTGACTTTTTTCTTTGGGAGTCACCCGCGAATTTGACTGTTTTGATGGGGAGTCACCCCGAAGATTTGACTTTTTTCTTTGGGAGTCACCCGCGAATTTGACCTTTTCCTTTGGGAGTCACCCGCGAATTTGCTGTGTGGGGAATCTGTACGGTCTTCCGGACCGGGTAGTTTATAGCCATTCCGGGCTAAGGATCTTGGTAATGATCTTGGGGAAGAGTGAGAGAGATGGGCATTTAGACCCGAAAGAAGCATAATCCTAAAAGCATAACATGAAAGATAATCACAACATGGTTCAGAGACATAAAACGAGCCTAAAGGGGTGTAGGAACAAGCCTAAAAGGGTATAGGAACAAGCCTAAAGGGTATAGGAACAAGCCTGAAGAGGTGTAGGAACAAGCCTAAAGAGGTGTAGGAACAGGCCTATGCATAGGAACAAGCCTAGCGAGATATAGGAACGAGCCTGAAGAGGTGTAGGAACAAGCCTAAAGAGGTATAGGAACAGGCCTACGCATAGGAACAAGCCTAGCGAGATATAGGAACGAGCCTGAAGAGGTGTAGGAACAAGCCTACGCATAGGAACAAGCCTATAGAGGTGTAGGAACAAGCCTGAAGAGGTGTAGGAACAAGCCTACGCATAGGAACAAGCCTATAGAGGTGTAGGAACAAGCCTACGCATAGGAACAAGCCTAGCGAGATATAGGAAGGAGCCTGAAGAGGTGTAGGAACAAGCCTAGGCATAGGAACAAGCCTATAGAGGTGTAGGAACAAGCCTACGCATAGGAACAAGCCTAGCGAGATATAGGAACGAGTCTGAAGAGGATCGAGATTAACTCAAAAGTATCGCGAGATGAATTTCAAGACTTGAAATGACTTTTGCGAGAAAGCAAAAACAAGACAAGACGATTTGCAGTTGAAATGAGATATACTTTCATACCTGTGCTGTGCTTACCTGCAAGGGTTGTGCACACGAAGATCACTTGAAGTGATTGGCTGGCTTTGAAAGCACTTTCCGGGTAGAACACGAACTTTGCTGTTGATATTACCGTTGCAAGACGGACTCTGCTGATGATTTGCCGTTGCGAGACGGGCTGTTGATGATCATTTGCCATTTCAAGATGGACTTTTGATTCATTTTTTATTGCAAGACGTGCCTTTGACGATGATGGTGAGGATGATCCTTTCCAGCCCCCGCTTGCCGCAATGCCCCAGTGGCACGGACATTACGGTGAGCCCCAGCCTTGGGCCCTAGATGAGGAGGATGATGACTCTGATGGCAAGATCCATGAGGAGTAGGAGGACGGCGGCGATGGCCAGGAGAAGAGTGGATCTGAGGAGCAGGGAGGCGACGGCCAGGAGGATAGCGGAGAGAGTGACTCCGAGGAGGGCGGTGAGCACCATGGCGACGACTCAGAGCCAGATTGATTGTGGTGGCCCCCTTTCGCCATGCTTTAGGACTCTTAGAGAGAGAGAAGAAACAATGCATGCACTATTTTATTGCTTCTCACATTGTAAAACAATATTTTTTTTTTGTTTTTTGTATTTTGCAACCAATGCATTTTCTTGATAGCATCTAAACTTATTTGTTTATATGCATTAGTCCGTCCCAAGAAATGGCAAGAAATAATGGCATTTGTTGGGGGTTGGAAATGAGTTGGGTGTTATTTGTGGATGTATTGGGCATGCCAAATCCTCTCCTATGAAAGGTGAGTAAGGGGGATGGATATATACCATTTTGGGTCGCTTTGGACAGGTTTTGAGCAAGTATCGGATCGCCGATGGAGTGCTGCAGATGCAGCCGGTGCTGCTGACGTCTGATGGATGGTCACGTTAACAGACTTCCTGGGAAAACCAGCCCCAGCATTTGTAAAAGGACAGATTCGCAAAAAGGCAACTTCCAGCAGTCACAACAGCCCCAAAATCCATCTTCAACCTTGACATCAGCCCCAATATTCAACATTTGGCCCAAAATGGAACGTTATGAAGAGAAGTCCATTGCAGTCCCGTCACAGGCAGAATCATCACGCAACCCAGGAGGCACCCATCTTTTCAGACCCTCGTCAATCAGTCATAGACTCAGAAATATATACGTGCAGGGGCACATCTTTTGAAAAGTGGGAATGAATCCTGAATTTGTGTAACACACTCGCTTTGGGTTTGACTCTTTTGAGAGAGTATAAGCACTACAAGGTGTGGAAAATTGTTTGGAATCCCCTACTGACAGAAAGACAGTGTTTGCTCTATTTCCCTATGATGGAGAGAGAAGACTTTTCGAGACACTTGAAAATTTGTCTTATTCATGATGATCACAAGGCTGCTAAGAACCCTTTATTAATGTTCGGGTTATTCAATCACTAAATCCGATATGAACAAATATTTTGATTAATCACAAGGAGAAAACCAACTGATATCGAGAATCGAGCTCGGAAAGAGGACTTGTGTATGGGGACGACCCTTGATGAGACCGAATTTTCTGAGATTTGTTTGTGATTTCGACCGGACCAGTTATGGTTGCCTACGTTCCCCTCCTGACGAGGAGCTCAGGTCGCCGTAGCTCGGGCTTATCCCGAATGAAGAGAATGAATGTGAAAATTCGAGATTTCGAGGACCCTCGAGGATTTTGAGAATTGGGGGATTGAAGATCATGTCCCCTTGGAGTGTCCATGAAAGACACGGACGCGAAGCCCCAGTGGGACATTCGCGGCAAGTGTTTGTGGAGGAGAAATGAGATATGCTCACATAAAGTGCCAAATGAATGGACTGAATTTGCACAATCTTAGATTGATGATCTTTTGAGCCGAGATGGATTTGTCTCTGATTTAAGCAAGCAATGAATTATTAATTTGATTTAGATCTCGAAGATATTAGAATGAAACTACTATCCGGTAGGAACTGTAGTTGGGTTTCAAGGCTTCGATCGGCCATCGGGTAATTTGGAAAATTGTGACCTCTTAAGATGAGAGGTCGGCTGGGCCTTTTACTGACTGAACCTCTAAAGATGAGAGGTTGGCTTTTGAGGATGTGTTTGGGAAATCTACGGCGAGGAAGATTGATTGCCTCTAAGAATGAGAGGTCAAATTTTGACTTTGGCCAAAGGCAAGGGTAATGGTAAAGGGAATATCCTCTAAAATCGAGAGGATGGCTTGGGATTGGTTAAGGAAATGGAAATATCCTCTAAAATTGAGAGGATGGCTGGAATTGGTTGGAAGGTGTTGGTGAGAGGAAGTCCAAGCTATTGTTAACTTTTGCGAACTTGCGAGAATCGGGCTCCTTTTTGATCATTGGAGAGCTTCTTTGAGAAGTTGGGGGCTTATGCTGAATTGTAAGGATTTAAAAACCTTCTTTTGAGGATTTTGGAAGGCTTCCTGAGGAGCTGAGGATTATATCTGAGATTGTGAGGATTTAAAATCCTTCTTTTGAGAATTTGAGGAGCTGAGGATTATATCTGAAATTGTGAGGATTTAAAATCCTTCTTTTGAGAGTTTGGAAGGCTTCCTGAGGAGCTGAGGATTATATCTGTCCTTCCTTCATGACTTGAATATTTTATGCATTGCCAACTCTCGAAGCTGACTTCTTTGGCGTTGCTTGGACTTCTCTCAGTGAGGATGATGGCTAGAAGGGGTTTCAAAACACGCCGATCTTGAAATGAAAGGATATTGTTTGGTGAGGGTGAGGTAATGGCTTTCCTATGGGTGAAAGGCTTCAACCGCAATCCCTACCGGATGACCTAAACGAAATTAAGTCTTCATTGCTTGCTTAAACTTTTAAATGAGAAAAGATTTATGAAAATTCATCGAGCAACGAAATGATGAGGATGATGAAAGGGGCGTGAGCATATGAGATGCAAGATGGGGAGTTGGTAAGCCCCAATTTGAGAAAGATATTAGTTGATTTTCTTATTCCGATTAATTTAAACATGAGTCATTTCAAGGCATTAGTGGTTGAGCAGCACAAACGATCATCTAGGATAAGACCATTTCAATTAAGTATAACGTGGGTGTGCAAGTGATGTCTCGAGTCTAGCAAGAAGAGAAATAAAGATTTTTATCATTGAAAGAAAAGGCCGATCCATCTTGGAGTTGACAGACTCATGTCCGACAAAGGACAAACAAACAGACAATCTAGAACCTACAAAGACTGATTGACTGTATTAATATTGGATGGGAGGGCCCTGGGTTCTGGTGAAGATCACGGAAGAAGATTGGTAACTACAGTGGGGCGAGGAGCCTTCTCGATCTTCCCCTCATCATTAAGCCTTTGGATGAGCAGCTTCAAAGGGATGCAGTCATTGGTAACATGTCCAGGATACTGATGGTATTGGCAGTACTTGCTCGTATCCAGATTGGGATTTGCCTTAACCGGGTTGTAATTATCCAGGGGCTCGATCAGCCTAGTCTTTACCAAAACATTAAATGCTTCCTCAATTGACATCCCCAAATCATCGTATCTCTGCCGTTGAGGCTTTCCTCCACCATGACTGGATAACTGACCCTTCTCCCCTTGAATATAGTTGACGGTGCTAGAGACAGCAGCTTCCTTACCCTTTGAAGCAACGGGGGTAGAGTTTGGAACAATGGAATAGGTAGCATTCTCGTTTTCGGCTCCTGCACTCACCATTTCTCGCAGATTCGGGTAGTACCCCCGGCCAATGGCTTCCCTGACAGATGGCTTGTCGCATGAAAGGAAGATGGACTTTTCGTCAGATAGGGGGATTGGGTGAACCAACTCATTAAGCTTCTTGTTCCACCTCTTATAAAAGTCTGTTATGGACTCATCGTGCCTCTGGATGGTGCCGATCAAGTCACTACGAGTGGTATACCACTCGACACTTCCTTTGTATTTGTCCAAGAAGGCATCACAGATCTGGGACCATGTAGCTCTCACTTCCGGTTTGAGGCCTAGGAACCATCTCAAAGGAGAGTCATCGAGGGACAAGTGAAAGTAAAGGGCTAGCATCTCCTCGGTGGCCCCTTTGGCACCCATTGACATGATGTAGCTATTCATGTGAGTTTTAGGGCATGTGGAGCCTTCAAACTTAGTTATGGGGGGCATCTTGAAGTTCTTCGGGAGGGCCTTAGAGTCCTTGAGCTCTACAGAATTGACCACGTCTGACCCAAAAGTCATCTTGTGCAACTGTTCTTTCACATACTTCAACTCTTCCTTCAAACTCAAAACTTCGGAAGATGGGGGTTGTCCTACAGTTGGAGCTACTGTTGAGGATGGCACTGGAAATTCTGGCGTGGACCTGATTGGCAAGGCAGCCGGAGGAAGACCAAGAGTGCTGGGTATGTTGACATTGTTGTCCACTAAGCCAACTGGGTTGGGGATCCTGTTCCCATACATGTCGTAACCGTTAAATTGAGCATCGGGATTACGGGGCCCAAAGCGCACCGGGCTTCCGAGCGACTATGGGCGGGGATCGTGCGATGCACGGAGCTGAATACGGGGTGGAACCGTACGGATCTTTGGGTGAGAGGAGAGCAAGCTGCAGCCGAGGATGTTGCTTTGGAATTGGGGTTGTGGATCTTTGCGGGAGCCGATGGCAAATCTGGCTTCCCGACATGCGATAACCGTTCTGGCTGGCTGATTGGGTGATCGGGAGGAGCAACAAGCCCGACCACCAAAGGCTGGGTTGGCGGGCGGACCGCGTTGCCATACGGACTTTGACCACGAGTCCCAAGCGATTCTTGAACATACCCAAGCGCTCTGGTTGACACCACTAGGCTGCTGACTCTGCCCAAGCTGATTCTGGGGATAAAACACAAACTGGTCCTGAGCACTGACCCTTGGGAAGGATCTTGATTCGCCTCTCAGCCCGTATTGCCCACCATAAGTAGATACTGGGATGGGGGGATGTCTTGACATACTCCCATGAGTCGACATCGGGAAAGAGCTAGGCACACCATAGGAGATTGGTGGGGGCACATTGTGAAAGCCTTGCCTAGGTGAGGATGGGGGAACAAAATCAGTGCCGGTGATAGTAACATCGGGATCTTCCCTGATTTCTTCGTACGATCCAACGGGGCGACGGATTATGGTGACGCCTTGCATGCGCATTACTTCGACATAGCGAGCCCAACCGGCCTCCTCACGGGCACGAGAGGCCTCGAGAGCAACACGGAGAGAAGCTTCCTGAGAGAAGTTGAAACCTGGGTGAGGGTTAACAAACGGACTTCCCGGGGGTGTCATGTGAGGACCCACGCCATAACCACTGCTAGGAGAGGCATTCAGAGCTACGTTCGGCCCCGCATTCTGACCCTGATCCGGCCCTATACCTTGACTGACATTCTGACTCTGAGCTGGATCAACACCCGCATTCGGACCCAAACCCGCTGAAACTTGTGAATCTGCCATTTCTAAGACTGCTGGAAATGAACCCCTGACTGGAGAGAAACTGATTAACCGACCACCCGGAACTCTGACCCAATACTTGCTCGCTGAAAGGGGGAGAGAACGGTTTTAGGTAGGGGAGAGGATAGGCTTAGGATGGACTCAGGCATATGCTCTTTTTTTATATATATTTTTTTTTATAAAAATGATATTTATTAATCCTAGGAATGGTTGGAAAAGGGGGACACCTTCTTTTTCGCATTCTACACTATTCCTGGATCAGTGGGTTCCATCACTACGTCTATAGACCCCCTGTATTCCACCTATATTGCACCTCTGGGACGGACAATCCCGGCAGAGGTTCTATAGGGCACGTGGAACCCACCAATCGAAAGGGAGAACGAACCTATGAGCATACAGGTCAAAACAAGTCAAACTCGGGATTTTCAAAACCAAGTCCAAGTCAAAGTCTAGACTCGGGAGGAGAGAGGGTCGGAAGTACGTTTGAATGTACAAGACCGCAATTTGCAGGTAAAATCCTGGAAGAACTGGGCATGACCTCTCCTCTTTTCGAGTTGAAAATCCGGCATGGCCTCTCGTCGCTTAGTGGCGAAATTTCGGCATAACTCCCGTTAGTATGCGCCAAGAATTCGACATGGTCCCGCGTTGACACATGTCGAGAACGCGTCATGACCTCTTGCGAAGCCAAGTCGAGAAATCGATATGTACCTACGTCGAGATATGTCAAGATCTTAATGTGTACTTACGTTGAATTATGTCGTAATTTCGACATGAAGAGGGAAAGTATGCAAAGATTTTGGAGACGAAGCATGACTCGGACTTTGTGAGAAAATTTTGAAAACCGAGTTTGAATAATGTTTTGAAAAGTATTGGCCAAAAACCAACCGGTCACGGTAGAAAGTGTGTCACGGACAAGTGTTGGCTGACTCACAGGCTAGGAGGACTTCAGGCGCTCAAACGTAGGCGAAACACGTCACCGTCCGCGATGCCGTCCGTACACTCCCGGGTTCTAACTCTATGTGCGGGTAGCGTGCGAGTAGTGTGAAGGTATTTTCTAGGAAAAATATTTTTTTGCTCTTTTGTAAAAGATTTTTTTTATGCAATATGCAAAAAGGAAAAATAAGAGAATGAGTCCAAAGCACGACAAAAGGGGACTGCCCCAAATGTCCAAATTTACCAGTAGCTGTAGTCCAGAATCATCCTGCCCTGTTCTGATCAACGGGAAGAGCAAATAGCAAAGGGGGAAGCCCCGGCTCCCAAAAATGCCACATACCAAAGCATATAGAGCATAGAAGCATGGCAAGGCCCACATGAGCACACAAAATGACACAATGCACACACAAGGAGAATGAAGAAATTGTCCAAGTTGATTTAAAGAAAGTTAGACCCTCTTAAGAAAAACTTTTTTTTTTTTTTTAAAAGAAAAAAAATGATACCGGTACGTGGGATTGTTAGACCACAATTTATCCCAAGCCCCGGGTTAGGGAGCGATACAGGAAGGTTAATGGTTTCCACCTATATACCAAGTATCGTTTTCATTTTTTTTTTTTAAAAAAACAAAGGTTTTTCAATGTAATTCCCCAGCGGAGTCGCCACTGAATGAACGCTCGCCTGTAAGTACCCCAATCTGGATCACCCTCTTCCGAGCACATGGGAAACACCGCAGACTCACAAACGCAGTCTCGAAGACCGCTGACACTCAAAACCCTCAAAAAACCCCAAACCAAACCAAGAGAGGAACCTTTCTGGGATAAAAAAGGACAAAAGGACATTTTGGGAATTTTTCAGAAATCAGAAAAGCACAAAAAGGTCCGTACGGACCTCTTTTCTTCAATGATTACTAAATCCCCTTAAAGTCCAATATATTCCCTCAAATCCCGGAGAACATCATTACCCCCCTACATGGTTGGTCCGTACGGACCTCTTTGCATGCTGAGGTGGTCCGTACGGACCTTATTGCACCCAGACATAATCATTTCAGAATCCTCATCATTCCGTGAAATCGAGGAAAACCAAAAAATCGGATTACCTATAAGGTCCGTACGGACCTTATTGCAGTTTTCCTACACTATAAATAGAGGGATCCCCCTCCCTCATCTACACACATCTCCCTCTTCTCTCCTCTCCCCCCAGTCTTCAGGCTCCCCTCTAAGACCCTTCGGGGCAATCCCGGCCCCTTTCGGATCTTTTCGAGGCCTTCCGAGCTCCCTTGTGGTGCTCCGAAGCCTCTCCGAGCGCTCCCGTGACGCTCCCGCGCTGCCCCGAGGCACTCTCGAGGTACTCTGAGGCCCCTCGTGGTACTCCGAGGCCTTGCCTGGTCTTTCCCAAGGTGTCCCGGCTCTTTCCGAGTCAAACCGGCAGCTTGAACGCATGCCGAAACTCTGCCCGAGTGACTCTTTCCATCTCAACGCACGCCGAACCTCTGCCCGAGTGATCCCTGCGATCCCAACGCACGCCGAACCTCTGGCCAAATGCAACCTACAAACCCAACGCACGCCAAACCTCTGCCCGAACGCAACCTACAAACCCGACGCACGCCGAAACTCTGTCCGCAGACAACCGGCTCCTCCCGAAGCAATCCCGGTCCATACCGGAACACTATTCCATCCTCAAACACTATTCCCCAGCGGAAGACAGACATGAACCAACATTGGTAAGGCTTCCTTCCATTACTATTTCAATACATTTCAATAAGCAGTGTACAATGTAGACATCCGATACAGCATGCATTTTTTTTAAAAGCACATACACACACACACAACAATTAAAGAATATTAGGGGTATCCGAAAGACTCGTTTTTACGAGGCGACTCGGGTGAGCTCTAAGATTCTAATATTCTCTTCCCGAGGAGTCATCTGACCTCCGAACTCAAAATCTCATCACACAAAAACAGTTTATTTTTAAACTGATGCCCTTTTTCAATGTTTTGGGCTTAATAAAAACGACGTGGCGACTCTACAAAGCAAAACACAGCGAGACACCTCCACCAACAATGAAAACGCCGCAAGGCGGGAAATGCCAGATGCCGGGGCGCGATTGCGCTGCCTCTCGGATCCGGGTAATTTCAGTTGGCGACTCCGTTGGGGATATTTTGTTTTAAAAACTTTTAAACAAAGCAAAAGATTTTTAAAACGATGATGAAGGTCAAACTTTCATTTTACCCCTTTCTTTAACTGTTGTGTGTGTGTGTGCATGTGCTTTACTTTTATTTTACAAAAAAAATAAAAATACAAAAAAAATGCATCAATATACATCTGTGCATATATTTAAAATTCTTCGAAAAAATTTCTGTTTTACCCAGAAAAAGAATTTTAGAGACCGCACACTACGCGCACTGCTGCCTCGGTTACACCGCACACTACTCACACTGCTGCCTCGGTTACACCGCTCACTACTCACACTGCTGCCTCGGTTACACCGCACGCTATGCGCACTGCTGCCTCGGATACACTGCACACTAAAACCCTTAACCCGGGGTGGTCTCAGTTGCAATTCGTTTGGCCTTCCTACGCCTCTCGGACGCGCACGGGATCATTTCAAACATCCTATCCTAGCCAAGCGTCAACCCTGCACGTTTGAGTCTTGAGTCACACTCTGTCCAGACTCGGTTGGTTTTACCCGGTCAGGTGTCATGCCCTGGATACATATCCCATGCCGACCATTTTCTGAGTCAAGGCTCGGAACTCAAGATCCCTTGCGCAAGCAAAGCGATGAAAGGTCATGCTAAAATCTTGACCTAATCTTGATTTCCGAAGCTACACCCAGACGATGTTCCGTCCCGGATATACATCCATGCCCACATGACACCATGTCATCAAGCCTTTGATACGTCAGCCATGACGATATGACCTAGCCAACGCCTAACGTCACAGATCCATTGCACAAGCAAGGTAAAGAGAGGTCATGCCGAACTCTTGACCCGATCTTGACTCAATGGCCGGCTCGGTTCACTATTCACATGGCTAACGCATCAAAACGAACATGACAGGCTCGATCCTTAGGTTCGAGTTTTCTTTTAGGCCGGTGGAAACCGCTTGCCCTATAAGACCCTCGCCCGGGGCTGTCCACCCTGGGATGTCGAAATACAGGTGCAAAACGAGGGGCTTATAGCCACACAGATGGTCTCTACTGACCCAGGATCTAGCATAGTTGCGAAAAAGAAGAGCAATCTTTTCCAACCTACCTAGGACTCTGAGAAAACATGTTTTAAGTAAATTAAAACAACAAAAAAATATAAAAGAAGCGGAAACCGCATGCCACGTGAGCTTTTCCCCTTTTATCCCGAGAGGCCCTTCCCGTGTCTAAACCTTGCCCGTCACCCCCTCCAGCTAACAAAGAGTGATCGAGATTACCCGGGAACCAGTCTCCCAGTGTCAAAGCCGCAAGGTCCAACTTCCTTCCCAGCTCTGTCACTAGGACAGTCCGTCAATTCCCCATGGCCAAGTCAGTGGATAACAACGATGAGAACGGGACCTTACCCCAAAGAAATTTCCCAATATTGGAAGAAGTTTGGCAGGTCCTCATGACTATCGAGAAACGCCAAGGTGAACAACAAGCCTGGATCGAAGGTGCCATGCACCACTTCGGGACATTAGCCACCCAACTACCTGGGGCTTCCCAAGTCATGCCTGTTCCTGCAGCTTCTAACGTCTCTCATTGTCTCCTAGAGGTCAACCTGTTGCCCTCGTACGAGCCATGCAGTTATGACACAAAGCCACAAGACCCCCCCGGAGGTAAACATGCCCATTCAGCCTCCTGAGGTCCCGGTACCACCGCCAAACAATGAACACATTTGGTGGGACGTCTGCGATTGCAGTGCTTGTCTGGAAATGGAATTCCAAGATGAAATGAACGAGGGCCGTCCTCTAAGAAAGAAGAAACCCTCTTCTCAACAAAAACTGAAGAAGAGGTATGAATCTGGTGACCCCACAGTCAGAACCCTCGGAGAACCCTCAGGAAAGTTTGACTACTACGTCATCTACTCCAGAAAATCTCCTCAGCCTAGCTCTGCAAAAGGCCACGGCAACGTCTGCTCCATGATCAGCTGGGACGAGCTCCGCACCGCCACCGAAGGCCCGAAGGTCCGAGATACTGACCCCTGTCTTGGGAAGATCTCAAAGCCACTGTGGATGTCTCCACAAAATCTATGACGGTGAACGAATTGACACCTGATGAAGCAAAGTAGTAAAGCCAGAGGTGAACGTTCTAACACGTTCCGGTCAAATCCCGATGAATCCTCCTCGGGCAGACAAAAGGCCAGCCATACCTGAGCCACGAACTGAAAAAGGGCCCTACGCCAAAGAAGCTAAAACCCTGGACCCGAAGGCTGAAGATCATGTCTTAGCTCAGCTCAAGCGTACTCAGGCTAACATCTCGCTCTGGTCCCTACTCACTTCATCTTACCCGTACAAGCTCAAGTTGGAAGAAAGCCTGGCCCAGACCATGGTTCCCATCAGGTGACACCTGATGAAGCAGTTCAGATGATTGGCAACGTTAATTACAGCAACATCATCACTTTCACAGAGCTCGACCTTCCAAAATTTGGGGCTGACCATAATGAGCCTCTCTACATAACAGTTCAACTGGACGAGCGCCGTCTCCCTCGGGTCTTGGTAGATGGGAGATCATCCATGAATGTCCTTCCATCCAAAATGATGGATTTGCTAGGGATCAAAGCAACTGATCGGAAGCCCTCAACTCAAGAAATCAAGGCATACGACTCAACGTCTCGCCCAGTCTTGGGAATAGCCACCTTGAACCTGTGGTTCGGAAAACAAATGGTCCCGACTGACTTCCAAGTCATCGACATCCCGATCACATTCACTGCCATTTTGGGACTCCCTTGGCTACACCAGATCAATGGGGTGGCATCCACGCTCCATCAATGTGTGAAGTTCGTCCAAGGAACAGATCTAACCATCATCTATGGTGATAGCATAGTCACCGAAAGGACTGACACAAACGGTGTCCCGGTCTTAGAGATCAAACACGACGATGATGGCATGATGCTAACAGGGTTCACCATCGAAAGCCCAAAGGCCCAGGTGTGCCACATAGACCTGCCTTTAATTTGGGACAAGATCCCTCCCCCGATGAAAATGATGAAGCACATGAACTACATCCCGGGGCTCGATTTGGGAAAACCCCATCAGGGTACCCAACAAATCATCAATATCAAAGAGCAGAATACCCTCCATGGCCTGGGATACATTCCTACTCCCGAACACATTGCGGAAGACAAGCGAGCTGCACGGAAATGCTCCGCAGATAACAAAAGAGGTTTGCACGCAACCTCCGATCTTCGCCCTTACAGCTTTGACATGGCCAAGTACTTCATAAAAAAGGATGACAACTTGAAGGAAGGCCCAGGGAAGGGAACGGAGTTGATCAACGCCAAACAAAGCTGGCCGATGACCATCGACAAGCTCCAACATAACATTGCAAGATTCAGAGGCCTCAAGGCAAATCCCGTTCGAAGAGCATTTCTCGACACACCGCCTCTATCGGGACCCACAACCACCACTATTCACAATGAATTTTGGTTCGGAAAAACTCCCTCTTTGGCAGAAGAACTCGAAAAACTCTCTGTCAGTGCCCCTGCCTTCAACAAGTTGGATGAGTCCGCATTTGAGCTAGCAATGCCCAAGACAAAAGCAAAAGACTCCGCGGACGATGCTTGGAACGAGCCACTGCTCCACCTGCTCTTCAATGAAGAAATCGAGATGCCAGACCTAATCGATTTTGTTTTTGATAACTCTATGATAGCCATGATCGGGAACGGTGACACCAAGCCTTTCAATCCCCGCCTCCTATCAAGTTCATTGCCACTCAATAACTGGGCCACCTTCTCCGGACCCACCGCCAGCAAAAAGGACATGATCGAACAACTTGGTCTGACCCCTCGAGTCCTAGAGTCCAGTATCAAAACCCATCCTGAGTCCATTACCTTTGAATTTGAGTCTCTCGAGTCATTTGATGGCCTCACGCCAGAAGATTACGAACTCATTGCCAATAATGTATTCCCGTATGCTCTTAATGAATGCTTCGATCTTTCCGAGTATCCTCTCATTGCATCTTTAACAACTGATAAATTAACTAACACACAAACAGTTAATAACGATTCACTTGATAAAGAAGCAGACACATTAAACGAACAATACATTAAGCACATCTTTAAGCATGTTGTCAAACGAGAGAAAAACCGGGCCCAAGCTGCCGAGGAGGTTTTAACCAAAGTGAATTTAGGAACTGCTGAAGAGCCAAAAGAGACGCAAATCGAAAGTTTCTTCACCGGCACAGAGCAAGACGCATTGCCTGCACTGCTCAAAGAATTCGTGGACGTGTTCGCTTGGTCTTACCGAGACATGCCTGGACTAGATCCAAACATTGTAGAACACCGGATCCCCTTGAATCCCGAGGCTAAGCCCATCAAGCAAAAGCTACGCCGAATCAAGCCAGAATGGTCTTTACAAGTCAAGGAAGAGATCGAGAAGATGCTCCGCGTCAGCTTCATCAGGGTGATCGAGTACCCCACATGGCTCTCCACTATAGTCACGGTCACCAAGGCCAACGGAAAAGTGCGTTGCTGCGTGGACTTCTGAGATCTCAACAAAGCAAGTCCCAAGGACGACTTTCTACTACCCAACATCGACATGTTGGTAGACACTACAACCAATTTCGAAGTCAAGTCCTTCGTGGACGGGTTTGCCGTCTACAATCAAATCAAGATGGCCGAAGAAGATCAAGAAAAGACAACCTTCACAACCCCCTGGGGAACCTCTTGCTACACGGTAATGCCGTTCGGACTAAAGAACGGCCAGGGCTACCTACCAACGGGCGGCAACCGCCCTCTTCCACGATATGATCCACAAAGAGATCGAAGTGTACGTCGATGACATGATCATCCACTCAAAGGGATCAGATGGAAAACACCTCACAGACTTGAGAATGTTCTTCAATCGCCTCCGAAAACACTCAATGAGGCTAAACCACGCAAATGCACATTTGGGGTTAGCCGAGGCAAGGTCTTGGGATACATGGTCACCGAGAGAGGCATCGAGGTTGATCCTCAAAGATCAAGGCCATCATCGAAATGAGACCACCGCAAACTCAAACAGAGGTGAAAAGCTTCATGGGTCGCCTGCAGTATATCAGCCGTTTCGTCAACCAATTGACCTCCATGTGCGAGCCAATCTTCAAACTGATGAAGAAAAATGCCGACGACAAATGGAACTCAGAATGCCAAGATGCCTTTGAAGAAATAAAGGCGTACCTTGTGAGTCCTCCGATTCTCTGTCCTCCCCACAAGGAGAAGCCACTGTTGCTATACCTAACTGTGACCGACACCGCAGTTGGAGCCATGCTCTGTCAAGAAAAGAAAGAGTCACGAGTCGAGAACGCCATATACTTTGTCAGTCGAAAGTTTCAAGGCAGCGAATTCAACTACCCAGCCCTCGAGAAAACCTGCGCAGCTCTGGTATGGGCTGTCGGAAAATTACGGCACTACATGCAGTCGCACACGGTACACTTGGTTTCCAAAATGGACCCAGTCAAATACCTCTTCGACAAACCATCTCTGTCAATGAGGCTCGCCAAATGGTCTTTCTTCCTAGAGGAATTTGACATCAAGTACGTGAACCAAAAGTCAATCAAGGGACGGGCAATGGCTGAACAACTGGCTGACTTCCCAACTAACGAAGCTCGAGGCCCCGAACCACAATTTCCAGACAAGGGAATCTTTACACTCGAAGGCGAAAATCGATGGCAACTGTTCTTCGATGGAGCAGCCAACAAAAGAGGAAACGGCATCGGTATTCTCTTGGTCGATCCCAAGGACGAGCACACCCCAATCGCCATAAAGCTCAATTTCGAGGTAACCAACAATGCCGCCGAATATGAAGCCTGCACTGCCGGACTACAGGCCGCACTCGAAAGGAATGTCCAGAAACTTGAGGTTTATGGGGAATCAGCCCTGATCATCAATCAAGTTTCAAACAAGTGGAAAACCATAGACCCAAGCTTGCAAAAATACCACGCCTGCATGGAAGACCTCATCACACAATTCGAAGAGGTCACCTTCCACTACTTGCCAAGAGACCGAAACCGGTTTGCAGACGCCTTAGCCACCTTGGCTTCACTCGTGGAAATCCCTGACGGAAAAGCAATCAAGCCCTTCAAAGTTGGACGAAAGGAAATTCCTGCCTACTGTTGCGAGATCGAACCAGAACCCAAGCCCATCAATGAGCCATGGTACAACCAGATCTTCCAATACCTCAAGAATGGGGAAACCGCCTTCATGAACAAGGAAGGCCAACACAGGGAAGGGGTCAAAACCAAGAGCATCATGGCTCTAAAGCGCCTCGCCTCTCACTTTGTCATCCTTGGGGACATGCTGTACAAGAAACGCTACCAAGGACCACTCCTACGCTGCATCAGCCAGGAAGAAGCAAGCGAGTTCATGAACGAAGTCCACAATGGGGCTTGCGGTCCCCACATGAACGCCAGAGCCCTGATGCAAATCATTCTCAGGATGGGCTACAACTGGATCTCCATGGAGGCAGACTGCATCCACTTTGTTCGAAGCTGCGAAAAGTGTCAACGGTTCTCCAACCTCAATCATCTACCTCCCCACGATCTCTACTGCATGACTACACCCTGGCCCTTTGCCACTTGGGGAATTGACGTCATCGGGAAAATTGCTCCGCCAGGCAGCAACGGTCACGAGTTCATCTTAGTAGCCATCGACTACTTCACCAAATGGGTCGAAGCCAAGTCTTACAAGGTACTCACCTCCAAGAAAGTCGCGCATTTCCTCAAGGAAAACATCATCTGCCGATACGGCATCCCGAATGAGGTCATATCAGACAACGGCTCACACTTCGAAGGGGAATGTGACATGCTGCTAGCT
Source organism: Adenophora triphylla var. japonica (assembly GCA_022495995.1). NCBI lineage: Eukaryota > Viridiplantae > Streptophyta > Magnoliopsida > Asterales > Campanulaceae > Adenophora > Adenophora triphylla. The sequence goes on from JAFEMH010002756.1 coordinate 213,248, forward strand.
GAATTCAAGATCACATGCCACAAGTCCTCTCCCTACCGGCCACAAACAAATGGCGCCGTAGAAGCAGCAAACAAAACCCTCGAACGGATCATTCGAAAAATGACCACCCGAGGACGAGATTGGCCCGAGAAGCTGCACCTTGCACTTTGGGGCTACCGAACATCAGTCAGAACAGCCAAGGGAGAAACCCCAATCGCCCTGACATACGGGATGGAAGCAGTCCTCCCCATTGAATTGGAAATTCCCTCACTCCGAGTGCTGCTGGAAAATGACGTCAACGAAGTCGAATGGCTCCGAAGCCGACTGACGAATTGGCTCTGCTAGACGAGCGACGACTAAAGGCCATGGAACACGTCCGAGCCTACCAAAGCAGGATGGCTAGAGCTTTCGACAAGAAAGTCAAGTCCCAAGACATCAGGGAAGGCAATTTGGTACTCAAAGAAAAGCCTCCCACTCGAACCAACCCACTGGGAAAATGGGAACCAACATGGATCGGCCCTTTCGTGGTTAAAAAGATCTTCTCCGGAGGTGCCATGAAGCTGACAGACCTAGACGGAAATCCCTTCATGAATCCAGTCAACGGAAGCAAACTCCGCAGATACTTCGCCTAAAGAAGAACAACTGTGCATCTCTTGGCACTCCATGTAGTGTCGAACTACGCAGACCTGAGCCCTCTAGTCCGGGGGAACGTAGGCAACCTTAATCAGTCCGGTCTAAAAACACACAAAAAGTCAAAAGTTTGAATGTCAACAAAGACCTCCATCAAACTACACACTTTCCAAGAGCATGCCCCCACCATCACCTTGACCAAGTCAAACAACGGCGGCAACATCAAAAGACATCAAAAGGTCACTCAGCATCAAACGACTGACCCATGTTTGCTTCCAAGCCAGGGGCTTGTCTTCGCCCTCACGCGCTTCGAAAAAAAAAAGAGCTTGAGCAAGGGCTCACAAAAAAAAAAAAAGAGAAGCTCAAGCTACAAAAAAAAGAGGTCAAGAGCCCGATGCCAACAGAGGCAAGGAAGCTACGGAAAAGACCGTCAAAACAACTTGTCAGGGGATCATCCAACCTCTCAGCCAAACACAAAGCCCGAGCAAAGGGGATTGCCGTCAGGGCCCAGGCCGCTTCAGTCCGCAAATGCAACAGAAAAGTCCAAAGATGGACGCCGCCAAGGTTCACAAAAGACACAAAAGCGAACAAGAGATCTTGCGTCTCGACAAAGCTTTAAAAGTAAATCACAAATCACTAACGATTACAACATTTCTTGATGAGTTCAAGCACGGTCTACTCTCAAGTTCACAACATGCTAAAAGACAGCTTAATACATTTAACAAATAATGTGTTTGCAATGCAATGAATGGATACCTAGGAGGTCATTCCGCGCCATCTGCGCTTGTCCCCTCGCCATTCTTCCCTTTCTTCCCTCGTCCCCGACGAGTCTTCTTTCGTTCCACGCGAGCCAACTCTGCGTCTCTCAGTCCGAGATCAGGGGTCCTCCCAGTAGAGTCAAACAATCCAGCAGCTCTCAGGGCTTCATTCGCCCGTGCTTCGGCTCGAATCTCCTCCCTGCGAGTCTGCAAAAGAGGACCTCTCTCCGTCAGTCGGTCAGCTCTAGTCTCGTAGTCAAACAAAGTGTCTCCCGTCACATCCTGAGGGTCAGACCAGGCTTCGGCACTCCTAAGGCAATAGCTACTATGGCAACCGGGTCCCAGAATCGCTCCACGCCTGTTCCCCAAAGCCACTTGGGACTGCCCAACACGCTGCTCGTACCAGGCCAGGTACTGGGTTGTCAATACGACACTCTCCCGACGTCTAAGGAGCACCACAGGAGGGAAAGCGGAATACTTCCATACCCTCAGAAAATACAAAAGAGCACCTGGAGCTGCCATACAAAGAGGAGCTATCTCCGCAGTAGCAAGGTCATCCCAGCCCAACAAAGGCTCCTGCTTCATCCCAAACTGTCGGGAAACAAGCGATGAAATATAGAAGGAGGACCAAGACAAACCTAGAACTCTGACAACATAGGACCCTTCCTGAAAGGCCCTCCTAGTCTCAATCCCCCAGTGCGGAACCCACCAACGGATCTGATGCGTACTGAGCCGTGCCATCCATCTCTCCCAGGCAGACTGATCCATATCCATCACAAGAGGTCGCCGAGCAAAGGACCACGGGCTAAACGACATCGGAGCCTCGGACATGGCCTGAAGTCTCTCTCGCAGCCACAAGGTGAGCAAAGTGGGGCTTCCCCCTCTCATAAACCGATCCCTAGTCGCCAGACGGTCAATACCATGAAGAGTCTCCCCCAGCACCAACGGGACAATATCCTCTCCAGCTCTGCAGTGCCCAACCACATCTAGCAAGGTGCCATCGCAAACCCCAAGGGAGCTGACCATGAAAAGCGTCGCTATCACGCACAAGGCAAATGCATCCCAAGAGAAATCACTCTCGTCATCAATCATAAACCGCTCCGGCAGCACAGAAATATCAATAGGACCCGAATCAAGGATCATGCCCTGCACTTCTCCCAGCGAAGTCCGAAGAAAGCCTGCAAGCTTCACGCTCACGGCAGCACTGCCAATCAAAGGAAGCGATATGGCCTCCACCTCCGGTCCTCTAATCAAAGCCCAAAAATCCTCGAAGGTGGGCACCATTTCATTATAGGAGAAGCAATACACATGCCTCCTAACATCCCAGAACTTCGCGGCAGCCCGCAACAACTCCCAATCAGGAACCAACTCCTTAAAGGACCAAACCGAGCAAAGTCGAAACCTTACCTCGAAAGCTCGCCTCTGATGCCTCATACGGTGTCGCATCCACGTTTTCAGCTGCTCAAGGAAGTGTGCTTGCCGCTCCTGCGAAAGCCTTGGCAAAATTCTTGGAACGTACGAAGAATCCATGGCAAAAATGGAGGTTCCTAGAGAAAATGGGGAAGAAAGCTCGAAAATGGCTGCAAATGGGGAGTGGGGAAAGTCCAGACATCCGGAGAACATTTATTTCCTCACCAAAAGCAATGCTAGTCCGTACAGACCTCTTTGCATGCTAGGTCTGTCCGTACGGACCTCTTTGCATCCTGGCCCCACTTTCCAAGCAAACAGGCCAACAACCACTGTTCCCAGCAGGACCTTGCTCCAAACTGCCCAAACCCTGGCCAAAGCCATTTCCGGCAAGCATACACTACCCACAAACGCACTCTCAGCTCACGTGGCATGCACAAATAAAAGAAAATAATAGCAACAATTCCTAGGACAATTCCCGGGAATCACAAAGACATATTACATCTTAGAATAAAATACTTTGCAATGCAAATGCGAATGTTTTATTACAGGTACATATAATGTCTGTTGTTAAAAAAAAAAAGAAGAAGAAGAAGATATGGAAAGAGGGAAAGCAAATAAACCCTAATCCGACTCTTCAGCATCATCATCATCATCAATATCCTCAAGCGAGAAGTCGGGCATCTCGGTAAACTCGCCAGTCACACCCTCGTCGTCGGAATACTGAACCCCCTCCTGGGGTAGGTACTCAAGATACTCGGAAGGGTCGAACCCGACAAAAGGATCGAAGTAGGCATGCTCTGACGAACCCTCACCCTGTGCATCCGGCGGAGGAAAGAACTGATAAAGGGTCTACGACCTCTGAGCTCCCGAGGATGTCCCGGCATCCATGCTATGCCGCCCCCGCGAAGGTCCCTCCTGATGTGGCTCCGGCTCGGATCTCGGTGGAGGAACGTCCACAGAATGCCTCGGAGGCATTGGCTCGTACGCCGGCACACGTCGCGAAGACCGGCAAGACAGCTTCGATGCCATCTTCTTCGCGAAGGACCGCATTGCCACATAACGGCGGGTCAGCGTATCGTAGACTCTCCCCGGGACCTGCACAAGCAAGCAGCCAAAGAAACGCTCAGCAATACAGTCATACTCAACAAAAAGAGAAAAATACAGAAAAGATGCCAAGATGGAAAAGAGTAAGCACACTCACCGGCATGTCAGGATCCACCCGGTAGGCAGCAGGAGCCTGCTCAGGGACGGGTACAGACACCCTCCTCCTCGATGAGTCCCCACGGACATATGTGAAATCCGGCCCAGGCACCGGAACCTCTGGGGGACCCGGCGGACCAGCCTCCCTCTCCCTCGCCAACACCTGTGGCGTCCTCAACTTCCTCCTCACGAAGGCCCCATACTCCTCTCGATACAAAACAAACTCATCGGCACTCACGCCGCCCAAATACCTCTCAAACTCCAGCACATCCATATCCCGGGAATCCAACATCCCAAAAGGCGGGTCCCTCGGAGCCAAGGGAAGCATACCCGGGCCATGCTGCCAAAAGACCCTCTCTCCCAAGTACATGACGTCGCAGGTCAGGCCCCGCAGCATCTTCCTCTGCGCTGTCACCACGGGAGCACCCTCGAAATTGTCAGCCTCATATCGAGCCCAGGGGTACAGAACGAACTCCGCCGGACTATCTCTCCCTAGATGCGCCTGCACCTCCCCGTAGGTAATGGTGAGCTTCCCCCTGCTGGTCCTCCTCCTCCTCGCCGGGCGGGCCCAGCCTAACATAGCAGGATAGGCCGCTATGGCCCCAGGATCTCTATCCCACGGGAAGCACTGGAAGATCTCGTAGAACCACACCTGCGACAAAAGCAGAAAAGGCTCAGTGCAAGAGAAAACGGAGAAATGATAAGTTGCTAAATCAAAAAACAGCAATAAACTCATACCTCCAAAGTAATATCAAAGCAAGCCAAGGAACTGGCCACGCCCCAGCTAAACCGGTCCAAGGAGAAGTAAACCTCGGCCAGGCCCGCCTCGCCCCAAGCTATGTCACAGACTCTCTCCAAGTCAATCAAGCTCTCCAGCAGAGCAAAAGGAGCCATGGTCGCGTGGTTCGAGAACAGAGTCTCAGAAAGGGCAAACCACAGAAAGGAGCGCGCCGAGGCTCCGCCGTCACCTGGCCGGTACCCCGACAATAGGCCCCAATACTGGCCGTAATCCTCATCTCCACATCGCTGTACAGCATGCCCAGGCCCCTGCGAGGAAGAGGCGCAAAGCCCAGCAGCTCAGCCAGCACGTCCTCAGCTATCCTATCCCTCCACCGCACTGGCCCTCCTTTGAAGGAAAGCCCGGTGATAGCAGCAAAATTGGTGGGCATCACCGTCACCTTGCCCCAGCTCAGATGGAAGGTGTGGGTGGTATCCCACCAATACTCAGATAGGCCCAGGAAGATGCTCTTGTTCTTCCTCGTGTCAGAGATCCCGGCCAAGTTCTCCACGAACACGCCCAGGCCAGAATCATAGACCAGCCTCCTAGGGCTCGGCCTGCCATCCACAGAGATATTCGGCATCTGCTGCCACAACTCAACTACAGCCTCGAGCGATCCCCGAGTCTTCATCTTTTTGGCTTTCCCAGCCACAAGCCCCTCATCCTGCAGGTAAACACAGCAAAGGTACGTCAGTCACAGTACTTAATGCAAAATACCAAAAGAAAATTAAAGCACAAAAAGTCCGTCCCAACACGGCAAAGCACAAATAACCCGTCACAAAACACGACATGCATTACACATAATTTTTCCCATGCAATCCGTCACAAAACACGGCACACACTGTACAAATTTTCTCAACAGAGGGATTAAGCCTTACACGACACATTTTCAAAAGACCCGTCACAAAACAAGGCACATAGTGCACATATTTTCCCCACAAAGTCCGTCACCAAAAACACGACACACACTGCATGACACATTTTCAAAAGAAAAGTCCGTCCCTACACGGCACATACTTTCAGACAAAACCCGTCACAAAACACGGCACATGTCACATTTTTCACAAAATTTGTCCCTACATGACAATTTTTCTCACAAAGTACATACATAAATAGCATAAGGTACAAAACACCAAAGCATGCATTTCATTAGAGAGGCACTTTATTTTCACAAATAAGAGCTAATCTACACATTTTTGCACAAAATTCACATACCCACAATTTTTACATGCTCAATTTCAACAATTCATCAAGAATTTCACAAAAAGCATGGCAAATAACAAAAAGCCCAAAATATGCGAAAAACTAAAACCTAGTTCTAGCATTCAAAAATTCAAGCGAGGAATCAAGACGAAATTGATTTCTTACCTCCCCGGCGTTCCTAACTCGCCGATTATGCACCTCCGGATTTGGGTACAACACATCCGGGTTCTTCGAAGAAGGCACGAAGGAGATCCAATTTCTTTGAAGCTCCATTCTTTGCTCGATCACTTCTTGGCTCCGTTGGCGACGCCCCCTCCTTGATCCTTCCGCCATTGCAAGCAATTCAAGCTAAAAAATGGAAGATTTTGGACAACAATGGAGTTTTTCTCCTTCTCTCTCTCTCGGATGCACGAACTGGAAGAAGAAGAATGAAGGGGTGCCTCGGTTTTAAAGCCAGTCAAAATCACAGGAGCTGGTAAAATTCAACCTTTGGTCCGTACGGACCTCTTTACATCCCAGGTTGGTCCGTACGGACCTCTTTGCAACGAAGGGCCAAATTACTTTTCTGCCCTTATAATCTTTGCCCCTAGCTGTCCAAAGGCCTATTTCAGCAGATTCAAGGCAGTTTGGTCCTTAACCCATCAGAGCAAGCACCGGCCGTCAGTGTAAGTTCGGATTTCGCCCACTAAACGGCAACGCAACCACCAGCCGTCAGTGTAAGTCCGGATTTCGCCCACTAAACGGCATCGCAACCACCGGCCGTCAGTGTAAGTCCGAATTTCGCCCACTAAATGGCAATGCAACCACCGGCCGTCATTGTAAGCCCGAACTTCGCCCACTCAACGGCAACACAAGCACCGGCCGTCATCATAAGCCCGAACCTCGCCCACTAAACGGTGAAACAAGCGCAAGAAGGAGCCCGCACCTCCCAGTACAAATCTCAAGGCACAAAACGCCTCCAAAACGCTCAACGACAACGCAAGTACTGGCCATCAAAGTAAGCCCGAGCTCCTTCCCCAGCAAGTCAAAAGGGAATTCTTGCAAACCCGTACAAGACCACATATCCCCATCCACCGGCCGTCATCGTAAACCCGGACTTCGCAACTCAAGCACCGGCCATCAAAGTAAGCCTGAAGTCACTCTCTCAGCAGGAAAGGCCCCTACAAGGCCACAATGATCCCCAACGGATGAACATCGGCAGTCCCCAACGGACAAAATGCAAGCCGTTCACACCTCTCACAGTCAAAGCTCAAGGCAGCCATGCCTCCGCCAACCGCAGCCAGAAGACGATTCAAGTCCTCATGCATGACACAACCGCAGCCAGAAAACGATTCAAGTCCTCACGCATGGCACAACCGCAGCCAGAAGACGATTCAAGTCCTCACGCATGGCACAACCGCAGCCAGAAGACGATTCAAGTCCTCACGCATGACACAACCGCAGCCAGAAGACGATTCAAGTCCTCACGCATGACACAACCGCAGCCAGAAGACGATCCAAGTCCTCACGCATGGCATAACCGCAGTCAGAAGACGAATCAAGTCCTCATACATGACATATCTCCAGCCCGGAAGGCTTTAAACCACTCGGTCCGGAAGACCGTATAAACCTCCCACATCACTATCTCCAGCCCGAAAGGCTTTAAACCACTCGGTCCGGAAGATCGTATAAACCTCCCACATCACTATCTCCAGCCTGGAAGGCTTTAAAACACTCGGTCCGGAAGACCATATAAACCTTCCACATCACTATCTCCAGCCCGGAAGGCTTTAAACCACCCGATTTGGAAAATTGTAAAAATTTCCATCCCAGGACGCCACCACGTCCTCACAGTCGACCTCGGCGATCACAAACCATCTTCTCGTAAGATTACCCATCTTCTAGTAAGATTGCACACCCAGGATGCCACCACGTCCTCACAGTCGACCTCGGCGGTCACAAACCATCTTCTCGTAAGATTACCCATCTTCTAGTAAGATTGCACACCCTGGACGCCACCACATCCTTACCACTGACCTCGGCGGTCACATGACACTTCAGGGCACCACCACGCCCGCATACACTCACAATTTCACGACCTCTGAACTACGACCAGGCTTGATTCCCGCCAGGGATACGTAGAAATCCTATCACAGGGTCCAGCCATCGACCTATGCGGTTACCCAGGACGCCACCACGTCCTTACCATCGACCTATGCGGTCACCCAGAATGCCACCACATCCTCACCATCGACCTATGCGGTCACCCACAGGACACCACCACGTCCATGCACAGAGTTTCAGTCAGAGGATATCTCCCGTCCTCGTGCACAACAACACTCACCCCACATGCGAACTACGATCAGGCTTGATTCCCGCTAGGGATACGTAGGAATCCTATCACAGGATCCAACCAATTGACCTAAACGATCACACAACAGGACACCGCCACGTCCTCACACACCGACCTACACGGTCACTTTCTCTCTCAGCACACGATCCAAATTAGGACCCTTATCTTATCAACGACCCCACTTCCTCCGTAAGTGACGTCGTCGAGGGGCTTTTGTAAGTACCCCAATCTGGATTACCCTCTTCCAAGCACATGGGAAACACCGCAGACTCACAAATGCAGTATCGAAGACCTCTGACACTCAAAACCCTCAAAAAACCCCAAACCAAACCAAGGGAGGAACCTTTCTGGGATAAAAAGGGACAAAAGGACCTTTTGGGAATTTTTTAGAAATCAGAAAAGCACAAAAGGTCCGTACGGACCTCTTTGCTTCAATGATTACTAAATCCCCTTAAAGTCCAATATATTCCCTCAAATCCCGGAGAACATCATTACCCCCCTACATGGTTGGTCCGTACGGACCTCTTTGCATGCTGAGGTGGTCCGTACGGACCTTATTGCACCCAGACATAATCATTTCAGAATCCTCACCATTCCCTGAAATCGAGGAAAACCAAAAAATTGGATTACCTATAAGGTCCGTACGGACCTTATTGCAGTTTTCCTACACTATAAATAGAGGGCTCCCCCTCCCTCATTTACACACATCTCCCTCTTCTCTCCTCTCCCCCCAGCCTTCAGGCTCCCCTCTAAGACCCTTTGGGGCAATCCCGGCCCCTTTCGGATCCTTCCGAGGCCTTTCGAGCTCCCTTGTGGTGCTCCGAAGCCTCTCCGAGCGCTCCCGCGATGCTCCCGCGCTGCCCCGAGGCACTCTCGAGGTACTCTGAGGCCCCTCGTGGTACTCCGAGGCCTTGCCTGGTCTTTCCCAAGGTGTCCCGGCTCTTTTCGAGTCAAACCGGCAGCTTGAACGCACGCCGAAACTCTGCCCGAGTGACTCTTGCCATCTCAACGCACGCCGAACCTCTGCCCGAGTGATCCCTGCGATCCCAACGCACGCCGATCCTCTGCTTGAATGCAACCTACAAACCCAACGCACGCCGAACCTCTGCCCGAACGCAACCTACAAACCCGACGCACGCCGAAACTCTGTCCGCAGACAACCGGCTCCTCCCGAACCAATCCCGATCCGTACCGAAACACTATTCCATCCTCAAACACTATTCCCCAGCGGAAGACAGACACGAATCAACATTGGTAAGGCTTCCTTCCATTACTATTTCAATACATTTCAATAAGCAGTATACAATGTAGACATCCGATACAGCATGCATTTTTTTAAAAGCACATACACACACACACAACAGTTAAAGAATATTAGGGGTATCCGAAAGACTCTTTTTTACGAGGCGACTCGGGTGAGCTCTAAGATTCTAATATTCTCTTCCCGAGGAGTCATCTGACCTCCGAACTCAAAATCTCATCACACAAAAATAGTTTATTTTTAAACTGATGCCCTTTTTCAATGTTTTGGGCTTAATAAAAATGGCGTGGCGATTCTGCAAAGCAAAACACAGCGAGACACCTCCACCAACAACGAAAATGCCGCAAGGCGGGAAATGCCAGATGCCGGGGCGCGATTGCGCTGCCTCTCGGATCCGGGTAATTTCATCGCCGAAATAATGTAATGATGATTTTATGAAAATTTTCAATTTTTAGGAGTCGCCACGCCATTTTAATGGAAAACATTGAGAAACCTATTTTTAAAGAGATTTTGAGTTCGGGGGTCTGGTTACGTATTTGGGAAGAACTTGAGAGTTCACCCAACACGCCTCTTTCGAGACTTTCAATCAACGTTGGACAATTATAGACATTCAAAGTGTGTGTGCAATATGTGTCGACAAGTAAGGCATGCAAATTTGGAATTTCATTAATGATATAGAGACTGGGTACAACTTGTGAGCCATAATAGGAGGCCACACCCTTTACATATGATGATTTTCATCACAAGGCAGAAGGCTGAGACAATCTGCTCAGGAAGCTCTGATGTCGTCCGACACAGGACTTCCCATGAAGGGGATGTCGGACGACATAAGGCCTCATGGTCAGATTGTTTCTTACAATGACAAGGCTCTTCTGGAACTGGAACAATATTATTTAACCCAAGGAAAGACACTATTTAGTGGTCTAAGTTCAGTTTGGGGTTGACATAGAACATCCGAAGTTGTCTATGTCACATGGCAAACCGCCTCCATCAATAGATCGCGTCCAAACAGACCTTAGACACTCCAAATAGTGGCTAATGAGCCAATGTTACTTAGGCAAACTTTGAGTTACAAAGGGGGGTCAATCTTGACAGATCTGAAATCCAAGAAAAGCTTTATAGCCTTCTGGGAACTCTATGTCGTATGACACAGGACCTCTTGAGAGTCCTGTGTCGTCCGACATGAGCAGCCTATTTTAGTGCCCTTCAGTCTGGTTGATTTCCCCTTTGTTCTCAAAGCAAACCAAGTAACTTTATTAACTGTAAACAGTAAAATAGTAATATTACGTGAGTATTATGGGAGGATCACATGGCTTTGATGGCCAAATGTGATAAATCACATGTTTATGGCCATTTTTATGTAGCCATCACCTCCTAACTCAATGGAAACTAACAAAGATTCAAACTTTAATGGTGCTAATGTCACCAAATGTTCAGATCTGAGGTGGGGAGAAGTGAATATGGAAGATTCACTTCTCCACCACCTTTATCATGCAAAATCCCAAATATTTCACATAATATCAAAGCAAGTAAGCATGCAAGGTGATATGAGTGTATGGAAGAGTTAATTGAAGAGAGAAAGGGTTTAGTGGCTACCTATTGTAGTCCACAAGGTAAGAACACCAGTAGTATGGTGCTTACCCCTTCAACACACCAACAAAGGGAAACATTCTTTAGATCTTGGCTTTTAGGGTGTGTGTGTGAGGAGGGAGGTGAGTGTGTATGTATGAGAGAGAGAGAGAGTCTCTATTTCTGCAGAGTTTCCCCTCTTTTACTGATATCCTCCCAAAACTCTCCAAAAGTCCTCCCCTAAAATGATCAGCCATGCCTTGTATTTATAGGCAGTCTGATGGGAGGCTCCATGTCGTTCGACAGAGGGAGTTAAACTGCCTTAGTGTCGTCCTATGTCGGATGACAGCGTACAGCTTTTTGGCACAGTTGGGCCGAATGGATGGCAGGCCCAATGGGTTGAGTGGGCAATTGGATAATTGGACTCAATATTGCATTTTAGCAAATAAATGAGACCAAAAATCAAGGAAAGTGGACCCAAAACATGAGTTCGGGTCGGGGTACTCACAGCTGGTCCCCTCGATGGTGACGCTGTTGCCGCTCGTTGCATTGCACGAACTTGATACACTGGTGAAGGGTGGATGATACGCCATTTATCTGATGCAGCCATGGTCGCCCCAGGATGGCTGTGAAAGTGATTGGAATGTCCAACACTTGGAATTTGGTGGGGATCATCCGCTTGCCGAACCAGATATTTAGAGTAGCAACCCCGAGAACTGTACGGGAAGTAGAATCATAGGCCTTGACAGTGTGGACTGAAGGCTTCAGATCTGTGGGCTTGATGTCAAGCAGGTCCATCATCTTGGCGGGCAAGACATTCATTCCGGAACCTCCGTCTACCAACACACGGGGAAGGCAACGCTCGTCCAGCTAGACTATGATGTAGAGTGGCTCATTGTGATCAGCCCCAAATTTTGGCAGGCCCAAATCTGTGAAGGTGATGATGTTACCGTAGTGGACGTTGCTGATCATCTGAATGACTTCGTCTGGGGTTGTGTCCACGGGGACCATGGTATGGGCCAGACTTTCCTCTAGCTTGAGCTTGTGAGGATATGAGGATGTGAGCAGGGACCAAAGGAAAATGTTTGCCTGAGTCTGCTTGAGCAGAGTGAGGATCGGGTCCTCTTTCACAGAACTTGCGTCTTCGGGCAGGCCGGGTTGCGGTTCTGGCTCCGCTGGCTTTTTAGTGGCCTTAGGTGGTAATGCATGGATTTGACCCGATCGGGTTAGGACACTGACATCAGGCTTGGTTCCTTCTGAACAGGTCACTCTGAGCTGAGCCATAGTCAGAGGAGGATTCCTCGTAGCATAGGGCTATATGTCTTCCCTCAATTCGTTGATTGTAGATGTGTTCCCAGGAGCTTCGGCAGCTTTTCAGATTCTGTCCCAGGATACTGGCTTGGGTGCCTCCGTGGGGAGGTAGCCTATGGTTTGACGCAGCTGTTCGAACGTCAGTGCACAGCAGTGGTTGCCAGAGCTGAACTGTGCATTGCTCACCCTCCGGGGGAGGTTGGAGAGCTCTTGGTTCAAGCGAACAGTCTCCTAGATCTCTTCACGGTATACCGCGCTCCTTTCCTTCTTGCTGAGCATGCTCAAGGCATTCTGGAGTTGGGTTTGGCGATACTCATGGTTTGCTAATTTTCCTCCACTCTTGGCCCAGATTAACTTTCTTGCAGCAGAGCCTGCGTCGAGAGTTAGTGCCTGCATTTCTTCCCATGTGAGAATAGCCAGTGCTTCTTTGAACTGCGTGCGGCAGTCTAGGTAAACCTCCATCGGGGAGAGCTTTCCCTTCTGCCTTATCTGAGTGGCGGGTATGTCGGAAGGTGAGTACACGGCTTCCCGAACATCTGCCCATGTAACTGGTTGCTGTCCCAGTTGATCGTTTCTGTAAACGAATGCCGCAGTCTGTGGAATCTCCCTGAGCAGTTGCTGGAGATGTATTTCCATCTTTCTCTTATTTTTGAATAGACCTTCCTCCCTGAGTTGGCCTTTTAGCTTGAGTGCGGAAATGATCCGTCCCCATCCTCCCAGGACCCTTGGGATTCCGGTTTTGTTGACTTCATGCCCGGCTTGGAAGAGAATGGTTTCATCGTCTTCGTCGTCGCTTTCACAGAGAACTTGCTTTTCTCGGGGAGATAAGCGCTGATACCCTTCCTGCTGTTTGGTTAGGTATTCTTTGTACTGTGCCATTCCATCTCCTAGGTCGTCGGGACCGTTGACCGCCCTCCCTTGGCAGAGGGGGTTGGATGAGAACAGACGGTAGTCCAGGAAGTTGCCGTGAGCAAAACCCTTGAGGTCGAACTGGTCTAGAGTAGCCTCTAGCTTTCTGTCTGAAGCTGCTTGTGACACTTTAAGGGCTTGGTCCCTGTGGGTCTTTTGAGCTTGGTTTTCATCCCAGAGACGGTTCTCTTGAGCGGCTAGTTCCATGAGGGCTTTCCTTGCGAGAGCTAAACAGTCTCCGTAGGTGCGCGCCGTCTGACTAGTGTCTAGAACTGTGATCACATCCAAATCACCGAATGGTGGAAACACTTGGATTATGTTGACAAAGGAAGTCGGGCTGGGACATTCCATGCGGCCTTCCTTGATCTCGGCTACCAAGAAGTTCGCCCATATCTGCTTGATTGAACCCACGGGGGTGTTGAATTCTGCGATGTTGACAGTCTCGTGATCTCGTTGGATCGCCAAGTCTATCAGAGCTAGCAGTTTGCTGGCGGGATGTCTGAATCCGTAGCCGTGACGACTGGGAGCAGAATCGAACTTGAGCATGTTGATGCTGAGGTGGTCATTCCCTTCGACAGAAGCTGACTCTGTCTTGCAGGGAAGACTCTCACAGATGTTTTCAGGGTGGCTACCGGAAGCGTTCCCGAGGTTGATCTGATTTGTAGCAGGGTGAGGAGCTTTGTCTCCTTCGCTTTTGCCTTTGGCCTTGGCGGCGCTTGTGGCTGTAAGCTTGACTGACGGCACGGGCCGGTTGCCGCTGGGGCTGGTAGTCGGAAGTGATGATGAGCTCTGAGCTCGATTGGCCAAGGCCTCATTTACCATGAGCAGGCAGTCGTCGAGGGTAACTTTGGCATTGCAGAATCTGATAATGAGGACCGGATCCTTGGTATCATCGAGATATCTGGAATAGATGATGTTGACGAAGTCGTCGTCAGTCACTTGATCAGAGGGGTTCTTTGTCGTGTCGACCAGTTGTTTCCAATTGTCGGATAAGCTGCACATGTCTTGGACGTTGAGCTTGACAATTTCCATGGTATTGGAGCCCTTATCGTAGGTGACCTGATCGGAACGGGTGCCATCCTCGAAACTGAGCATGTGAATGTAGGGATCTGCCCGCGGATCCGCCGCGTCCTCGACTCCGGAGAGTCCTAATTCGTCACCGTCTGACGGCTCAATCCAGACGTAGGGACGCCTCGCGTCCTGCTGCGCTGCTGGAGCTGCTAGGAAAACATCATGCCCTTCGCTGGAGAAAATGGGATCAGCGGGTAATTCCTTGTGGAGGACATCCCATACGACTGCCATACATTCATCACGAGTGTGACGATGCTTGTTGACCTTTATCACAAAGATTTCCTTGCCTGGCGGGGCCAGAGAGTAGGATTGAAGGATGCTGACAACTCTCCTATCGGAGACAGGAGGTTTATGTGCCCGTATCATGGCGATGCTTAGTGTTTCTTTCCAATCTGCTTCCAAATGTTGGAAATGGCAGTTGAACTTGATGTATCGGACTGCTTCAGGGTCTGCCTGCTCGAGGACGTTGACATAGTTTGCATCTCCGGACTCTGAGTGATTCTGATGAGATTTGCCCTGATAGTCCCTTGGTCGATTTGAAGGAGGTAGCCCCGGTGCCTGGCTGCGGGCACGCTTGGCTGTTGTCTTGACTTCGTTCCCTATGAGGAAACTGTCTCCTCTGATGACTTCAAGATCTCCCTGCCGGTTAATAAACTTGACGCACTGATGGAGAGTGGAAGCTATGGGTTTCATGTGATGTAGCCAAGGGCGTCCCAACAGAGCTACGAATTCGAACGGAATGTCCATCACGTGGAATTTTGCTGGCACCATTTTGGTTTCGAACCAGAGTTCCAGAGTCACCGTCCCCAGGATGGGATGAGATGTGCTGTCGTAGGCCTTGATAGTCCGAGTAGATGGAATCAAGTGGCTTTCATTGATGCGTAGGGCTCGCATCATGCTGAGAGGGAGGACGTTAACGGCTGACCTTTGTCTACCAATACTCCGGGGAGTGATATGGTGTTGAGCTTGAGAGTGATGTACAGAGCTTCATTGTGCCCCGAGGCATCTCTTGGCAGGTCTTCATCATAGAAAGTGATCATACTGCCATACAGTCGGGAATCGTAGATCTGGTCTGTATCAGGAGAAGGAGAGTCATCAAGCCATCCGTTTCCTGTTTTCCTCTTGCGAGGTAAAGCCTTTGCTGGAGCCTCAGGATTGTGTTGAGGCTGTTTGTGGCGGTTGCCGCCCTTGGTTAGCACGTTGATTGAGTGCGAGTGCCAAGCTGACTTTGATTTTCCTTTGCCGGCCCGTGCTCTGAAGTTGGGAAAATTGAACCTTGGCTGATCCCGCGGGGGGTTAGGCTTCTGACTGGCAGTGAGGTTGTCAAAATCTGAGGTATTCCGGTGCCCTGAGGCCTGAACTCTGGTGTCAGCAGGAACTTTCGACTTTCCCACCCCTGTCTGCTCTAAAGCTGCATGGCCTGGAGGAAGGGAGGACTGTCTGGAGTAGAGTACGTAGTAATCGAACCTCCCGGATGGCTCTCCGAGTGTACCCACACTGGTGTCTCCAGCTTCATATCTTTCTCTCAGTTTCTGTTGAGAGGACTTCTTCTTTTGTTTTCTCGGAGGATTGCTCATGACCATGTCTTGGGACTTGTACTCCAGGCAGGCGGAGCAGTCACAAACATCGTAGCTGATGTGGACACTTGATGAGGACCCGGCTGGAAGAGGCGGAGGAACTGGCTCTGCGGCAATCTTCTTGGGCACCCATTCAATGGAATTCACACTGTTGTTGTTCGAAAAAGGGTTTCCAACTGTATTGGGCCCATGGGGACGCTCCAATTTTCCTTCCTCTATCAAGTTCTGAATTTCGTATCATAACCCCACGCAGTTGTCGGTGGTATGGCTGTGATACTGATGGAAGGCACAGTACTTGCTCTTGTCAGTATTGACTACGGGATTCTTGGGTTTGTAATTTGCAACGGGTTTAAGGAGACCTTCCTTGATTAACCCTTCCAGCATCTTGCTCAGCGGCATGTCCAACTTGTCGAAGTATACGGCAGGCTGCTTAGGAGTGGAGTTGTTGCTTTGCGGGACTGGGTTTCTGTTGCCCGACTGCTGCCCCTGATGGATGTAGTTGACAGACGTATCTTTCCCTTTGCCGGGGGCCGGTGCGGGATTGAATGCAGCTGCTGATTGGTATCTGTATGGCTGTACAGTAGCCAATTTCTCTGTGAGATCCTTCTCGAACTGTGAGCCAGCATTGACCATGGCCCGGAGATCTGGGAAGAAGTGATGACTGATGAGAGTTCTGATGGACGGTCTTAAGAAGGACTTGAAGATCCGCATCTGTTCATCCTCGGAGAGTGGCTCCATGATCTCGAAGAGTTTCCAACTCCACCTCTTGTAGAATTCTCCGACGCTTTCCTGCGCACTACGCTCGGTGGTGATTAAGTCCTCACGACTCGTTTCCCACTCTAAGTTGGATGCTGTACCATTCCGGGAAGATGTTACCTTGATCCGATCCCAGTGTGGCGATCCACGAGGCTTGACCCTTAGGAACCATCGTAACGCTCGAACTTTTGAGCGTATCTTTGGAAGTGGTCGGCCATTTCTTTGGAGGGTTGCTCCTTTTGCTCTCATGCCAAGAACGTAGGTGTCGACATGCGTTTGAGGACATTCGGTTCCGTCGAATCGGTCCATCTCCGGCATTCGGAACATGGCAGGGAGAGGCGTGACCATTCCCGAATCTGTGGATTTGAGCGTTTCTTGCTTTGAGCTGCTGATGGTGGCTTTCAGGTCTTTCATCTATTCGACCATCCAGGCTAAGGTTGGGTCCAGTGGTGGACTTTGAGGCTTGGCGCCGGGTGCTACCATGTGAGCGGTAGTGATTGGAGGTGGAAGGCTTGATATATGTGGATATATGGGGGCCTTTTCTGGACTGTATCGGGGTTTATCCCTGGTGTTTTGGGATTCGTGTATAGGTAACGGGATGAACCCAAGAGGGTATTAAAGGATATTGGCATCTGTTTGAGATGGTCCAGCGGTGCGCTGGTGGTACTGAGTGATGGGAGTAGCACTGGCTTGGCCATATATGACAGGGTTGCCCTGAGAGGTGGCAACGTGGAGCCTAGGTCGACTGTTTCCTTGGTTCGAAGGCATCCCATAAGTTGGCGGGGGAGGAACCTGGTTGAAGGTTTGAGGAACTGGTTTCGGGGAATCGTCGTCCTCGACCAGGACAAAAGTACCGTCTGACTGGGGGATAGCTGCTATACCTCGCTCATTCAGAAGCTGCACCACGAAATTCTGCTGATCTTCTTTCTGCCTCTTGTGAACCTCACAAGCCCGGATGGCTTCTTCCAAAGTCATATCTGTTACCGGTGGCGGGGGTCCGTCCCGTCACGATTTCTCGGTGAGCTAGACATGTCGGATATTCTGGCCGAGGAACCGAGGGAACCGAAGAAGCTGCGCGCCAGTAACCGTGATTACAGCGAGGCGGCGGCCGAAAATCTGAACCACTTTCTGCTCGCTGCAGGGAACGAAAGGCAGGTTTTAGGCTTCGGAAAAGGGGATTTAGCTCAAGGTTTCGGGCTTGTGCAATGTGCAGTTACCGATTAATGTTTACTTAAAACGCATTTTCTCAGAGTCCTAATCGGTTGGAAAAGAGCGTGTCTTCTTTTTCACAACTAACCTAAGGCTCTAATCAGTGGATCTCGTCACTACGTTTATAAGCCCCTCGTTTCCATTTTTAGATCATCTTTCTCGGGACGGACAATCCCAAGCGAGGGTCCTATAAGGCAAGCGAGTTTCACCGACAAAAGGAAAAGTGAACTTAAGGATAGCTGATCACACAAACTTCCAACGTATGTGACGCACGGGCCTCAGTCGAAGTCAACGTCCTTAATTTAAGGCGGGGATCGTGCCAAAATTTTGGCATGACCTCTCCTGACTCGCTTGCGCGAGGGGCCTTAGCTTTTGGCGTTGGCTAAGTTGTGGCTGGCACGGTGCATACGGTGAGGGTTTGGTGACACAGTGTCACATTGAACCTTCGGGTATATTTTTCGGCAGAGCTCCGCGTCAAAGTCAAGGCTGAAAAGCTCAAGACTTCGGGTCGGGAACGACCTTCGGTCTCAATCTCTCGAGCTTGACTCGTGGCGGAACCCGGCGTAAAAACATACACTTAGGCTTTATGACACGTACTAAGCCAAAAACCAACTGGGGTCTTGGATGAAGTGTGACACAAAGAGTGCATGACTTACACGGGCTAGGATGGGCTGTTTGGGACGACCCCGTGCGCACTCGAAAGGTGTCTGAAAAACCAACCGAGTTGCAACTGAACGGTCATCCCGGGTTACGGGTCGTAGTGTGCAGTGTACCAAGGCAGCAAGTGCACGTGAAGTGTGGTGTACCGAGGCAGCAAGTGCGAGTAGTGTGCGGTCACTAAAATTCTTTTTCTGAGGAAAACAGAGATTTTTCAGAATGTGTCTTTAAAGAATTTTATGAGCAGTTCAAAATATAGCATGAAAATCAAGTATGAACGGGAATGCACGAACATGTTATGATTTTGAAAAGACGATAATGTAATGCCCTTGAAAAAAACCGTTCGAGGTTTAAAGTAACACACGCACACGAAAACGAGGAAGGGTAAACGAAAGTTTGATCCACGGAAGGCTTTTTTGAAAACAATGGTAGTTTTGAAAAAAGTATCACTTGTCCCCAGCGAGATCGAGTGATATCACGAGTAAGTTGGAGACCGAGATGGAGGATGTCAAAAGTCTGTTGAAGACATTGGTTTTGGGTCGACAACCTTAGCACTGTGGCATATGTAATGATGTGACTCACCCGACTGACTCTTGTCCCACTCTTCAGTCGGATGAGGTGATGGATGTTAATGCTATAGGGTTTAATCAGCAGGGTCAGAGGCCACCGCAGTTCAATTACAACTCTGCGAATAATGTTCATCCGAACCTCAGGTATGGCCCACCACAAGGTCAACAAGGTTTTGGCGGACAGCAGTTCACTAATCAGCAGGGGTTTCAGCAGGGTCAGCAGTATCAGGGCAACCAGTTTAATCAGTACAGAGCACCCGTTGGACAGCAACAGCCGTAAGATCAGTCTACAGAGGACATGGTCCGATCATTAGCACAGAGCATGTCTACCATGAATGGGAATTTCCAACAGTTTCAGCAGAAGACCGATGCGAGCATTAGTAATTTGGAGAGGCAAATGAGTCAGATTGCAGAGGCAGTGGTAAAAATAGAGGCTAGAGAGGCAGCAAAGACTGAGCAACCTCCGAAGCAGAATGTTAGCGCAGTGTATGTGAGGCGGAAGAAGAAAGTTGATGGGCAAATGGTGTCTATAGAGCCTGAACAGAAGGTTGAAAAGAGTATTGAGCCAGAGTTGGAGGTGGAGAAGAAGGTGGAAGAGAAAATCCCTGAAGAGAAGTATATTCCACCCGTATTTCCTGTTTATGAGCCTGTCCCTCCATTTCCTTATGCATTGAGGGAGGATAGAAAACCGGAGCCTGACAAGGCTATCTTTGACACATTCAAGAGACTAGAGGTACATATTCCATTTTTAGACCTTCTTCAGACAGTTCCGAGATATGCAAAATTTTTGAAGGAATTGTGTACTATGAAGAGAAATCAGAAGGAAAGGAGTCAGAAAAAGGTGAAGATCTTGGAGCATGTGTTTATCAGAAAAAGATGCCAAAGAAATGTAGTGACCCTGGTATGTTTGTAATTCCTATTTCGTTTGAGGGGAGTAATTTTCATAGAGCCATGCTTGACTTGGGGGCTTCAATTAATGTTATGCCTTATGCATTATTTGAAGAACTTAAGTTGGGTAAGTTGGAAGACATTAGGGTGGTTATACAATTGACAGATAAGTCTAATGCATACCCTAAGGGGGTGGTGAAATTACCCGGGATTTTGCGCGAGCGAAAAGCGCGTTTGTCTTTTGCAGAGGGTTGGTGTCTGAGACCTCGCTTTTTGGGAAGGAGAGGAGTCGCCACGCGGTTTTTGTATTTTGAGCCCAAACGTTGAGAAACGGCTTTTGGTTGAAAATGGTGTCGTTTTTATTGGTAGCAAAAACTTAGGAAAAGGCTTTGAAAACGGGGTGTCATTTTTATTGGTAGCAAAAATGAGTAAAAAGCTTTTTTAGTACCAGAGATTGTTAGGTTCGGAGGTCACGTTACGTTTCGGGAAGAGTATTTTGAGATCACCCGAAACGCCTCGTATGACGAGTCTTTCTACCTTTCTCGAAATCGTGTGTGTGTGTGTGTTTTCATTTTGAAATGGTGGCTTGAATGACATGCTTAATCTTGGTTTGAATGTCAAACGTTGATTATAGTTCTGTTTGAAAAGGCGAGTGTTTGAATGACAAACGTCGGTTTTGGAAGTTTTAAGGAAAAGTGGCGCGAATGCTGATTTTAACTGTTTATCTTAAGTGTCAAATGTTGACTTTTAAGAATAGAGCGTTTGAATGTCAAACGTCGGATTTTGAGTTTGAAGATGAGCGTTTGGATGCCAAACGTCATTTCGCGCGTTTTGAAAGAGAGTTCGAAGGTCAAACTCCGGTTTTGAACCGGGCATTACATTGTTAGCATTTTTACGGGAAAAAGGCATTAAATGATTTGAGTGTCAAATGGAGGCTTTTAAATTTGAAGATGAGCGTTTGGATGCCAAACGTCATTTCGCGCGTTTTGAAAGAGAGTTCGAAGGTCGAACTCCGATTTTGAACCGGGCATTATATTGTTAGCATTTTTACGGGAAAAAGGCATTAAATGATTTGTGATCAACGAATCGGGTTGCGACTCGGACTTTTGAAAAGTAAATACTATCACGATCCAAACGGCTCGGACTTGTAAATGACAGTATTTAAAGTGCGGTATCAACGGAATCAAACGATCTGGAATTGTAAAATACGATCGACGAGCCAAACAACTCGGAATTGTAAAATTGCGTAAATGTAAATGACGTTCGACGGATCAAACAATCCGGAATTGGTAAATGACATGAATTTAAATGACGATCGACGGATCAAACGATCCGAAATTTGTAAATGACATAAAAGTAAACGGAACGGGGCCGGAACGCTGTTTTAACCCGAGATTACTTCTCTTACGGGAAGAGAAGAGGATCGCGGACTAAAACGTATCGGACCCCGTTTAAACAATGATGTCTACAAATGAGTCCGGTCGGGGGCTCGGGAAGGGGTGAAACTCAGTTGGGCCGTGGCTTTTGGGAGAAAGGGAGTAATTTTTGTTGTTATAAATGGCTTTGACAGCCTCTGTATTTATAGGTAAAATTTCAGGATCAGTCCGGACGGACTGAGGGTGAAAACTAGAGGGTTTTGTGAAACTTTGGAAATTGGAGGGACTTTTGTCTGCAAATGAGTCCGGTCGGACTGAGACTGCATACCAGGGGTATTTTAGTCTTTTCACTCTGAATTTGATTGAAGGGTGACTAGGGAGATGTGGCATGCAAGCCACGTGTCCCATGACTCACCAGGCTCATGGGAATTCGTGCCACTATTCCCGGTTTTGTCCATTTTTAAAATAACAGTCCGGAAAATGTCCGAAATGCTCCCGGAAAGTGCCAGAAAGTGCATTTTTCAGGGAAAGCCGTACTTTTACGTGCGACGACGTGTGTTAAGTACGCTTTGACGTTGGGATGCACGGGGCAATCCCGAGATCTCTCAATGGCTTGGGAACGGGGAGTTTAACGGGTTTCGATTAACCTGGAGCGGGCCAGTTAACAGTTTCCGGTTAACTTCTAACGGATTTTGGCGATCCGGATTTGGGTACTTACAGGTGGTTAGAGATGTTGAGGTGAAGGTTGGTGATCTATTGTTTCCGACGGATTTCTTTGTTCTTGATATGGAGACTGATTCTGAGGCTCCCATTCTGTTGGGGAGGCCATTTATGTCTACTTCTGAAACTAAGCTTTATGTGATGAAGGGCTCTTAAACCATGGATTTTGATGAGAAAGTGGTGAGTTTTAATGTGTTTGGTGATAAGACCTTTCCCAAAAATGTGCGCAAGGTTTGTGCCATGGATTTGAGTGAGCCGGTTATCAAGAATGGGGCCAAGGTAGAGGATGTTGATGTTGAGTCTCCAAAAGTGAAGCCGAAGAAAAATAAGAAAGGAGAGCCACCAAGGGAGAAAAAGAAAGTGAATTCGAAAAAGGGAAAGCTTAAATGGTCTCAAACGGGGAGGCATGTCATTGAACCGAATCATCTTTTAGAGGTAACTCGAAAATATTACTTTCATTCCCCTTACATTGATGAGGCTCATGTTTGTGGGGCCTCCCGTCCCATTTCTTAGTCTATTTGGTGTCCTTTCCCCCATGTTTTTACTGTCCCATATTTATTGTTTAAGCGTGGGGGGAAGGATGAATGTTGTAGTATGCAATACCGGGGGCTTATCCGGCGTTGGGTCTAGCCAAAGACGGTAAAGAAGGGCGGCTTATCGGGAGGCAACCCAAAAATTTCTTTGTTTTTATGTCTTTTTATATTTTATATATTTTTTTTATGTGTAGAATTGGTGCTACTAGGTTTTTGGGTTGTGGTATTGTGCAGTTAAAAGCAAAAAGCAGTGGAGACGGAGACGGAAGCGAAACAGTGCCTAATTCCTTCGTTGAAAAAAAAAGCTGCTGAAAAAAAAATTAGAGTCCTGTTAAAAAAAAAGGCCTAAGAAAAAAAAATTGTTGAAAAAAAAATTAAAAAAAATAATAATTTCGAGACGAATGACTGGACCCCAGGCGCCAGCCCCAAATAAAGCCATGCGGCCGCCTCATTTCCTTGCTTGGCCGGCCAAGTTACTTCCTTCCATGCGGCCGCCCAGCCAATTCCTAGGCGTCCGCCCTAACATCTCGGCCCAGCCCCAGCCTGCCTCGGCCAGCCCTGCCCTTCAGCCGGCCAACCCAAAAATTTCTGCTGTAGCCCCTCTTTTTCATGTTATCTGCAGTTTAGCCCTTCAACTTCCATATTTTTCACTTTGGCCCCTAAACTTTCTAAAACCAATTTGGTCCCTCTTTTTCCCATATTTTCAATTTAGCCCCTGAACTTGTTATTTCCAGTTTACCCCCTCCTTTTCCCAGATTTTCACTTTAACCCCTGAACTTTCTAAAACCAATTTGATCCCTTATTCTCCCAGTTTTCCACTTTGGCCCCTAAACTTTCAATCCAAGCTTATCTCCCCATTTTCTACCTATTTTCATTTTAGCCCCTATCCTTTCAAACCCTTGACCATTATGGGGCCAGATTTGTTTCCACCACCTTAGTAGTCCCGGAAGGTATCCCTATCCCTTTCTTATTTGTTTTGTACTTGTAGTGATGCATATGGGACTATGTATTGTTTAGTGAGGGGGTGGGGTGTACCTACATTTTGTTGTATATAGTTGTTTTCTTCTTTGTTTTGAAAAAAAAATAAAAAATAAAAAAATGAGAAGCTAGGTGAAAATCGGAAACGGCACCTAGGCAAAAGGTGAGTGAGTGAAATACTTTCTATCTTTCATATCACCGGAGTTGGAGACATAAGGAAGGTTTGGAGTGTCAGGTAGGATCACTATGAAGTAGGAGGTTTGGATAGTGGTGCCTAGGACTTAGAAATCCTCGTTCATCTTTGAAGTTATAAGGGGTGTTGGTGCATTTTACGAGGTAAATTTTTGCTTAAGGATCACAATCTTAGCAATTATTTCTTTTTACGAGGGTGCATGTAGTGTGAGCCAAGCGTGGGGGAAACATAGGACATATTTAGTTCCCCTTGGCTTTTATTTGTGTGAACCTTAGTTTGGATACCGTTTTAATATTGGGAGTTGGTATCAAACTAAGGTCATTATTTTCATTGTTTATATTTTGGTGTTAAAAGGAGACGGAGTTTCTAATTGCTCTGATGGCTGTTATCTTTCATTGACATGTGTTGGCGGACTAGAGGAGATTAGGGGTCATTTTCCTCCCATGCTATCTGTTTAGACCAGCAATTTAGAGTGGGGCTAGGATATTACTCAGGGATGAGTAATGGTCTAAGCGTGGGGGAATTTGATGCGGTGAATTTCATTATATGTAATTCCCTAATTTTCTAGACATTTTATCCTTATTTTAATGTAATCTAGATTAGTTTTGATGTAATTTTGAGTAGATGTTGGATTGGTAAGTTAGTAGGAAAATCATTGTATTTTGAGACATGTTTTTAAGTAATTTTATGGTTCCTGCGAAGTTTATCAATGCTGAGGATAAAGCTGCAATTATCAGAAGTTTGAGGATCAGAATGAAAAGCTGTGAAGTTCAAGGACCAAACTACAAAGCAGGAGATTTCAGTAACCAAAATGATATTTTAAAAAGTAGGAGGACCAAAGTGAAAAGTGAAGATTAGGAAACCAAATCTGTGCCCGTGAAGCCAAGGCGTGGAAAAAGCGTGTTGACCGAGAAGGAATCAGTTGACCACAGAAGAGTTTAATTTAATTTAATTATCTTTTTCCTTTTTCTTTTATTATTTGAGTTTAGGTTTTTAGAATGGAGGAGTATATATACTTCTTTGAACAATAGTTTTAGGGTTCGACTTTTATTTATTTTTCCTAGAGAGTTCATTGCTTTTCATGGAGAACTAAATACTCTTTTTTTGGATTCGATTATTGGAACCGTCTTGAAATTCAATTGAGGTTAATTTCTTTTCATATCTTTTGTCCTATTCATATTTTCTTCTGTTTTGATTGATTGAATTGATTTTTAGGGTTTTTCAATTAGGCCAATTGTTGAATCTTGGATCTTAATTCATTGCTAGAATCTCCTAAGATTGTGTCAATTTAGGGTTTCATAAGTAGCAACTTTATGATTTATGCATGTGTCATGGTAAATTGTGAAGAAGAAGAAAATAGACAAGTATCTAATTGAAATAACATTAGAACGTGTTCTCGATCTTAATCTCTTAAATCGGAATCAATCGATATTGTGAATCTAGATTGTGTCAGTTAGGTTTAGGTATTGATTAGGGTTATTAGTGAGTGTGTCACTGCTATTAACTAATATCAAAGGAAGAGATAGAGATTGAAATATATTTCGTGATCGAGTGAATAGTGTAAAAGTGAAAAGAGTTAATCGATGATATTTGAATGATAGACGGGGAAAATAATTGATCCAAAGTGCTTTTCTTAATTGTTTACAACTTAGTTTTTAATTCTCGTTTAGGAATTTAATAATAATCAAGCAGATCCCCAATCTTGTCAAGTGACAATTGTGCAAATAAATAACCGTTCTTCAGTGGATCGACCCTGGACTTGTCCTTGCTGTAGTTTTGTAGCCAAGTCTTGGTAAGTAATTTGTAGGCGTGCGACTTTAGCCTATCAGAGATCACGTATGTAAATAACTCCTGATTTGTGGGAATTCTGTTATGGAAAGAGTTGTAGGCGCATTAAGACTCTGTAGGTCGACGTGCGCCTTGTTGTGAATGTGGGCCCAAAGATCGCGGCTTTTTTCGTGTTTGAACCGCTTTCTCGTATGAAGGGGTCACCGTTCACATCGGTTTGGAAACATCCGGTTTAAATTGAAAAACGGAGTCGCCACACCATTTTGATTTCCTCAAAACTTTGAAAAAGGATTAAGGTCCGAAGGTTAAGTTACTCCTTGGGAAGAACGTTTGGCGTTCACCCAAGGAGCCTTGCCGAAGCAAGTCTTCCAAGATCCAAATTTTTGTGCTTGCTTTGTGCTTTCGTGTGTGTATGTGATTTGAAAAGGGAGGGAATGTGCCAAGTCTTCTTCCGGACGTATAAACCATGAGTTGGTTATCGCTCGGGATTCCTTGGATTTTTGATGTGTTCGGGACTTTGATCCCGTCCTCATCTTGGACTTATGATCATCGTTACGTAACCTTGGGTCACATGTGATCAAGATAGGGACACCGTTTTTTTATAGTCCAAGATGAGATTCTTTACAAAGGAAGGACCTTTGCCCATCAATCCTACATCTTAAGACGATTTGAGCTTAGTCGGGATATTTGTGCTCGTCTCAAGTGATGATCGGAGATGTAGGGGTTTAGGTTTGTCCATTTCCAAAGGGACTTCGACTATGGCATCTTTAAGTGGAGGAAACGATGTAAAGATGAGACCTTTACACCATTATGCCCCAAGAGATGCTTCAAGTACCAAAGGGACTAAGGGGAGGGGTATAAAGATTGGATCTTTATACTCATCCTATGCCTTTTTTGCCTTAGGAAGGTCACTAGGCAATCCTTGGAGAGTGATCCAACCATGAGGGACATATGGGGGAGATGCATTTAAAGGTAAAGATGACATTTTTATGGAAATGAGTGTAAGGAACACTATGAAGGCTAAGACTAGGAATGTAAAGGAGAGACCTTTAGGGCTTTCCTATGTCCTTTAAGAACCTTTTAGGTGGACAATCCTTGGAAGCAAGGTTAAGGGAGTGGGAAATGACATAATGATATTAAAGATGACATTTTTAATATAAAGATGACATTTTTATATAGCAAAGATGACATTTTTCACATCATCATGTGAGAGATCCTCCCTAGAACAAGCCATTTGTGGTCTTATTGTTCATCCTTGGGATGGATTCTCCATGAATCCTATGTGATAAGGGGAAAGGGGGGATATGATGATCTACATGGTAAAGATATGATCTTTATAACAATAAATCACATATAAAGCAAATAAATAGCAATATGGAAAGCAAATAAGCAATATAATAAGATGACAAGTATATTTCAAAGAGTAAAGGAGGAGAGGTTATCAATGGTGGTGTTTCTCTATCTCCCTTGAGATATTCCTAAGGAAGAAGTGGCTTTGGATGGATTTTGGAGAGGTGGGAGGTGATTTTGAGAGGGTTTTGCCTTCTGTAAACTCGTGGTTTGAATTTGGCAGAGTAACAGTGCCTAAAAATTGTATCTAAAATGAATAGAGGAGGCCTCTATATATTGGCAGATTTGTGCTTCCTAATGAAGCCGTGCGGCATTAACCATTTGCAAAAGAAGCCGTGCGGTCTTATCCATTAGTGACTCAGCCTGTTTCTAGTGTTGGTGTAATGCCCTAGGCTTTAGTTATGTTTAACTGAAAACCGTTATGTATCATCTTTATCGTTTATGTTTATTATTTGATTATTATATAGTTTGCATATTTATTGTAATAATCTCCGTCCCTGATTATTAAGAGAATAATTAGTATAATTGTCAATGGATAATCATGTGATGATTATATGCATAGAGATGCACATTGAAATTATGAGTACTTGTTAGAGAACAAGTGACTGGAAATGACCCGTATGAGATTTATGTCATGGTCAAATGTCATAATTAAATCTCATATGGTCACTTCATTTAGTCCCTAGACCTGAGATTATCATAACCTTACATATGATGAAAGTCATGTTTGATTTTAGTCAAACGGTATCTTAACACGATATCTATAAAGGCTATCTTTGGCATGATCGGATTCATGATGGGAAGGATGATAAGTCAAGATGGAATTTTATCCCTCGAAAGAGAGATGTTTTGCTTGGGCCCCTCAATGAGTGATAATGATGAAAGCGTGTGGCCACACCCCAATATGATTGGACTATCATTATACTCAAGATCGAGAAAGCATTGAACAAATACAAGTTGACGTGGACCATGACTTGTGTTCAATATAACATCGTGAGACAAAGGGAGAAATGGAAGTGTACCATTGGAAACGTGAACTCTTACGTTACATTATTTGGGTAGACATAATGACTTGCTAGAGTCCGCTTAAGTCTTATGAGGTTCGATATGATCGAACTCATTGCCAACATAATGTAATCCTATTGGAGTCACACACAAATAGAATGAATTGGTTAAACCGGAGGAAGAATGGTTGAGAGTTTACTATCCGGGCTATATATACCGCGCGACATATCAAGCCAAGGGCTTAATATACCGCGCGACATATCAGGCATGTACGCGTTTTTTGACAGCCTGTCTCTCCTAATACGATTAGGAGAAGTATTCTTACTATTGTAGTATAAATACAAGGGCTCTGTCAGACCTAAAAGTCTGGCCGAAATTTTCAAGGAAAAATCATAACAAAATACTCTCAATATTCTTCCATAAGTTTTAGGAATCTAGCAATTCCCAACCCGAGAATTGTTCTCGACATTCATATTTGTGTGGATTACCAAAAGAGGGTCTTAGTTTTGTTCAAACAAATCAAAGACCTAGAGTTCAAATCTGAAGATCCAAAGGAGTTGAAGATTCGAAGATTTGAAGATCAAAAGTTTGTGATTACGAATCACATAATTATCCGTTCGATAGCTCAAGACCGAAAAGCAATTTAGGTTGGTAAATTCTATCTCATAGCAATTCAATTTAATCGTATAGAACGGATCTTAGGGCTTCGGTTTTGTGTTAATTTTATGCTTAATTCCGCTGCGCATGGATCCATAAAACCCAACAGTGGTATCAGAGCCCCGTTCGTATGGTTAAGTTCGAATTAACATGCTAGATTTAAGATATAAATTGTTTATATGCTTATTGCATGTTTTGTATGCGATAGAATTTTTAATTGTTTATGTGAAACAATGTGAAAATCGTTTTCGAATTATGCTGAATTAAATCTGTAAAAAGGATGTTTTACGTGATTTAATTACATGTAATCTGTATTGGTTCGAATCTGGAAATTCCCTGTAACCTCGGCTACTTTGGTCGCGCGACATATTGAGCCATGTGGAGTTCGGTTAACTGGCTGTTAGGTCGCGCGACATATCAAGCCTCCGGGCCG
Source organism: Adenophora triphylla var. japonica (assembly GCA_022495995.1). Taxonomy (NCBI): domain Eukaryota; kingdom Viridiplantae; phylum Streptophyta; class Magnoliopsida; order Asterales; family Campanulaceae; genus Adenophora; species Adenophora triphylla. Next base: position 242,348 of record JAFEMH010002756.1, read on the forward strand.
ATGTTGTCACGCGACATAATAAGCCAAAACCGGCGTAATCAGCTTGTTCAATTTTTCGCTATTCTCGTGATTGTGTTTACAATCGATATGTTGATATGAAAATCTGGATGTTATAAAATTGCGTTTATAAGTCCGCGATAGATTGATTCATTGATATACATGATTAATTGATTAAAATGTGATTTTAATAATTATTGCAATGTATATGAAAATGGATGTTATAAAATTGAGTTTATAATGCCATGCTAGATTGATTCATTAATATGCATGATTAATTGATTAAAATATGATTTTAATAATTATTGCGATGCATGTTTTATTTGTTCTTACATGTTAAGAATTTTTTTAAATTAGATGTTTAGTTGAAACATGATATTTAGTTTCCTAATATGTTTAGATTTAGACATTGTAAATTTTGGATCTTATGATTGTTTATGGAAACAAGTCATAAATACGCGAAATTTAAAAGGAAACTGATTGTTTATAAAAGGTAGGGATTATGTTGCCTAATCAGAGTTGATTTCTAATTATGCATGTCTAGGAGAGTTCGTCAAAGGAAGAGTTGGTACTTAAGAAGTCCTTGTGGCTCACCTATCTTCCTGGGAACTTACCTGGTGCATGATTATGACTATCTTTGCTGATATGCTTATAATCTACCTTAAAGAACCTTCATTTAACTTTTAAGTTCTTTTATGCCAATTCATGATTAAACACTTGAGACCACTCGGATAGTTTTGGGTGGGCTTGCCATAGCAAGGTACTTTGATTCTATTCCGTTTGCGAGCAAGATGAGGAAATGGTGGTTCCTATACGTTTAAAATGGATGAACTTAATTGGGTTATCAAAATGGTTTTGGACCCAAGGCATAAGATGAGATTAAAATATGCTTGGACATATGATGTCTTAAATAAATCTCATAAAAGATCCTAAGAGTCATATATGATATGATTGATGTTTTCTACCTAATTAGTTTGATCTTGAGCGGTGCGCCATAGCGTACTTGAGATTAAATTAAAGATGGATCTTAGTCCTAAGAGTCATATACGATATGATTGATGTTTTCTACCTAATTAGTTCAATCTTGAGCGGTGCGCCATAGCGTACTTGAGATTAAATTAAAGTTGGATCTTAGCCCATTAAATGCATATTATGCTTATTTGCATTGGAAGGTGTATGATTTAGTGGGAGTATTTGTAAAATACACTATTTGCTCTTAAATGATAAATGTGTTGATATTGATATGTGTTCATATAATTTGTATATTTTGTTGTAGAAGTAGCATTACATAATGATAATTGCGATTCGTCCTTATGAAGGACGAAGTTCGAAAGGAACGATACATTTAATTCTGATTGGATCAGAAGCCTAAAGAATGGTTCTTGGGTAAATGTGTACGTTCTTGATGAATCCGTTCCTACTGAACCCACTGCAAATGTTGCAAAGGGCAAATAAGGAAGCAACATTAGAAACATATTGATGATTCTGACAATATTGATTGCCTTGTAATTGCCATCATGTTTAAAGGCTCTTGTGAAGAACCTTGAGTACATGATAACTATTCTTCTGTTCTAGCATAACACAAAAGGGGAAATGTTCCAAGTGCATGCTAGGCAAAAGATATATGTTGTGGTGAAGGCTCTTAATCCATGAGATGAAAGAAGGAGCAATCCGCAAATTATGTTAATGGTTGACACAAGAAAAGGGTTCATAAAGGAAGGAAAAGAAGGTAAAGCAAAAGTTGCTAAACCTAGGACAAATGTTGTCAAAGCCGAAGAGGCTAAACCCAAAGTGTCTCAAAAGGATGCATTTTGCTATCATTGCAATAAGATTGTCATTGGAAGCAAAGTTGCAAGGCTTATTAGGAAGGCCTAAAAAGTGAAGAAGGGCAATATGATTGCTACTACTTCAAGTATCTATATGATAGATATTTTCCCTTCGACTTCTTGTTCTTGGGAATATGATATCGGATTGGATCCCACATTTGTTTAAATGTGCAAGGAACAAAGAATAGAAAGCTACTCAAATAAGGTAAATTAAACCTATGCATGGGAATGGAGCAAGAGTTGCAACATTAGCCATAAGGGACTTATGAAGTCACTTTACCTTGTGAAGTAGTACTTGTTTTGAACAAGTATGACTACGTTCCAGATTTGAGTAGGACTATTATTTATGTTTCTTAAATGGATGATGAAGGATATAATTTTCTTATTTTCAATAAGAAGTTTTATATTTATTTAATAATATGCCTTATTGTAATGCATATGTCATTAAATGGTCTTCATATCCTTGAAGATGAGAAACAAAATAACATTGAAGATATCTATAATATAAATGGGAAATCTAAACCGAACAATATGAACAACGCGTTCATATGGCATTGCGACTTGGTCAAATAAATAAGAAACATATATCTAAACTCCATTAACATGGACTTTTAGACTCATATGACCATGAATCATTTGAGGATTTTGGATCTTATTTATTGGGATTATCGACCAAACCACCCTACACTAAAGTAGTGGGAGGGCTAGTGACTTATTGGTCATTATACATAAGATGAATGTGAACTATTAAGCAGCATTGCTAGGGGAGGATTTTGGTATTTCATCATATTTCACTAAAGACTTATCTAGATATGATTATGTCTATCTGATGAAGTCCAAAGGTGAATCGTTTGAGATGTTTCGAACATTTCAAGATGAAGTGCAAAACAACTTGGCAAAACTATTAAGTACTTCGATTGGATCGAGGTAATGAATATTTGAGCCAAGAGTTTGACAATCATCTCAAAACTATGAAATCGTTTCAAAGTTGACTCCAACCGGAACACCACATTGTATGGTGTGTCTGAAAGGAGGAATTGAACCTTGTAGGACATGGTTCGTTCGATGATGTGTCAATCAGACTTTCCTATTTCCTATTTCCTTTTGAGGATATGCATTAGAAATAATGCGGTTACACTGAATCGAGTCCCTACTAAATCGGTTCCTAAGGCCCCACATGAGATGTGGCATGGAAGAAAACTTAGTTTGTCTTTCATGAAGATTTGGGGTTGCGAATCTTATGTAAAGAGAATTGTCTCTTATAAGTTAGCACCAAATCTGACAAGGTTATTTTCGGTTATTGATTTTACAATCACAAAGAGAACAAAATGTTTGTTGCTCTACACGATTTGTTTCTTGAGAAATAGTTTCTCAATAAAGAATCTAGTGGGAGTAAAATTAATCTTGAAAGAAGTTCAAGAACCCGAAAATAATATGAAACCAAGAGTAGAGACAGAACCAAGTTCACAAAGGAAGTTGTGAAATCGGTTCAAGATGCACAAGTCCATCGTAGATTGGATAGGTTACGATCCGAACTCAAGAAATAGTGATTTCTCGTTGCGGAAAGTGATGAAGTGGAAGTCATTAAGAATGACGATCCTACTTGCTATCAAGAAGCGATGTCCTCTCCTAATTTGGATAAATGGTTAGGAACCATGGAATCCAAATTACAATCCATGTTAAACAATCAAGTTTGGAACTTGATTGGACTACCTAAAAGTGTAAAAACTAAAGGGTGCAAGTAGGTCTTCAAAGACCGACATGGATGTGAAGGTGTATACTTTCATGACTAAGGATTGTAGCAAAGGGATTTAGGTTAATTCGTAGTATTGACTATGTTGAAACCTTTTTCGCCAGTTACAATGTCGAAGTCTGTTAGAATTTCAGTTGCCATTATCACATATTGTGACTATGTGATATGACAAATGGATGTCAAACGAATTTCTTTAAATGGAAAGATTATTAAGGATGTGTATAGTACACAACCCGAATAGTTTGACGATCCAAGAAACTCTAATAGAGTATGCATGTTGCAAAGATCCATGAGATGGATTGAAGCAAGCTTCAAGGAATTGGAATCTTCGTTTTGATGAATTGGTCAAAGAGTTTGACTTCATCAAAGAACAAAGATGAATCTTGTGTATGCATGAAATTCAGTGGGAGCGTAGTATTATTTCTATTGTTTATTACAATGATATCTTAATCATTGGAAAAACAAGTTCCGATACTTAAGACTGTTAAGTCTTGGTCAAGGAAAGGTTTCTCAATGAAAGATATGGGTGAAGCTGCTTACATCCTTGGCATCAAGATCTATAAAGATGGATCTAGAAGGATAAATTGGTTTGAGTCAAAGTGTTCACATTGACAAGATTCTTAGAAGAGTCTAAGAAGAGTATCTTGTCAATGGGTCATGGTATTTCTCTTAGCAATATTCATTGTCTTATGACAACTGATGAGCAAAAGGGAAATGAATGAAGTTCCATATGCTTCGGTATTTGGATCTGTCATGTATGCCATGATTTGTACTAGACCCAGCTGTAAGTACCCCAATCTGGATCACTCCCTTTCAAACACACGGGAAACACCGCAGACTCATCCACGCAGTCTCAGAGACCTCTCTCACTCAAAACCCTCTCAAAACCCTCTCAAACCCCCAACCAAACCAGGGGAGGAGCCTTTCTGGGATAAAAAGGGACAAAAGGACCTTTCGGGAATTTTCAGGAAACTGGAAAAGCAATATAGGTCCGTACGGACCTCTTTGTTTCCATAATTACTAAATCCCCTTAAAGTCCACAATATTCCCTCAAATCCCGGGAGAAATGATGGTTTCCATGCAGACTTGGTCCGTACGGACCTCTTTGCATGCAAGATGGTCCGTACGGACCTCTTTGCAAGGGGACATCATCATTTCCAGAATATTCACCATCATTGCATATTCCCTCAAATCGAGGAAAACCAAAATCCTGGATAACCAAGGAGGTCCGTACGGACCTCTTTGCACCAAATCTGAGACTATAAATAGAGGGCTCCCCCTCCTCATTTTTTGACACCTCCCACTTCTCTCTTCCTCCCTAAGCCTTCTGGCTCCCCTTCTAAGACCTTTCGAGGCATTCCCGGCCCCTTCGGATCCTTCCGAGGCCTTCCGAGCCCCCTAGAGGTGCTCCGAAGCCTCTCCGAGCGCTCCCGAGACGCTCCCGCGCTGCCCCGAGGCACTCTCGAGGTACTCTGAGGCCCCTCGTGGTACTCCGAGGCCTTGCCTGGTCTTTCCCCGGTGTCCCGGCTCTTTCCGAGTCAAACCGACGATCCCAAACCACGCCGAAACTCTGCCCGAGTGACTCCTGCCACCACAACGCACGCCGAACCTCTGCCCGAGTGATCCCAACAATCCCCACGCACGCCGAACCTCTGCCCGAACGCAGCCTACAACCTCAACTCACGCCGAAACTCTGTCCGCAGACAACCGGCATCCCCGAAGCAATCCGAACGCTACTCCGACCTCAAACACTATTCCCTGCGGAAGACAGACACGAACCAACATTGGTAAGGCTTCCTTCCTATTCTATTTCAATACATTTCAATACAATGTAGACATCCGATACAGCATGCATTTTTAAAAGCACACACACACACACAACTTTTTAAAGGATATTAGGGGTATCCGAAAGACTCGTTTTACGAGGCTACTCGGGTGAGCTCTAATATTCTAATATTCTCTTCCCGAGGAGTCATCTGACCTCCGAACTCAAAATCTCATCACACAAAAACAGTTTAAAATTTATCTTTAAGCGATGCCCTTTTTCAATGTTTTGGGCTTAATAAAACGGCGTGGCGACTCTGCAAAGCAAAACACGGCGAGACACCTCCAACCTCGCAAAACGCTAAGACGGAATAAGCCGGATGCCGGGGCGCGATTGTCTTGCCTCTCGGATCGGGCGAACATTCCCGAACGGCGAACGAACGCGAGATACACGGGGCACCATCACGCGCGCGAGCCGGATCCCGGGTAATTTCGGTTAGCGACTCACGGGGAAATTTTGTTTTAAAAACTTTTAAACAAAACAAAAGATTTTTAAAACGATGATGAGGGTCAAACTTTCATTTTACCCCTTCCTTTAATTATTGTGTGTGTGTGCACGTACTTCGTTTTTTATTTTACAAAAAAAATAAAAATACAAAAAAAATGCATCAATATACATCTGTGCATACATTTAAAATTCTTCAAAAACTTCGTTTTACTCGTAAAAGAATTTTAGAGACCGCACACTACGCGCACCGCCGCCTCGGTTACACCGCACGCTACTCGCACCGCCTCGGATACACCGCACACTACAACCCTTAACCCGGAGTGGTCTCGGTTGCGATCCGTTTGGTCTTCCTAGGCCTCTTGGGCGCGCACGGGATCATTCCAAACATCCCATCCTAGCCAAGCGTCAACCCCGCACGTTTGAGTCTTGAGTCACACTCTGTCCGGACTCGGTTGGTTTTACCCGTCCCGTGTCATACGGCTGGATACATATACCATGCCGGCCATTTTCTCGAGTCAAGGCTCGGAACTCAAGATCCCTTGCGCAAGCACAGTGATGAAAGGTCATGCTAAAATCTTGACCTGATCTTGATTTCCGAAGCTACACCTGCACGATGTTCCGTCCCGGATATACATCCATGCTCGCATGACACCATGTCATCACGCCTTTGATACGTCAGCCATGACGATATGACCCAGCCAACGCCCAACGTCACAGATCCCTTGCGCAAGCAAGGTAAAGAGAGGTCATGCCGAACTCTTGACCTGATCTTGACTGAGTGGCCGGCTTGGTTCACTATTCACATGGCTAACGCATCAAAACGAACATGACAGGCTCGGTCCTTAGGTTCGATTTTTCTTTTAGGCCGGTGGAAACCGCTTGCACTATAGGACCCTCGCCTGGGGCTGTCCACCCCGGGATGTCGAAATACAGGTGCAAAACGAGGGGCTTATAGCCGCACAGATGGTCTCCACTGACCCAGGATCTAGCATAGTTGCGAAAAAGAAGAGCAATCTTTTCCAACCTACCTAGGATTCTGAGAAAATACTGTTTTAAGTAAATTAAAACAACAAAAAAAATCAAAAAATAAAAGAAGCAGAAACCGCATGCCACGTGAGCTTTCCCCTTTTATCCCGTTAGGCCATTCCCGTGTCTAAACCTTGCCCATCACCCCCTCCAGCTAACAGAGAGTGGTCGAGAGTACCCGGGAACCCGTCTCCCAGTGTCAAACAAAGAAGGTCCTACCTTCTTCCCACCTCCGTCACCAGACAAACCAGTCAAATCCCCATGGCCAAGTCGGTGGATAACAAGGATGAGAACGGGACCTTACCCCCAAGAAATTTCCCAACCTTTGGAAGAAGTTTGGCAGTCCTCATGGCTATTGAGAAACGTCAAGGTGAGCAACAAGCTCGGATCGAAGGTGCCATGCACCACTTCGGAACCTTAGCCACCCAACCACCTGGGGCTTCCCAAGCTATGATCCTCCTCAGCCTCTAATGTCTCTCATTGTCTCCCGAGAAGTCAACCTGTTACCCTCGTACGAGCCATGCGGTTATGACGTAAAGCCACAAGACCTTCCACAGAAAGCTTGCCCATCCGGCCTCCGGAGGTCCCAGGTACCACCGCCGAACAACAAACACATCTCGGTGGGACGTGCTGCGACAGTGCTTGTCCGGAAATGGAATTCCGGGATGCAATGAACGAGGGCCGTCTCGACGAAAGAAGAAGCTATCTTCTCAACAAAAAGCGAAAAGAGGTATGAATCCGGTGATCCCACGGTCGGAACCCTTGGAGAACCCTCGGGAAAGTTTGACTACTATGTCATCTACTCCAAGAAGTCTCCCGGCCTAGTTACGCACGGGGCCACGGCAATGTTTGCTCCATGATCAGCCGGGACGAACTTCGCACCGCCACCGAAGGCCCGAAGGTCCGGATAATCCAACCCCTGTCTTGGGAAGATCTCAAAGCCACTATTGATGCTTCGGTAAAAGCCATGACGGTGAACGAATTGAAATGCGCGGTGCGGCCTTACGCCAATCGGGCTCCCCCACTACGAAACGGGAGAGACAAGCAAAACCACAAGTCCCGAGAGGTGAATGTTCGACACGATCCGGTCAAATCCCGATGAATCCTCCGCGGACGGACAAAAGGCCGGCCATACGAGCCACGGCGAAAAGGGACCCTACGCCAAAGAAGTGAAACCCCGGACCCAAAGTGAAGATCTGTCTTGACACGGCTCAAGCGTACTCGAGCTAACATCTACACTCTGGTCCTTACTCACTTCATCTTACCCGCACAAGCTCAAGTTGGAAGAAAGCACGGCCCGGACCATGGTTCCCATCACGGTAACACACGATGAAGCGGTTCGAGATGATTGGCAACGTCAATTACAGCAATATCATCACCTTCACGAACTCGATCTTCCAAAATTTGGGGCGACCACAACGAGCCTCTCTACATAACGGTTCAGGCTGGACGAACGCCGTCTCCCTCGGGTGTTGGTAGATGGGGGATCATCCATGAACGTCCTTCCAGCCAAAATGATGGATTTGCTAGGGATCAAAGCAACTGATCTAAAACCCTCGACTCAGGCAATCAAGGCATACGACTCAACATCCCGCCCAGTCTTGGGAATAGCCACCTTGAACCTTTGGTTTGGAAAACAAATGGTCCCGACAGACTTCCAAGTCATCGACATCCCGATCACATTCACGCCATTGCAGGACGCCCTTGGCTACATCAGATCAATGGGGTGGCATCCACTCTCCATCAGTGCGTAAAGTTCGTCCAAGGAACAGATATGACCATCATCTACGGCGACAGCATAGTCACTGAAAGGACCGATACCAACGGCGTCCCGGTCTTAGAAATCAAACCCGACGATGATGGCATGATGTTAACAGGGTTCACCATCGAAAGCCCAAAGGCCCAAGTGTGCCACATAGACCTGCCTTTAACTTGGGACAAGATCCCTCCCCCGATGAAAATGATGAGGCACATGAACTACATCCCGGGGCTCGGTTTGGGAAAACGCCATCAGGGCACTCAACAGATCATCAATATCAAAGAACAGAATACCCTGCACGGCCTGGGATACTCTCCTACTCCCGAACACATTGCGGAGGACAAGCGAGCTGCACGTAAACGCTCCACAGATAACAAAAGAGGCTTGCACGCAATCTCCGATCTTCGTCCTTACAGCTTCGACATGACCAAGTACTTCACAAGGAAGACCGGCAACTTGGAAGAAGATCCAGAAAAGGGAACAGAATTGATCAGCGCCAAACAAAGCTGGCCGACAACCATGGACAAGCTCCAGCAGAACTGGCAAGATTCGGAGGCCTCAAGCCAAATCCTGTCCGAAGAGCATTCCTCGACACACCGCCCCTGCCGGGATCCACAACCACCACTATTCACAGCGAATTTTGGTTCGGAAAAACTCCCTCTTTGGCGGAAGAACTCGAAAAACTCTCTGTCAACACCCCTGCCTTCAACAAGCGGGACGAGTCTGCATTCGAGCTAGCAATGCCCAAGACAAAAGCAAGAGACTCCGCAGACGATGCTTGGGACGAACCACTGCTACACCTGCTCTTCAAAGAAGAAATCGAGATGCCGGATCTAATCGATTTTGTTTCTGATAACTCTGTGATAGCAATGATTGGGAACGGTGACATAAAGCCTTTCAAGCCCCATCTCCTATCAAGCTCATTGCCACTCAATAAGCTGGGCCACATTCTCCGGACCTACCGCCGGCCAAAAAGGACATGATCGAACAACTTGGTCGACCCTCGAGTCCTAGAGTCTAGTATCAAAACTTCATCCACGAGTCCATTAGCTTTGAATTTGAGTCTCTCGAGTCATCGATGGCCTCACGCCGGAAGATTACGAACTCATTGCCAATAATGTATTCCCGTATGCTCTTAATGAATGCTTGATCTTTCCGAGTATCCTCTCATTGCATCTTTAACAAGCGATAAATTAACTAACACACAAACAGTTAATAACGATTCACTTGATAAAGAAGCGGACACATTAAACGAACAATACATTAAGCACATCTTTAAGCATGTTGTCAAACGAGAGAAAAACCGGGCCCAAGTGAGGAGGTTTTAACCAAAGTGAATTTGGGAGCTGGCGAAGAGCCAAAAGAGACGCAAATCGGAAGTTTCTTCACCGGCCCGAGCAAGACGCATTGAGCGCATTGCTCAAAGAGTTCGTGGACGTGTTCGCTTGGTCTTACCGAGACATGCCCGGATTAGATCCTAACATTGTGGAGCACAGGATTCCCTTAAATCCAGAGGCTAAGCCCATCAAGCAAAAGCTACGCCGAATCAAGCCGGAATGGTCTTCTACAAGTCGAGAGGAGATCGAAAAAATGCTCCGCGTCGGCTTCATCGGGGTGATCGAGTACCCCACATGGCTCTCCAATATTGTCACGGTCACCAAGGCCAATGGAAAAGTACTGTTTGTTGCGTGGACTTAGAGATCTCAACAAAGCAAGTCCCAGGACGATTTTCCACTACCCAACATCGACATGTTGGTAGACACTACTGACCAATTTCGAAGTCAAGTCCTTCGTGGACGGTTTTGCCGGCTACAATCAAATCAAGATGGCCGAAGAAGACCAAGAAAAGACGGCTTTCACAACCCCACAGGGAACCTGCTTGCTACACAGTAATGCCGTTCGGACTAAAGAACGGCGGGGCTACCTACCAACGGGCGACAACCGCCCTCTTCCACGATATGATCCACAAAGAGATCGAAGTGTACGTCGATGACATGATCGTTCACTCAAAGGGATCGGACGGACAACACCTCACGAGACTGAGAAAATTCTTCAATCGTCTCAGAAAACACTCAATGAGGCTTAACCACGCCAAATGCACATTTGGGGTTAGCCGAGGCAAGGTTTTGGGATACATGGTCACCGAGAGAGGCATCGAGGTGGATCCTCAAAAGATCAAAGCTATCATCGAAATGAGACCACCGCAAACCCGGACGAGAGGTGAAAAGCTTCATGGGCCGCTGCAATATATCGGCCGCTTCGTCAACCAATTGACCTCTATGTGCGAGCCAATCTTCAAGGCGATGAAGAAGAACGCCGACATCGAATGGAACTCGGAATGCCAAGATGCCTTTGAAAAAATAAAAGCATACCTTGTGAGTCCTCCGATTCTCTGTCCTCCCCACGAGGAAAAGCCACTGTTGCTATACCTAAGCGTGGCCAGACACCGCGGTTGGAGCCATGCTCTGTCAAGAAAAGAAAGAGTCACGGGTCGCGCCATCTACTTCGTCGGTCGAAAGTTTCAAGGCGGCGAACTCAATTACTCGGCCCTCGAGAAAACTGCGCGGCTACGGTATGGGTTGTCGGGAAACTACGGCACTACATGCGGTCGCACACGATACACTTGGTTTCCAAAATGGACCCGATCAGTACCTCTTCGACAAACCATCTCTGTCAATGAGGCTCGCCAAATGGTCTTTCTTCCTGGCGGAATTTGACATCAAGTACGTAAATCAAAAATCAATCAAGGGACGGGCCATGGGTGAACAAGCGGCGATTTCCCAGCAGAAGCGAGGCTCGAGGCCCTGAACCACAATTTCCGGACGAGGGAATCTTCGCAATCGAAGGCGAAAACCGATGGCAACTATTCTTTGCCGGAGCGGCCAACCAAAAGGGAAACGGCATCGGTATGCTCTTGGTGGATCCCAAAGACGAGCACACCCCAATTGCTATAAAGCTCAATTTCGAGGTAACCAACAATGCCGCCGAATACGAAGCTGCTTATATTTGGACTACAAGCCGCACTCGAGAGGAATGTCCGAACTTCGAAGTTTATGGGGACTCGGCCTTGATCATCAACCAAGTCTCCAACAAGTGGAAAACCATAGACCCGGGCTTGCAAAAATACCATGCACTGCATAGAGGACCTCATCACACAATTCGAAGAGGTCACCTTCCATTACTTGCCAGAGACCGAAACGGGTTTGCGAGATGCCTTAGCCACCTTGGCCTCCCTTGTGGAAATCCCACGAAGGAAAAGCAATCAAACCCTTCAAAGTCGGACGAAAGGAAATTCACGCCTCTTGTTGTGAGATCGAACCGAACCTAAGCCCGTCAATGAGCCATGGTACAACCGGATCTTCCAATACCTCAAGAACGGGAAACTACCTTCATGAACAAGGAAGGACGACACACGAGAAGGGGTCGAAAACCAAGAGCATCATGGCCCTAAAACGCCTTGCCTCTCACTTCGTCATCCTCGGGGACATGTTATACAAGAAACGCTACCATGGGCCACTCCTACTGCTGCGTCGGCCGGGAAGAAGCGAGCCGGTTCATGAACGAAGTCCACAATGGGGCTTGCGGTCCCCACATGAATGCCGAGCCACGATGCAAATCATTCTCGGGATGGGCTACTCTTGGATCTCCATGGAGCGGTGCATCCACTTTGTCCGAAGGCTGCGACAAGTGCCAACGGTTCTCCAACCTCAATCATCTGCCGCCCCACGATCTCTCTTGCATGACTACACCTTGGCCCTTTGCCACTTGGGAATTGACGTCATCGGGAAAATCGCTCCGCCGAGCGGCAACGGTCACGAGTTCATCTTAGTAGCCATCGACTACTTCACCAAATGGGTCGAAGCCAAGTCCTACAAGGTACTCACCTCCAAGAAGGTCGCACATTTCCTCAAGGAAAACATCATCTGCCGATACGGCATCCCAAATGAGGTCATATCGGACAACGGCTCACACTTTGAAGGAGAATTTGACGGGCTGGCTGGCTGAATTCAAGATCACACGCCACAAATCTTCTCCCTACCGGCCACAAACAAACGGCGCCGTGGAAGCGGCAAACAAAACCCTCGAACGGATCATCCGAAAAATGACCACCCGAGGACGAGATTGGCCCGAGAAAGCGCACCTTGCACTTTGGGGCTACCGCACATCGGTCGAGCGACCACGGGAGAAACCCCATTTGCCACGACATATGGGATGGAAGCGATCCTTCCCATCGAGCTAGAAATTCCCTCACTCCAGTCTTTCTTGGAAAATGACATCAACGAAGTCGAATGGCTCCGAAGCCGACATGACGAATTGGCTCTTGCTAGACGAGCGACGACTAAAGGCCATGGAACACGTCCGAGCCTATCAAAGCGGGATGGCTAGAGCTTTCGACAAGAAAGTCAAATCCCGAGACATCGGGGAAGGTGACCTTGTACTCAAAGAAAAGCCTCCCACTCGAACCAACCAGCTGGGAAAATGGGAACCCACATGGATCGGCCCTTTCGTGGTTCAAAAGATCTTCTCCGGAGGTGCCATGAAGCTAACGGACCTAGACGGCAATCCCTTCATGAATCCAGTCAACGGAAGCAAACTTCGCGAGATACTTCGCACGAAGAAGAACAAGCTGTGCATCTCTTGGCACTCCATGTAGTGTCGAACTACGCGAGACTGAGCCCTCTAGTCAGGAGGCGTAGGCAACCTTAATTGGTCCGGTCTAAAAATACACAAAAAGTCAAAAGTTTGAATGTCAATCAAGACCTCCATCAAGCTACGCACTTTTCAAGAACACGCCCCACAGTCACCTTGACCAAGTCAAACGACGGCGGCAACATCCAAAGGACATCCGAGGGTCACTCGGCATCAAGCGGCCGACTCATGTCCACTTCCAAGCCGGGGGCTTGTCTTCGCCCTCACGCGCTTCAAAAAAAAAAAAAAAAAAGAGAGCTCGAGCGAGGGCTCACAAAAAAAAAAAAAAAAAAAGCTCGAGCAAGGGCTCACAAAAAATAAAAAAAAGAGCTCGAGCAAGGGCTCACAAAAAAAAAAAAAAAGAAGCTCAAGCGAAGGCTGCGAAATTGAGGTCAAGAGCCCGACGCCAACAAAGCGGCAAGGAAGCTACGAAAAAGACCGTCGAACGACTTGTCGGGAGCATTCAACCTCTCGGCCAAAGCACTGAAAGCCTCGGCAAAGGGGATTGCCGTCATGGCTCGGCGCTTCGGTCCGCGAATGCAACGAGAAAAGTCCAAAGATGGACGCCGACAAAGTGCACAACGAAGCAAAGGCAAACAAGAGATCTTGCGTCTCGACAAAGCTTTAAAAGTAAATCACAAATCACTAACGGTTACAACATTTCTTGATGAGTTCGAAGCACGGTCTACTCTCAAGTTCACAACATGCTAAAAAACTGACTTAATACATTTAACTAATAATGTGTTTGCAATGCAATGAATGGATACCTAGGAGGTCATTCCGCGCCATCTGCGCTTGTCCCCTCGCCATTCTTTCCTTTCTTCCCTCGTCCCGGCGAGTCTTCTTTCGCTCCACGTGAACCAACTCTGCGTCTCTCGGTCAGAGATCTGGGGTCCTCCCGTAGAGTCAAATAATCCAGTAGCTCTCGGGGCTTCATTCGCCCGTGCTTCGGCTCGGATCTCCTCCCTGCGAGTACGCAAAGAGGACCTCTCCCTGTCGGTCGGTCAACTCTAGTCTCGTAGTCAAACAAAGTGTCTCCCGTCACATCCAAAGGGTCGAGACCGAGCTTCGGCACTCCTAAGGCAATAGCTACTACGGCAGCCGGGTCCCAGAATCGCTTCGCCTTTGCTCTCCAAGACCACTTGGGACTGCCCAACATCTTGCTCATACCGGGCCGGATGCGAGTCGTCAACACGACACTCTCCCAGACGTCTAAGGAGTACCACGGGAGGGAAAGCGGAATACTTCCATACCCTCGGACAATACAAGAAGGCACACTGAAGCCGCCATACAAAGAGGAACTATCTCCGCGGTAGCAAGGTCATCCCGGCCAACAAAGGCTCTGCTTCATCCCAAAGCTGCCCGGGAAACAAGCGACGGAATATAGAAGGAGGACCAAGACAAACCTGGAACTCGACAACGTAGGACCCTTCTGCAAGATCCTCCTGGTCTCAATCCTCCGGTGCGGAACCCACCGGCGGATCGATGCGTACCAAGGCTGTGCCATCCATCTCTCCCGGGCGGAGCGATCCATATCCAACACAAGAGGTCGGCGAGCAAATGACCACGGGCTAAACGACGTCGGAGCCTCGGGCATGGCACGAAGTCTCTCTCGCGGCCACAAGGTGAGCAAAGCGGGGCTTCCCCCTCTCATAAACGATCCCCGGTCGCCGGACGGTCGATACCATGAAGAGTCTCCCCGGCACCAACGGGACAATATCCTCTCCGGCTCTGCGGTGCCCTACCACATCTAGCAAGCGCCATCACAAATGCCAAGGAGGCGGACTAGAAAAGAGCGTCGCTATCACGCACAAGGCAAATACATCCCAAGAGACGTCACTCTCATCATCAACCATGAACCGCTCCGGCGGCTCGAAATGTCGATATGACCCGAATCAAGGATCATGCCTGCACTTCTTCCAACGAAGTACGAAGAAAGTCTGCAAGCTTCACGCTCGCGGCGGCACCACCAACGAAAGGAAGCGAGATGGCCTCCACCTCAGGTCCTCCAATCAAAGCCCGAAAATCTTCAAAAGTGGGCACCATTTCATTATAGGAGAAAGGTACACGTGCCTCCTAACATCCCGAACCGCGGCGGCCCGCAGCAAATCCCAATCGGGAACCCGACTCCTTAAAAGACCAAAGCCAGAGCAAAGACGAAACCTTACCTCGAAAGCCCGTCTCGATGCCTCATACGGCGCCGCATCCACGTTTTCAACTGCTCTAGGAAGTGTGCTTGCCTCTCCTGCGAAAGCCTCGGCAAAATTCTAGGGACATACGAAGAATCCATGGCAAAAATGGAGGTTCCTAGAGAAAATGGGGAAGAAAGCTCGAAAATGGCTGCAAATGGGGAATGGGAGAAAGTCCAGACACTGGAAAACATTTAAGTCCTCCTGAAAAGCAAAGTTGGTCCGTACGGACCTCTTTGCAATGTAGGTCTGTCCGTACGGACCTCTTTGCAATCAGAACCCTTTTCCCCAGCAAACAGTACAACAAACACTGTCCCAGCAGGACCTTGCCCCAAATTGCCCAAACACTGGCCAAAGCCATTCCCGGTAAACATACACTACCCACAAACGCACTCTCAGCTCACGTGGCATGCACAAAATAAAAAAAAAATACTAGCAACAATTTCTAGGACAATTCCCGGGAATCACAAAATGACATTACATCTTAAAATAAAATACTGTTTGCCATGCAAATACATGTGTTTTATTACAGGTACAAAATATGCATTTGCTAAACAAAAAAAAAAAAAGGAGAGAGAGATATGAAAAGAGGGAAAGCAAATGAATACTAATCAGAGCCCTCGTCATCATCCTCCTCGCCAAGATCCTCCAAAGAAAAGTCGGGCATCCCTGCGAACTCGCCCGTCACATCCTCATCGTCGGAATACCGAGCACCCGCCTGAGGCTCCCACGAGAAGTAATCTGAAGGATCAAATCCGGCGAAAGGGTCGAAGAAAGAAGGCTCTGAGAATCCCTCACCCTGAGCGGCATGTGGAGGCATGAACTGATAAAAGGGCTGCTCCCTCGAAGGCCCTGCAGCTCCAGAAGACGTCCCGGCATCCATGCTATGCCGCCCTCTCGAAGGTCCCTCCTGCTGCGGCCCTGGCTCGGCTCCCGGTGGAGGAACATCCACTGAATGCCTCGAAGGCATCGGCTCATACGCTGGCATACGACGCGAAGACCGGCAGGACATCTTCGACGCCATCTTCTTCGCGAAAGATCTCATCGCCACATAACGGCGAGTCAGCGCATCGTAGGCTCTCCCCGGGACCTGCACAAGCAAACAGCCAAAGAAACGCTCATCAAATGCAGTTATACTCAACAACAAAAAGAGAAAAATGCAGAAAAGGATGCCAAGAAAACGGAAAAGAGTCGGTACACTCACCGATCTATCGGGGATCCCACCGTGCGCGGCGGGGGCACAGCTCGGGAGCAGTACAGACACCCTCCTCCGCGATCCGTCCCCGCGGACATAAGTGAAATCCGGCCCCGGCATCGGAACCTCTGGGGGAGCCTGTGGACCAGCCTCTCTCTCCCTCGCCACTACCTGCGGCGTCCTCAACTTCCTCCTAACAAAGGTCTCGTACTCCTCACCAAACAAAATAAACTCCTCGGCACCCACACCGCCAAGGTACCTCTCAAAATCCAGCACATCCATATCCCTGGAGTCAAACATCCCAAACGGAGGATCCCTCGGAGCCACGGGAAGCACACCGGGCCATCTTTGCCCGAGAAGACTCGCTCCCAGGATACATGGCGTCGCAAGTCGAGCCCCGCAGCATCTTCCGCTGCGCCGTCACCTCGGGAGCTCCCTCAAACTCATCACCCTCATACCGAGCCCATGGGAACAAGACGAAACCCTCACGGCTATCTCGCTCCAAACGCTCCTGCACCTCCCCGTAGGCAATGGTGAGCTTACCCCTGCTGGTCCTCCTCCTCCTGGCCGTACGAGCCCGGTAGAGCATAGCCGGGATACGCAGCAACAGCCCCAGGATCTCTATCCCACGGGAAGCACTGAAAGATCTCGTAGAACCATACCTGCGACAAAAGCAGAGAAGAGCTCAGCAAGAAAAAAAAAATGGAGAAACGACAAGTTGCTAAATCAAAAACAGCAATAAACTCATACCTCCAGAGCAAAGTCAAAGCAGGCCAACGAATTGGCCACCCCAGCTAAACCGGTCCGAGAGAAAAGTAGAGCTCGGCCAAGCACGCCTCGCCCCAAGCAATGTCGCGAGACCCTATCCGAATCGGTCAAGCTCTCCAACAGCGCAAAGGGAGCTGCGGTCGCGTGGTTCGAGAACAAAGTCTCGGACGGTGCATACCACAAGAAGGAGCGCGCCAAGCGCTCCATTGTCACTGGCCGGTACCGGATGTAGGCCCCAATGCGGCCGTGATCCTCATCTCTACGTCGGCATCTGACATCCCAGGCCCTGCGAGGACGAGGCTCAAAGCCCGGCGGCTCGGTCGGCCACATCATCCGAGATCATGTCTCTCCACCTCACGAGGCTCCCCTTTGAAGGAGAGCCGTGTAATAGCGGCAAAATCGGTGGGCGTCACTGTCACCTCGCCCCGGCTCGGGTGGAAGGTGTGGGTGGTATCCCACCAATACTCGGAAAGGCCCGGAAGACACTCTTGTTCTTCCTCGTGTCGAACAGCTCCGGCCCGGGTTCTCAACGAACACACCTAGGCCGGAAGCATAAACCAACCTCAGGGGACTCGGCCTACCGCCCACGGAAATATCGGGCATCATTTGCCATAACTCCACAACAGCCTCGAGTGACCCCCGAGTCTTCATCCTCTTAGCCTTCCCGGCCGTAAGCCCAGCATCCTGCAGGTAAACACAGCAAAGGTACGTCAATCACAGTACTTAATATAAAGGCACATATAACCCGTCACAAAACACGGCACATATTGCACCTAATTTTCACATACATTATACATTTAATTTTTCATGAAACCCGTCACAAAACACGGCACACAATGCACATAATTTTCACATACAATTTTTCATGTAACCCGTCACAAAACACGGCACACAATGCACATAATTTTCACATATATCATGCATATAATTTTCCCCATGCAGTCCGTCACAAAACACGGCAAACACTGTACACATTTTCTCAAAAGAAAAAAAAGGGGAGGGATTAAACCCTACACGACACATTTCCAAAAGAAAATCCGTCCCAACACGGCACATATCGCACATATTTTCCCCACAAAGTCCGTCACCCAAAAACACGGCACACACTATATAGCACATTCTCAAAAGAAAATCCGTCCCAACACGGCACGCACTTTCACATATAACCCGTCACAAAACACGGCACATGTCACATTTTTTCACAAAAATTATCACTACACGATAATTTTTCTCATAATGTACATACATAAATAGCATACGGTACAAAACACCAAAGCATGCAATTCACTAGATAGGCACTTTATTTTCACAAATAAGAGCTAATCTACACATTTCTGCACAAAATACACATACCCACAATTTTCACATGTCCATTTTCAACAATTCATCAAGAATTTCACAAAAAAGGCATAAAATAAAAAAAAAAAAATTCAAAAATGCGAAAAACTAAAACCTAGTTCTAGCATTCAAAAATTCGAGCAGGGAATCAAAACGGAACAGATTTCTTACCTCCCCAACGTTCATGGAGCGACGATTATGCACCTCCGGATTCGGATACAAAACATCCGGGTTCTTCGAAGACGGAACGAACGAGGTCCAATTCCTTTGAAGCTCCATTCGCTGCTCAACCACTTCCTGACTGCGTTGTCTACGGCTCCTTCGAGATCCCTCCGCCATTGCGAGCAAATCAAAGGAAAAATGGAAGATTTTGGTGCAAAAATGGAGGTTTTCTCCTTCTCTCTCTCGGCTGAAGAAGAAGAAGTGAAGGAGCCTCGGTTTTAACGCCTGGTCAAAATCTGGGAACTGTAAAAATCAACATGGTCCGTACGGACCTCTTTGCAACCCAGGTTGGTCCGTACGGACCTCTTTGCAAGGGGTGCCCAAATGACTTTTACGCCCTTACAAACTTTGCCCTGGGCGTCCTAAGGCCTTTTCGGCAAATCCAAGTGCGAATGGTCCCTAACCCTTCGAATCAATCCCAGGCCGTCAAACGTAAGACCGGACCTCGCCCCACTTCAACGGCAAATCAACCACTCGGTCGGATGTAAGCCCGAACCGCCCACTCCAACGGCAATTCAACCACCAATGGCTCAACGGCAATTCAAGAAAGGAGCCAATACCTCCCGGCACGAAGGAGCGAGGCGCCCGCTGGCAGCTCAACGACAACTCAACCAGCTCCAGAAGTCATCTTCCCAGAAAAGGGCCCTCTGAGGTCATGCATCCCCAGCAATTCAAGCACCGGCAGTCAGATGTAAGCCCGAACTTCGCCCACTTCAACGGCAACACAAGCACCGGCCATCAAAGTAAGCCCGAGCTCCTCCCCCCAACAAGTCAAAGGGAAGTCATGCAAGACTGCATATCCCCAGCACCGACCATCATTCTCGCCCACTCAACGGCAAAACAAGCACGCGAAGGAGCCAACACCTTCGAGTACAAGTCCCAAGGCACGAAGCGCCTCCCAAAACGCCAAATGATGAAGCAATCATCGGCCATCATCCTTGCCCACTTCAACGGCAGCTCAAGCACCGGCAGTCATCGTAAGTCCAACCTTCTACATCAACATGCAAAAACACAAATGGCATCTACGCCTCTCGAATCACAAGGCAGCCACGCCTCCACAACCGCAATCAGAAGACGATTCAAGTCCTCACAACTATCTCCGGCCCGGAAGGCCTTAAACCACCCGATTAGGAAAATCGTAAAATTTCCATCCCAGGACGCCACCACGTCCTCACACCGACCTATGCGGTCACCCCGGACGCCACCACGTCCTTATCACCGACCTATCTGGTCACCCAGGACGCCACCACGTCCTTATCACCGACCTATGCGGTCACCCAGGACGCCACCACGTCCTTATCACCGACCTACGCGGTCACCCAGGACGCCACCACGTCCTTATCACCGACCTATGCGGTCACCCCGGACGCCACCACGTCCTTATCACCGACCTATACGGTCACCCAGGACGCCACCACGTCCTTATCACCGACCTATCTGATGCCCGGACGCCACCACGTCCTTATCACCGACCTATACGGTCACCCCGGACGCCACCACGTCCTTACCACCGACCTATCACCCGGACGCCACCACGTCCTTATCACCGACTACGCGGCCACCCGACGCCACCATCCTTACCCGACCTATGTGGTCACCCCGGACGCCACCACGTCCTTATCACCGACCTATACAGTCACCCAGGACGCCACCACGTCCTTACCACTGACCTATGTGGTCACCCAGGACGCCACCACGTCCTTGTCACCGACCTATGCGGTCACCCAGGACGCCACCACGTCCTCACCACTAACCTCGGCGGTCACACAACACTCCAGGGCACCACCACGCCCGCATTCACAAAACACTCACCCCACACCCGAACTACGACCAGGCTTGATTCAAGGATACGTAGGAATCCTATCACAGGGTCCAGCCTATTGACCTAAACGGTCACCCAAAAGGACACCACCACGTCCTCACTTTGACCCTCACGGTCACTTCCTCTCCCAGCACGCGATCCAGATTAGGACCCTTATCTTATCGGCGACCCCACTTCTTTCATAAGTGACGTCGTCGAGGGGCTTCTGTAAGTACCCCAATCTGGATCACTCCCTTTCAAACACACGGGAAACACCGCAGACTCATCCACGCAGTCTCAGAGACCTCTCTCACTCAAAACCCTCTCAAAACCCTCTCAAACCCCCAACCAAACCAGGGGAGGAGCCTTTCTGGGATAAAAAGGGACAAAAGGACCTTTCGGGAATTTTCAGGAAACTGGAAAAGCAATATAGGTCCGTACGGACCTCTTTGTTTCCATAATTACTAAATCCCCTTAAAGTCCACAATATTCCCTCAAATCCCGGGAGAAATGATGGTTTCCATGCAGACTTGGTCCGTACGGACCTCTTTGCATGCAAGATGGTCCGTACGGATCTCTTTGCTGAGGAACATCATCATTTCCAGAATATTCACCATCATTGCATATTCCCTCAAATCGAGGAAAACCAAAATCCTGGATAACCAAGGAGGTCCGTACGGACCTCTTTGCACCAAATCTGAGACTATAAATAGAGGGCTCCCCCTCCTCATTTTTTCACACCTCCCACTTCTCTCTTCCTCCCTAAGCCTTCTGGCTCCCCTTCTAAGACCTTTCGAGGCATTCCCGGCCCCTTCGGATCCTTAGAGGCCTTCCGAGCCCCCTAGAGGTGCTCCGAAGCCTCTCCGAGCGCTCCCGAGACGCTCCCGCGCTGCCCCGAGGCACTCTCGAGGTACTCTGAGGCCCCTCGTGGTACTCCGAGGCCTTGCCTGGTCTTTCCCCGGTGTCCCGGCTCTTTCCGAGTCAAACCGACGATCCCAAACCACGCCGAAACTCTGCCCGAGTGACTCCTGCCACCACAACGCACGCCGAACCTCTGCCCGAGTGATCCCAACGATCCCCACGCACGCCGAACCTCTGCCCGAACGCAGCCTACAACCTCAACTCACGCCGAAACTACGTCGCGGACAACCGGCATCCCGAAGCAATCCGGAACGCTACTCCGACCTCAAACACTATTCCCCTGCGGAAGACAGACACGAACCAACATTGGTAAGGCTTCCTTCCTATTCTATTTCAATACATTTCAATACAATGTAGACATCCGATACAGCATGCATTTTTAAAAGCACACACACACACACAACTTTTTAAAGGATATTAGGGGTATCCGAAAGACTCGTTTTACGAGGCTACTCGGGTGAGCTCTAATATTCTAATATTCTCTTCCCGAGGAGTCATCTGACCTCCGAACTCAAAATCTCATCACACAAAAACAGTTTAAAATTTATCTTTAAACTGATGCCCTTTTTCAATGTTTTGGGCTTAATAAAAACGGCGTGGCGACTCTACAAAGCAAAACACAGCGAGACACCTCCAACCTCGCAAAACGCTAAGACGGAATAAGCCAGATGCCGGGGCGCGATTGTGCTGCCTCTCGGATCCGGGCGAACATTCCCGAACGGCGAACGAACGCGAGATGCACGGGGGCACCATCCGCGCGCGAGCCGGATCCCGGGTAATTTCACCAGCGTCTCATATGCTCTAAGCATGATGAGTCGATACCAATCTGATCCTGATATAAACCATTGGAGGGCAGTCAAGATGATCCTTAAGTACTTAAGAAGAACTAAGGATATGTTCTTGGGATTTGAAAGATTGGAAGTTAATCTTGTTGTAAGGGTTACATAGGTGCTAGCTTCCAAACTGACAAAGTTATTTTAAAATCGCAATTAGGATTTGTGTTTGTGCTTATTATAGGTGCAATTTTGATTGGAAGAGTTCCAAGCAGAAATTGTAGCCGATTCTGCCACTAAGGCCATATTTTAGCAACATATGATGTAGCTAAAAGAGGGCAGTTTGGATCAAAAGTTCATTTAGTATTTTGAAAATACTCCAAGTGTTTTTCCAAGTATCACTAATCGGTGAAACTTTTGTTATGACAATAGTGGTGCCACTTGTGCAAACAATGGAACCAAGGTCACAACAGTGATCCAAACACTCACTTAGACGTTCTTCAAGGAATTCATAAAGAATGAGAAGACGTTAAGATATACAAAATATCAACCGATGATGACATATGGGATTCACTTACAAAGATCCTCGCATAGGCAGAAGCATGATGGGCATGTTAGATCCATGAGTATTCGATACATAAATGGAGCCTAGTGCATGTGGGAGACTGTTGGTGTAATGCCCTAGGCTTTAGTTATGTTTAACTGAAAACCGTTATGTATCATCTTTATCGTTTATGTTTATTATTTGATTATTATATAGTTTGCATATTTATTGTAATAATCTCCGTCCCTGATTATTAAGAGAATAATTAGTATAATTGTCAATGGATAATCATGTGATGATTATATGCATAGAGATGCACATTGAAAATATGAGTACTTGTTAGAGAACAAGTGACTGGACATGACCCGTATGAGATTTATGTCATGGTCAAATGTCATAATTAAATCTCATATGGTCACTTCATTTAGTCCCTAGACCTGAGATTATCATAACCTTACATATGATGAAAGTCATGTTTGATTTTAGTCAAACGGTATCTTAACACGATATCTATAAAGGCTATCTTTGGCATGATCGGATTCATGATGGGAAGGATGATAAGTCAAGATGGAATTTTGTCCCTCGAAAGAGAGATGTTTTGCTTGGGCCCCTCAATGAGTGATAATGATGAAAGCGTGTGGCCACACCCCAATATGATTGGACTATCATTATACTCAAGATCGAGAAAGCATTGAACAAATACAAGTTGACGTGGACCATGACTTGTGTTCAATATAACATCGTGAGACAAAGGGAGAAATGGAAGTGTACCATTGGAAACGTGAACTCTTACGTTACATTATTTGGGTAGACATAATGACTTGCTAGAGTCCGCTTAAGTCTTATGAGGTTCGATATGATCGAACTCATTGCCAACATAATGTAATCCTATTGGGTCACACACAAATAGAATGAATTGGTTAAACCGGAGGAAGAATGGTTGAGAGTTTCTGTATCTGGCTATATATATCGCGCGACATATCAAGCCAAGGGCTTAATATACCGCGCGACATATCAGGCCTGTACGCGTTTTTGACAGCCTGTCTCTCCTAATACGATTAGGAGAAGTATTCTTACTATTTTAGTATAAATACAAGGGTCTGTCAGACCTAAAAGTCTGGCCGAAATTTTCAAGGAAAAATCATAACAAAATATTCTCAATATTCTTCCATAAGTTTTAGGAATCTAGCAATTCCCAACCCGAGAATTGTTCTCGACATTCATATTTGTGTGGATTACCAAAAGAGGGTCTTAGTTTTGTTCAAACAAATCAAAGACCTAGAGTTCAAATCTGAAGATCCAAAGGAGTTGAAGATTCGAAGATTTGAAGATCAAAAGTTTGTGATTACGAATCACATAATTATCCGTTCGATAGCTCAAGACCGGAAAGCAATTTAGGTTGGTAAATTCTATCTCATAGCAATTCAATTTAATCGTATAGAACGGATCTTAGGGCTTGGGTTTTGTGTTAATTTTATGCTTAATTCCGCTGCGCATGGATCCATAAAACCCAACATCTAGAACCATGCAAGGTGGCATTCTAGAAGGCCTTTCCAGCGAAGGACTACATGGAATTTTAATTCCTAGCAAGTCCTTCACCCCTCGGAAGGTTTGGGAAAGTTCCAGAATTGCCCCTGAACTTTAGGAAAGTCCGGGAAATTGCCGGAAAACATAACCGGAAGGCATGAGCCAGATTTGGGTACTTACAGAAGCCCCTCGGCAACGTCACTTGCAGGGCAAGTGGGGTTGTCGATAAAAAAAGGATCCAATCTGGCAAACTGCCGAGATGGATTGGGTGACCAAGGTGGTCGAGTGGCTGAACCTTTGGAAGGCTACCTACGTATCCTGAATAGGAATCAAGCCATAATCGTAGTTCGAAAATTCGCTGGGGAAAGGGGTGTCATATGTGACGAATTGGCTGAACCTAAAGTAGGCTACCTACGTATCCCGGAGGAATCAAGCCAGATCGTAGTTCAGGATCCACTGGGGAATGGCGAAGAGAAATTGGTCCCTTGATATGAAGGTGGAAGGAAAATGACCTAGGAGGTCAAATGGCTGATCCTACTGGGATATGCCAGATGAAGGGAGTGACCAATGTGGTCGGATAACTGGACCTTTGTGAAGGGCTACTTCACCACTAAGGAGTAATGAAGGAAAAGGGTGACCAATGTGGTCGGATGGCTGGACCTTTATGAAAGGCTACCTCACCACTGAAGAGCGATGAAGGAACAGGGTGACCAATGTGGTCGGATGGCTGGACCTTTATGAAAGGCTACCTACGTATCCCGGAGGAATCAAGCCTTGGTCGTAGTTCAAGCCTCACTAGATAGTTAGGAACATGTCTAGGATTCTTGAGATTTTGACGATTAATGGAGGAGTCACCTGATTTGACAATTAATGGAGGTTGTCACCAGACGTTATTCCATTATAACGGAAGTAACGGAGGCGCTTTGAAAGAAAACGTTATTCTATTTTAGAGATAACGGAGATCGAAAGAGATAGCGAAATGTTATTCCTTCATTCGGGAATAACGGAGATCGCGAGCGAGGTCGAAATGTTATTCCTTCATTCGGGAACAACGGAGATCGAGAGAGAGGTCAAAATGTTATTCCTTCATTCGGGAATAACAGAGATCGAAAAGATAGTGAAATGTTATTCCTTCATTTGGGAATAACGGATATCGCGAGAGAGGTCGAAATGTTATTCCTTCATTCGGGAATAACGGAGATCGAAAGAGATAGCAAAATGTTATTCCTTCATTCGGGAATAACGGAGATCGCGAGCGAGGTCAAAATGTTATTCCTTCATTCGGGAATAACGGAGATCGAAAGAGATAGCAAAATGTTATTCCTTTATTCGGGAATAATGGAGATTTTTCGGAAACAACGTTACTCTGTTAGGAGATAACGGAAATTATATGCCTAAGTGGAAAGTCCAGGGGCAAAAGTGTAAATTCAGCTCAGAGCGAATGAAGCCGCCCGGCGAGAGATGGGGGAAAAAGAAGCCGTCCGGCTTGAATCTTAATTTCACCAGATTATTTAAAACAGAATTGAAACGGGCAAGGGCTCCATTGTTGTTTCTATCGAGGAGAGAAGAGAGAGAGTAGAGAGAGAAATTTTTCAAAAATTCTTCAATTCCCTTGCTTCTACTACTCTAGATGGATCAGGAGGGTAACATTGTGCCTCGACAAGCGCGTAGACACTTGTCAGAAGCCGCGAGGAGGAGGCAGAGGGAGCTCGTTCGAACGGAGCAAAAGTACGACTTTGCTACACCTCCTTCCGAGTTCTATCCTAGCAAGAGGGAGCACAAATCGATGAAACCTCAATCAATTGGGATAAGCATTCTTGATTTGTTTGATTTCGTCGAATTTTGATTGATTTAGGGCTTGACTCGATTTTTAGGAATTTTCTGAATTTTCCTTGCGAGTTTGTTGATGATTCTAGAAAATTGATAATTAATCTATGAGGCTAGGGACATAAATAAACATGCATGTGCAATTTATTTGAGAAAATATGAGAATGACTCATTTTTTTGAAAATAAAGTAAGAAAAATAATGTTTAAAATGTGACGGAGTTCTTGCATGTGCTAGAACTAGGTCAATTTCTGATCATGGATGGGAAAACAAGATTTTGGACGATGAAAAGGATTCATGCATGCCATCTTGAAAAATTAAAGCTTATGTGTAAAGAATTTTGTGAAAATTGGACTTTTTGTGCATGAGAGAGCAATGTGCTCGGGATGACGTGTTTCAAATGATGAAAGACACGTGTTCTAGGCAAAGGATGCTAGAAATCTCTTATGAATGCTTTTCTTTGAGAATATGTGCACTTTTATATGCATGCTTTTGAGAGGGAATGAAGGACTGACACATTTTTTGTTGTGTTTTCTTACAAGAGAGCAAGTCGAGGGGACCCGTGGAGGTGGCAGTGAAGCTATGGGAAAGGATGCCCAATTTCGAGAAGGATGGGGTGAACCCGGAGCAGCTGGTGATGGCGACTGGCCTTCACTCCTTTTTCGAGGCTATTGGGAGAGGCATTCACGTGACCTATAAGAGTAAGGGGTTGATCCAGGCCCTTTCGGAGTTCTGGTGGGACACCACCCACAGCTTTCATCTGAGCTGGGGAGAGATTACGGTGACTCCCGCCGACTTCACTGCTATCACTGGCTTGCAGTTCACTGGGAGGCCTGTGACCTGGAGAGATCACATCACTGCAGCCGAGTTTAGAGCTCTGGTAGGTTTTGACCTCTGACCTAAGGGGCTTGGGATGGAGACGAGGTCTGTTGAGGTGGAGGTTTTGAGATGTATGGACGAGTTCACCGCCAATGAGGTGACTACCCACCAGCTCGCGAGAGCTTTTCTGTGGTTGCTGCTGTCAGTCACTATATTTGCTAACTCTGGGACGCTGGCTATGCTTTGCCTGCTTAACTCTTTGGAGAATTTGGATGAGGTTGGAGCGGTCTCTTGGGGTGAGGCCAGATTGGCTGAGCTATACTTCTTTTTAGACTTGTACAGCCAGAACGTGGCTGCTTCTATGAATTGCTTTTCTTTTGCTTTTGAGGTACTCTTACGTTACTTTTCTCTCTTTTACTCTTCTGTCTTGAGATTTTTATGAGAGAAATGACCCTTTTGTTTTGAACATGCAGGTCTGGTTTTGTGAGGTGATTGGGTTCTTTCCTTGGAACCAACAGAGTGATCCGGAGATCTTCCCGACCATGGTTCGCTGGAGGGGAGAGGCTAGAGATAAGTTCACTGGGAAGACTCGGATTACTTTTGATTACAAGATGGTGAGGCCCGTCATCAACAGGGACGGTCATGAGGGGGTGGATTTATATCCCTGGGGGAGGTATCCAGAGGCTTTGATAGGGGATGCCTTGGTGGTGACCATGCAGAGGAGATGGTTGACAGGGCTGACCTGTGATATTATTTACTTGGGGGACCGCTTTTCCAGGTAGCATGGCCATGTCCCTCCTTTGGGTGCTATCACTCCCCATGATCCTCCTCCGCTCATGTTGCAGCCCAGGCATTGGTCGGCGGATGAGATAGAGAGATATCAGGCTGGTGTGGCAGCTGAGGAGTATTTTGACTTTGCTACCCCATATGCCACCTTTGTGGAGCAGCGGTTGAGGACGCCGCAGAAGCTAGTGAAGATAGCTGCTGCTCAGGGGTACGGGGAAGCTGAGCCGACTGATCCGCCTATGCCTCCTGCTCATCTCTCCTACGTGGTGCACCCGGTACCGAGGAGGTTCATGGTTCCCATTCCTGACATGAGGGAGCCCGAGTATACTCTGCCACCTGACAGCACTATAAGTATCTCTAAGGACTTTTCTCTTTTCGACTTTCTTTACTTTCTGCAATTCTGAGATTTTCTGAGATTTTCTCTTCTTTTCTCGCAGGTCCCTGCTCATACCTATGATGGCTTAGTACGGCAGAATAGGGGCTGGAAAGATGTGGTTCGGTCCCTTCTAAGGAAGCTGGCCTGCGCTTCCAGGGCTGGGGCAAATGTGCAGGAGCCCGTGTGTAAGAGAAGGCACGTTGAGAGCACAGCCTCTACCTCATCAGCCTCTGAGTACCAGACCTCAGGGTATCAGACTTCATCTACCAGCGTCGTGCCTCGGGGGCAGGGGCCCAACACGGGCATCCTGGAGCAGCTGGCGGAGTATGAGCATGTGAATGTCAATCTGTCTGATGTGAGTGATGACGAAGATTTGATGAGGGATCCTAATTCTATGATTTGAGTAGCGATGACGATGAGTCAGAGGCTTAGGATTCTCTAGGTTGAACTAGGAGAGGAAGAGAGAGAAAACAGTGAACAAACATGCACAATATGTTTATTTTTTGATTTATTCGGGCGCCAAGGAGACGAAGACAATGTATTAACCTTTTATTTGCTTTTTCTATCAATGTTTTATGGATTTGCATATTACTTGAGCATCGGGGTAGCTTTTTTGCTTGGAAATAGGGCGGAAATTGGGCTGAAATGGTTTGTGATGATATGTGTTTGCATGAATGGTGTTTGGACATGTTTTTATGCAGGTTTCAATGAGAAAATGGGGTGAGAACTCCCTTGGGCAGCAGCAAGAACTGCTGCAGATTTTTTTTCTGCAGAAGTGAAAGAAGCCGTCCGGCTAGGTCCAGGGTAAATGAAGCCGTGCGGCTGGAACCCTTGTCTGAACTGGTTTTTTTCAAATAAAATCAAGGAAGGGCCTTTTCATTTCATTTTCACCCTAAACTTGTCCCAACTGATCTCAAAGCATATTTTTGACCAAAAATCATCAATTTCGATCACAGCCAATGGAGAAACCAGTCAGAGTACAAAAGGGGAAAAGAGACGGTTTTCTGTCCGATCTTCAATCCTGGATGTGGCACAACTTTCAATCTCATAAGGGGCTATTTGATACCACCTTCAAGATCAAGTCTTTATGGCATTTGAAGGATCTCCCGCCCGATTGGGACCTTTTGAGAGCAGCAGCAAGGTTTTTGGACGTCCGGAGACACGTTTACTGCTTTTTTTTACAATGAACTTGTCCCAACCTTTGAGGACTTCCGGGCATTGATTGGGGGTCCAGAAATTGAAGCTATTTCGGTTCCTTTGACCGGGGACGTGCCGGTGACCGTAAAGTTGGCATCTTTTCTGCAAATTTCTCCGGAAGAAGCCGAGGGGATGTTGATAGCCCCTGACAGGATTGACATCTCTGATATCCCGAGCAGGTTTGGGTCTCCAGACACGGCTGCGACCTCAGTGACTATGGACGCCTTTATCCTCTGCGTGTTCTTTTTTCTGTTCACTGCCGAGTCTTTCGGGGTCTGCCATAGTGGCCTGTTGGACATGGTCAGGAATTGCAGGGTTGGAAGGGATATTGTCCCACTGATTCTGGGTGAGACTCTGTATGGCATTGATAGGATGGCTAGGGGAGACCATTTCATGAGGTCTGGGAGCCCGGTGGTGCTGACTTTATAGTTACAGGAGAGGCTTGGGGCTTTGCCAGGGGCTTCGCCTACTCAGTGCCCTTGGGTGATTTCCCGGAGGGGTGCACCTAGGCAACAGGATCAAGGTGGCTGGGAGCTGATAATGTCTCGGCTGTCTACCTCTGATATTCACTGGTGGGTGCCTCATTGGAGGTTGCAGACTCGGAGGACGTTTCAGAAGTCTTACATAGTGAGGGTTCCAGTGCTTTCTTGGTCATCTTTCTATATCCCTTGTTTGGTTTCCAGGCAATTTGGGATTTTGCAGGAGCCGTTAGACGATTGGAAGGACATCAGTACCATGGAGATGGTGTCTTTTGACATGAGGGATCCAGCCAGCTTCTCATTTTTCTCGAGGGCATGGACATATGCCGCTTTTCCACCCAGGGCCATTCTCAAGAGCAGGAAGAGTACCATCTTGACCACGGCTTACTTGGACTGGTATGAGAAGGAAATGGGGGTGACTCAGGTCATTTTGGGAGAGAGATGTCAGGCTTTATTGGGGGCTGACTGTGACTCGAGCAGGACTCTGAGGGAAACTGAGGCTAAGGCTAGTTGCCATAACCAGTCGGGTGACCTTTTTAGGGATATGGAAGCCCGTTATGAGAGGCTATCGAAGGTCGCTCCCCTTACTGAGGCTCAGAGGGAGGAGATATGGGCTCGTGCCAGGGTAGAGAAGGCACTCATTGACACAGGCTTGGTGGAGGCTCCAGTGAGGATACCTGAGATTGGGATGAGGGAGATCGACATCATTGAAAAGAAGAGGAAAACACTCGAAGGGGTAGAGGTAAAGGGAAGAAGAATAAGGAAGACTCAGTGAATGACGACTGAGAGACCTATTCCTAGGATTCCCTTATTGCCATTTGCAAACACAGTAGTTTATTAGGTCTTTTTGTATGTTTTAGATCTTTGTAGCAGGTTAGCAGAGTAAAGAGTAGACCGTGCTTGAACTCATCAAGGAGTTTTTAACTTGTAATTAACAAAGATATTTATCTTAGAACTTATTCAAGACACATTTCATGGAAACTTTGAATGTCTTATTTATTGTTTAGACCGAACCATTTCTGGCTGCCTACGTTCCCCTTTTACAAGAAAGACTAAGGGGCTCAGGTCTTCGTAGTTCATTTTGGTGAACTATCGGGATTTTTGTCTTTTTTCTTCTTTTTTTATTTTTATGTGCAACCCTGACTTCTGGCTAGAGCGCCCTTTTTGGATTTTCAGCCTAGCTGGGCATTACTCTTTTTGCACTATATATTTTTTTTCTTCTTTTTTTTATTGTTTTTTTTTATTATTATATTTTTTAGACGTAGTACCTGCGGAGCTTGTCGCCATTGACTGGATGAACAAAGGGATTGCCGTCCAAGTCTGCGAGCTTCATTGCTCCTCCCGATAGTATTTTCTGCACCACATACGGGCCAATCCAAACGGGTTCCCATTTCCCCAGAGGGTTGTCTCTGGTAGGGGGCTTTACCTTCAGCACTAGGTCACCCTCTTTGATATCTCTGGCCTTGACTTTTTTGTCGAATGCCCTGGCCATTCACCTCTGGTAGGCTCGGGTGTGCTCCATGACTTTTAGCCTCCTTTCATCAAGTAGGGCTAATTCATCATGCCGGCTGCGTAGCCATTATACTTCGTTGACACCGTTTTCCAGGAGGACCCTTAATGACGGGATCTCCAACTCTACGGGCAGCACCGCTTCCATCCCGTAGGTCAAGGCGAAGGGGGTTTCTCCCGTGGCTATTCTAACAGATGTCCTGTAGCCCCAGAGTGCCAGATGCAGCTTTTCGGGCCAGTCACGACCACGGGTGGCCATTTTCCGAATAATCCGTTTGAGTATCTTATTGGCAGCTTCTACTGCTCCATTGGCCTGAGGTCTATACGGGGACGACTTGTGGCGAGTGACTTTGAATTCTGACAGCAATCTATCGCAGTCCTCTTCAAAGTGAGACCCGTTATCTGAAATGATCTCATTGGGCACCCCGTATCTGCACATGATATTTTCTTTGACAAACTGAGCCACTTTCTTGGAAGTGAGGACCTTATAAGACTTGGCCTCTACCCACTTAGTGAAGTAGTCCATTGCCACTAGCACAAATTCATGCCCATTGCTTCCTGTCGGGGCTATTTTCCCTATCACGTCAATACCCCAAGTTGCAAACGGCCAAGGAGTCGTCATGCAGTACAGGTCATGAGGCAGAAGATGATTGAGGTTGGCGAACCGTTGGCATTTGTCGCACTTCTGGACATGTTGGATACAGTCTGTTTCCATGGAAATCCAGTAGTAGCCCATTCTGAGGATTACTTGCATTAATGCTCTGACATTCATATGAGGACCACAGGGACCATTGTGGACTTCGGTCATTAGCTCTCTTGCCCTTTCTTGGGTGACACATAAGAGGAGTGGTCCTTGATACCGTTTCTTGTACAGGTCGCCCCCTAGGATGACATAGTGAGAGGCCAGCCGTTTCAAGGCTTGCAAGCTCTTGGCTTTGATGCCTTCCTTTGGCCTACCTTCTTCATCTTTGAAAGCTGACTCCCCATCTTTGAGGAACTGATAGATCTGACTGTACCAGGGTTTCATGACAAGCTCAGGTCCCAAGTCTATTTCGCAGCAAAAAGCCGGGGCTTCTCTTCTACCCACTCTGAATGGTTTTATCGCCTTTCCCTCGGGGATCTCTACCAATGAGGCTAGAGTAGCTAAGGCTAGAGTAGCTAAGGCATCTGCAAATCTGTTCTTGTCTCTCGACAAGTAATGGAAGATTACTTCTCTGAACTGCTCAGTCAATTCCTCCATGTAGGCATGATACTTCTGAAGATTAGGATCCACGGTCCTCCACTTGTTGGAGACCTGGTTGATGATCAGGACTGAGTCTCCGTAGACTTCAAGTTCCTTAACATTCCTTTCTAGGGCAGCTTCCAACCCAGCAATGGAAGCTTCATACTCTGCGGCATTGTTCATGGCAGGGAAGTTCAACTTGATGGCTATTGGCGTGTGCTCATCTTTCGGGTCGACCAGTAGCATTCCTACGCCATTTCCTCTTTTGTTAGAAGCTCCGTCAAAGAAAAGCTGCCATCGGTTCTCAGACTCGACTACAAAGATCCCTTTATCTGGGAATTGGGGTTCAGGCCCGCGGTCCTCATTGCTAGGGAATTTTGCCAGATGGTCTGACAGCGCTTGACCCTTGATTGCCTTTCTCGTCAGATAGTTGATGTCATACTCAGCCAGGAAGAACGACCACTTTGCTAGGCGCATTGAAAGGGAAGGCTTGTCGAAGATGTACTTGATGGGGTCCATTTTTGAGACCAAGTTCACAGAGTGGGCCTGCATGTAATGCTTCAGCTTACCGACTACCCAGACCAGTCCTGCACAAGTCTTTTCGCACGCTGAGTAATTGAGTTCACTTCCTTGCAACTTCCGACTGACAAAGTAAATGGCTTTTTCTACCTGAGAGTCCTTCTCCTGAGCCAGCATAGCCCCAACTGCAGTATCAGTGACAGTGAGATAGAGCAGAAGAGGTTTTTGTCCATGTGGGGGGCATAGCACTGGGGGTGTACTAGGTACGCCTTGATTTGGTCGAAGGCGTCCTGGCATTCCTTAGTCCATTCTGTGTCTGCATTTTTCTTCATGATCTTGAAGATGGGCTCGCACATGGTAGTTAGTTGGTTGACAAAACGGCTGATGAACTGTAATTTGCCCATAAAGCTTTTGACCTCTGTCTGAGTTCGAGGCGGCCTCATGTCCATAATGGCCTTGATCTTTTGGGGATCGACTTCGATGCCTCGTTTCGTGACCATATACCCAAGCACTTTTCCCCTTGTCACTCTAAAGGTGCATTTAGCAGGGTTCAGTCTCATGGAATGCTGTCTTAACCTCTCAAAGAACTTTCGCAGGTCGATAAAGTGCTGTCCATCCACACCTTTGGAATAGATTATCATATCATCGACATAGACCTCAATTTCTTTGTGGATCATGTCATGAAAGAGTGCAGTTGCTGCCCTTTGATACGTAGCCCCAACATTTTTAAGCCCAAAAGGCATCACCGTATAGCAGTACATCCCCCACGGAGTGGTGAAGGCTGTCTTTTCTTGGTCCTCCTCGGCCATCTTGATCTGGTTGTAGCCAGCAAAGCCATCAATGAAGGATTTGACTTCGTAGTTGGCGGTGGCGTCCACCAAAATGTCTATGTTCGGCAATGGATAGTCATCCTTGGGACTGGCCTTGTTCAGATCCCAAAAATCTACACAGCAGCGTACTTTCCCATTGGCCTTAGTCACAGTCACGATGTTTGATAACCATGTAGGATATTCGATGACCCTGATGAATCCTACCCGCAGTAGCTTCTTAATCTCTTCTTTGACCTGTAGAGACCACTCTGGCTTGATTTTTCTTAGTTTCTGCTTTACTGGCTTGGCATCTGGTGCCAGAGGGATTCTGTGCTCCACAATCGAGCTATCTAGCCCCAGCATATCCTTATACGACCATGCAAACACATCCATGTATTCTCTGAGCAGATTGACCAGTCTGTCCTGTTCAGCCCCTTGGAAGAAGTTCCCAATCTGTGTCTCTTTAGGTTCCTCGACAGTACCCAAGTTAACACTTGTCAAAACCTCCTCGGCAGCTTGGGCCCGGTTTTCCTCTTTGTCTGTAACCAGCTTAAAGATTTCTTTAATTTATTGTTCATTTAGTGTGTTTGCATCTTGTTCAAATGAATCATTATTAACTGTTGTTAAGTTATTAGTTAATTTATCATTTGTTAAGTTGGCAATAAGGGGATACTCGGAAAGATCTATCATTTCATTCAAAGCAAAAGGAAAGATAACATTGGCTACATATTCATAATCTTCAGGCGTGAGGCCTTCAGATGACTCGGAGGACTGGAATTCGAAGACTCCTGACTCAAGGGTATGGATGACAGGGTGTTTGACATGACTGGACTGAGAGGGATGGGGAACCAATCCAAGCTCCGTGATCATTTGTTGTCGACTGGCTATTGGCCCTGAGAATGTTTCCCAATTCTTTAAATGCATCTCTGTCTTCGTCACCAAAGTGCGGGGATCAAAAGGTTCTTCACCACCGTCTCCAATTACGGCAACTGTCTCGCCATCTGAGCTGAAGTCGATTAAATCGGGAATCTGTGCTTCTTTATCAAACAACTTCTGCAGACCTAACTCACTGTCCTCACTACTGGCAGCTTCTATCTGGCTGATCTTAGGAAGAGCTAGCTCGAAGGCGGAGAAGTCCATTACCCCTGATGGGAAAAGTACTGGCTCTTTGAAGCGGTCTGAGTTTCCTTTGAAGGCATACTTGTTCTGAACAGTAGTGGTAGCCCCAGGAATGTTTGGCAAGTCAAGAAACATCCTCCGAATAGGATTTGCTGGTTTTCCACGAACTTTCTCAAGGTTTTCCAGAATAATTTTCCTCAAGGAGAGTTGACTATCACCTTCATCATATTGGGTCTCTCCTTTTATGAAGTACTGGGCCAGAGACAAACTGTAAGGACGGAGATGGACCCCTTCGTTTCGCTTCTCTTGAACTGTTTCCTTAACTTTTCTGTCATCCTCAGGATACAGTTTGTATCCCAAGCCATGTCGGGTGGTCTGTTCCTTTACATTAATGACGGCATTGCGACCTTGAAGTCTTTTACCCAATCCAAGCCCCAGAAGATAACCCATATTTCTCATCATTCGCATGGCAGGAGG
Source organism: Adenophora triphylla var. japonica (assembly GCA_022495995.1). Lineage (NCBI taxonomy): Eukaryota > Viridiplantae > Streptophyta > Magnoliopsida > Asterales > Campanulaceae > Adenophora > Adenophora triphylla. The sequence continues at coordinate 278,086 of JAFEMH010002756.1, forward strand.
TATTTTATCAGAAGTAACAGTGAGGTCTGTGCAGCACACTTGCGCTTTAGAGGAGGCTACAGAGAATCCGGTCAAGGCAAACCCTTCATCATCATGTTTGATCTCCAGTATCGGGATACCTCCTGTGCTGGTTCCCTCCACGGTGACACTGTCTCCATAAATAGTAGTGATAGTCCCATCACTTGACTGAAACTTAACGCATTGGTGCAAAGTAGAGGCTACCCCATTTATCTGGTGGATCCAAGGTCGTCCCAGCAAAGCGGTGAACGAGATGGGGATGTCAATCACTTGGAAGTCTACGTCCATGACCTTCTTCCCAAACCACAATTTTAGAGTTGAAATCGCCAAAACTGACCGAGCAGTGGAATCATAGGCCTTAATAGTCTGAGTGGAAGGCTTCATGTCTGTAGGCTTCAAATCCAGCAAATCAATCATTTTTGCAGGCAGGACATTCATTGCAGACCCTCCGTCAACTAACACCCTGGGTAATCGGCGTTCTTCCAACTGGACTGTGATGTAAAGGGGCTCATTATGACTGGCTCCATACTTTGGTAGGTCCAGGTCAGTGAAAGTGATGATATTTCCATAGTGGATGCTTCCAATCATTTGGACGACCTCATCTGGGGTGACATCTATGGGCACCATGGTCTTGACCAAGCTTTCTTCCAACTTCAACTTATGAGGGTATGAGGAGGTTAATAGGGACCACAAGGAAATATTGGCTTGAGTACACTTCAACTGAGTCAACACCGGGTCTTCCTTCTCGGAGTCTGGCTTTTCTGCTTCTGGTTTATGAGGTCTCTTATCTGTCTTTGGATCGGAGACGGCATTTCTTTTGTCACCTTTAGACTGTTCCACACTCATCTGTCCAGACCGAGTCATCACATAGATGTTAGACTTCTCCGAGTCATTAGTCCTATCGGAAGATTCCTTCAGCTCTTTCAGGGTTAAAGGCGGGCCTTTGCTGGCACAGGGCCAACTCTGCTGATTAATCTGATTCACAGTACTACCAGAGGTATAGGCAGCTTCCCGAATCTGATCCCAGGTTACAGGCTTCTTGGCTTTTTCTGAGTTCTGTCTTCTCCATTGGCTTAGCAACTGGATGATTTCAGTTTCTTCTTCCTCACTCAAAGCCTTGACAGTTTCGTTCAAGCTTTTCAGGGTCAACATGCAACAAGAATTATCGTTCCCAGAGTTTGGAGGTTTGCTAGTGGCTTCCTTGTCTTGTCATAGCAACTTCTTCAACAAAGTAGGGTCACATTCCTCATCACTATCAAACATATCTTTTCTCTCCCTCGGGGTCAACTTTCTGACGGCATCTTTGACATTAGCCAAGCACTTCCTGAAGTGGGAGATTCCATCATCTATAAGGATTTCTTTGGGGTCGAACCTTGCGGCAGGTTCCTGTTCTTTACTCACAGGGGGTTTTCTGGGCTATTTGGCTTCTGGGCTAGCCATTCTTCCACCGTTCCTTCCGGCATTTTGACAGTGTCTTCCTCGGTCTCACTACAGTAACTTATGTTGGAACTTTCGTCTTGACTCTGATGACCAATGAGGGCAAAAGAAGGTCGGGATACTTGGCGCCATATAAGGGGTATTCTGGACTCTTCCCCTGACTTAGGGATTACCAAGAAGATATCACTGTCATCGTAAGATAGGAAGGGGACCGGGGTCGCTTCAAACTTTAAGACCTTTCTAGGGCTTCCATACATTCTTCCTCGGATAAGGTCTCAGGGGTGACCCTTAACACCGCAATGGAGTCCACTCTTCCCGATGAGGGTTCAGCCTCAATGACGCTTACGTGTTCTAGATCGGCGGGTGGAGCCCACTTCCCTTTCTCAGCTAAAGCTTCGATCAAGTTTCTCCATTCACCAACCAAGTCTTTGTAAGGAATGTTGAATTCTAAGATGTGGAATTCATACCCTGCCTCGTCTGAGCTTGCATCCATTTTGCAAAGGTGACAGCCACACTTTGAGGTAATGCAGTCCTCCTTTCTAGGCCTGTGATTTTCTACCCTATCTGACCCTCCGGGTTTCACTTCCATTGGCTCCAAGTTCATTCCTTCTACCGAGCTGTCATCATCACTGTAAATCCACCCATTCCTATTCTCATTTCTGACTGACTCTTCGCTGTCACTGTATGGGAGAGAGGCAAATTCACAAACGTTGACAAAGTTAGAAAGGTCAGGTTGGTACTGGAATTTTGGGATTAGGGAATTTGGTTCAGGCTGAGGAGAGGGAGTGAGTCCCATGGGATAATGCAGAGACTGAGTGTTTGGGGTAGCTATGGCATTAGCCTCTGTTGGTAGGGAATAAAGCTAGGTCTTATCTGAGGAGGCGAGGGTGTTAGAGCCCTGACGGCCTGGGATGTTGGGAAGGACTGAAAAGGGGTAGTCCTTGGCAATGGATCATATGTGGATGGAAGAGCTGAAATCGCTGCATCTGGAGTCTCATCCTCTACCATGACCAAGGAACCACTGGTTTCGACCACTATCTGAACCACATGACGACGGAGCGCGTCGATAAGCATGGCTTGCTGTTCCTCATGGACCTTACGACTGTTCTCCAAGGCTAAGGCTAACTCTTCTTCCCTAGTCATTGGGTTACCCGAACCACTGCTGTTTTCTGTCAAATCTGCCATTCTGACTCTCTGGGCTGACAAAATTGAGGATTCTGGCGAGCTATCTGAGGATTCTGCACTGACAAGCCGCTGACCCGATATTCTCACCCACTTCTTTCTCGCTGCGGGAAAGGGATAGGTAAGGTTTAGACTCTGGGGTAGGTGTTTAGGCTGAAGGCTCAAGCAATATGCAAATTAAGAATCTTTCAGTTTACTTAAAACAGTGTCTTTTATTTATTTCTATTTGGTTGGAAAAGGAGGGTTTGCCCTTCTTTTTCGCAACTACTCTAGATCCTGGATCAGTGGGCTCCATCACTAAGTCTATAAGCCCTCGTTTTCCACCTGTATTTCGACCTCCCAGGGTGGACAGCCCCGGGCGAGGGTCCTATAGGGCACGTGGATCCCACTGACCGAGAGAGAGAAGAACGCTCCTAGGGGTCTAGTGGGTCATAGGAACTTTTAACGCGCGAGTGATGCGGATTATAGTCAAGGCATTGCCGGGAAAGTCTAGTCTTTCAGCCTCAACGGAATTTCGGCAGAGTTTCGCTTGCGCGATTGACGTTTTGACTTTGGAATTGTCCAAGAAAATAATAGGCATGGTTCGAGCGGTAAAAACCGAATGACACAGCGTCACATTGAGCTTCGTTGCATACGTCGCGCGAGTCAAAGTCAATGCCGGGTCAAGATCTTGCCCATTTTTCCTTGGCGGAATTTCGGCAGAGCTTCGCTTGCGCGAAAGATCTTTTGATTTTTGGCACGGACTCTGGCTTGACTCTTACTTATCCCGTGCGGGTCAAAGTCGAAGTCAATACCGGAGTCAAGATTCTGCCAATTTTTCCTTGGCGGAATTTCGGCAGAGTTTCGCTTGCCTAAAAGGATCTTGACTTTCGTCATGGGCTAAGGTTTGACCTTTACGGGAGTATGCAATTAGGCTGTATGACACGGTCTAGACCAAAAACCAACCAAAAGTCACGGTTTTAAAATGTGTGACACGGACTGTGCATTGGTCGACACTGGCTGCCATGGGGAGTTTGGGATGATTTCGTGCGCGCCCGGGAGCATCGTAATGTTGTCCGTGACTGCAGCTGAACAACCACCCCTGGTTAAAAGGACGTGCGTGCAAAGTGTACAAGATATAATGGTGCGCGTAGTGTGCGGCCTCCTAAAAAATGTTTCTTTTTGAGTTAAAACTGAGATTTTCAGAAATGTGTTTTAAATGAATGATTTTTTTTTAATTTTTTGGCACGGGGGAAAATGCAACAAGTAAGGCACGTAAATTTTTTGGAGCCCGGTCAGTCTTGGAACTGAATAGCCCCAAGCTGCCTAAGCTGCCAGATTAACCTCAGATTGTGTCCTGGTGGAATTGCCCAAAGAAGCCGCCCGGCTAGGATCTAGGGTGGATCAAGTCGTATGGCTGGATCAAGCAATTTTCCAAGTTCCAAAATTATTTCATTTGCAAGTTGTTTCCCAAACATTTTGGCACCTTTTCAGCTCCAGAAAGCTTTCTGTTCAGTATTCAGAATACGCATAATCCCAAAAACCAAGAATGCATGCAAAAACAAGGAAAGAAAGCAAGCACGAAAATTTGATCCGCGACGGAAGGCTAACCCGCTCAAAAGCATTTTTTTTCTTTTGAAAGGATACCGGTACGTGGCATTGTTATACCATATTTTATCCCCGACTCTGGTAAGGAGGCATTAACGGGAAGTTTAATGGTTTCCACCTATATACCGAGTATCATTTTTTTTATTAAAAATAAAAGCTTATTGATACTCCCCAGCGGAGTCGCCAAACTGTGAATGTGGGCCCAAAGATCGCGGCTTTTTTCGTGTTTGAACCGCTTTCTCGTATGAAGGGGTCACCGCTTCACATCGGTTTGGAAACATCCAGTTTAAATTGAAAAACGGAGTCGCCACGCCATTTTGATTTCCTCAAAATTTTGAAAAAAAGGATTAGGGTCCGGAGGTTAAGTTACTCCTTGGAAGAACGTTTGACGTTCACCCAAGGAGCCTTGCCGAAGCAAGTCTTCCAAGATCCAAATTTTCGTGCTTGCTTTGTGCTTTCGTGTGTGTATGTGATTTGAAAAGGGAGGGAATGTGCCAAGTCCTCTTCCGGACGTATAAACCATGAGTTGGTTATCGGTCGGGATTCCTTGAATTTTTGATGTGTTCGGGACTTTGATCCCGTCCTCATCTTGGACTTATGATCATCGTTACGTAACCTTGGGTTACATGTGATCAAGATAGGGACACCGTTTTTTTATAGTCCAAGATGAGACTCTTTAGAAAGGAAGGACCTTTGCCCATCAATCCTACATCTTGAGACGATTTGAGCTTAGTCGGGACATTTGTGCTCGTCTCAAGTGATGATCGGAGATGTAGGGGTTTAGGTTCGTCCATTTCCAAAGGGACTTCGACTATGGCATCTTTAAGTGGAGGAAACGATGTAAAGATGAGACCTTTACACCATTATGTCCCAAAGATGCTTCAAGTACCAAAGGGACTAAGGGGAGGGGTATAAAGATTGGATCTTTATACTCATCCTATGCCTTTCGTGCCTTAGGAAGGTCACTAGGTAATCCTTGGAGAGTGATCCAACCATGAGGGACATGGGGGAGATCCATTTAAAGGTAAAGATGACATTTTTATGGAAATGAGTGTAAGAAACACTATGAAGGCTAAGACTAGGAATGTAAAGGAGAGACCTTTAGGGCTTTCCTATGTCCTTTAAGAACCTTTTAGGTGGACAATCCTTGGAAGCAAGGTCAAGGGAGTGGGAAATGACATAATGATATTAAAGATGACATTTTTAATATAAAGATGACATTTTTATATAGCAAAGATGACATTTTTCACATCATCATGTGAGAGATCCTCCCTAGAATAAGCCATTTGTGGTCTTATTGTTCATCCTTGGGATGAATTCTCCATGAATCCTATGTGATAAGGGGAAAGGGGGGATATGATGATCTACATGGTAAAGATATGATCTTTATGACAATAAATCACATATAAAGCAAATAAATAGCAATATGGAAAGCAAATAAGCAATATAATAAGATGACAAGTATATTTCAAAGAGTAAAGGAGGAGAGGTTACCAATGGTGGTGTTCCTCTATCTCCCTTGAGGTATTCCTAAGGAAGGAGTGGCTTTGGATGGATTTTGGAGAGGAGGGAGGTGATTTTGAGAGGGTTTTGCCTTCTGTAAACTCGTGGTTTGAATTTGGCAGAGTAACAGTGCCTAAAAATTGTATCTAAAATGAATAGAGGAGGCCTCTATTTATAGGCAGATTTGTGCTTCCTAATGAAGTCGTGCGGCATTAACCATTTGCAAAAGAAGCCGTGCGGTCTTATCCATTAGTGACTCATCCTGTTTCTAGAACCATGCAAGGTTGCGTTCTAGAAGGCCTTTCCAGTGAAGGACTACGTGGAAATTTAATTCCTAGCAAGTCCTTCACCCCTCGGAATTTTTGGGAAAGTTCCAGAATTGCCCCTGAACTTTAGGAAAGTCCGAGAAATTGCCGGGAAACTTAACCGGAAGGCATGAGCCAGATTTGGGTACTTACACTTGTAGATCGAGGTCGCCTCATTGGTTTAGGTCGACCTGACTAAATTATATAGCCGGATAATATTCATGTGAGATATGGATCGTATGTCGGACCAAGCTAGGTCAGGACCAATGATGGTCGGACAATGAGCTAGGTCGAGTGATATTTGCTGCAGGGCCGTGGGACTTATGATAATTGGGCCGACCCACTAAGGATGTGGTGGCAATAACGTCTGAATAACTGGGCCTTGTATGTTGGGCCTAGCCCATCACTTTTATTCTGTTCAGTGGCCCAACTTTCTAAGTTGACTTTGTCGACCAGGAAGTTATAAGAGTTTTGATGAAGACTCAGGTAGGTCGAAGCTAGATGCTCGAACTGCTGGATAATCAACCATGATGACGTGGCTCAATCTCGACCATTAACTGCTTTGACGGCCAGATCTGTTGAAGCACCGTAATTCCGTAATGATTGCCCCGTTTGACGTTTAGACAACCGCATTGGGAACCGTCTATGGCATTAATTGGGAGTGAACCGTTTGAAACCCCAAACTTCTCCAATTCAATTTAGGAAAGATATAAAAGGAAAATCCCTTTCCTTTTCGAACTTTCTCCACTCTCTGCTCTTGAATATACCCAACAAGAACTGCAACAAAGCAACCGGAATCTCCAGCGCAATCAAGCCTTAGATTTATCATCAAAACCCCCTCTTCTTCGAGTTAAACAAGGCGCCTCTATTCCTTCGCTTTTAGGTTTAATTTTTGAGTTTCCTTTCAATTCTGTCATGGCTAGAACCTTCAGTTGTGAACTAGGGTTTTGGTATGGGTATTGCACTGTTAACCGTAGGGTATATAAGCTCATAGGTGGGGCATGGAAGGAGATGACCAGGGAGGAGTGTGTTTCCATCTTGACCCGATGGGGTTTAAGCTTAAGCGAACTAGTCCTTCATGTAGGAGAAAACCTGGGCGACCTAGATAGACGACCAAAGAGTTATTTCCTTTCATCTTTTCCATGAGCTGTTGGACCACTTAGTCCTGTTTTATGTTAGGGGGCCTAATAAACCTTCATTCCTTATAGATAGAAAAGGATTTCCAGGGGAATCTAGGTTGCCCTTAGGTAGATCGCTTAAGTCTGTAATTAGGACTGATTCTCCTGTTTCTTCCTGCTCTACAGATATGTCGACCCAGGATTCTACGAGCTCTTCCTCTGGCAGGATTGTGGATGCTTTCTGCTCGACAGTTGCTCCAGGTCGCAATGAAGGAGGATACGTAGCTCCCAAACTAACAATGGGTAAGAAGAATTCTGAGTCGAGGATCGAGATTCTTTATAATTTCTTTGAGATCAATAGGGATGATTTTTGCCTTACTCACTTCACTGATAAGCAGAGGAAGGCTAAAGAGTGGGCACATTGGGCCCTAAACCTTTCTAGAGTAGCTTTTTACTATGTCCAGTTCGAGGTCGGGCTAAGACTCCCACTAGACCCCTTCATCTGCGAGTTCTTGGAGTGTATGGATGTTGTCCCCATGCAGATAGGAGCCAACATTGTGAGGGTCCTCGTTTGCTTTGCCATGGTATGTCGATTCATAGGGTATGAGCAATGTATGACTGTATTTAGGCAATTCTTCAAGGTCGTGCTAGATAAGAGAACCTTAGGGATTAGTACCCTAGCTAGGGCCAAGGCCCCCAAGCTGTTTATAAATCTGCCTGACAAAGTAGTGGGGTGGAACACCCATATGATCTTGGTCCAGAGTCGATTTGGATGGGAATTTCCATTACCCAATGATGAATCAAGAATGATGATGGAGGAGGAATATTGGGTCCCTGTTTGGAGCAAAGAGCTGAACCGTAGGTTGACCATGATAGCTGGTAGGGGACCTATCAGCTGGGACCTGTTGGGGTCGAACAAGAACAATTTCATTCAGGCTGGCATGCTACTGGGTGTAGATGGTGATATAGCCCCTCTGGTGCTGATAGTTAGGGGATTGAGGGCGTAGGGATGGTGCCCATTGATGAGTCTGGGTTTGTGGATCCTATGGAGAGTGATGCCCCTCACATTCAGGTTGTTGTGGTAGAGAGTGAAGAGGTCGACGCTTCGGCCAAACCCAGCTCAAATCCTGGTCCAGTACTTGAAGCTGCTCGGCCCAAATCCCAAGGGAGCTGGCTCTGATCCACCTACAATTCGAAGCCTCTAGTTACAAGCTCAGAGTTTGTGCATGCCGAGGTGGCTAGGCTCAGTGAGGTGCCTCCCCTCTCCGAAATTGATAGCTCAAGCCGCCAATATCCCCAGATGGGATATGGGCAGGTAATTGTGAGGCGGGCGGTAGATCCCAACCTGCTAGCCCGTCTTACTGAGAAGGGGTTTACCTTTGAAGAATATGTGGAGATATCCGGCCTCCTCCATAGCGAGGTAAGTCTCTTTCTTTTATTTATGGTCGCTTGATTTCTCTTAGTTTTGATCGCTTTGTCGACCTGACCCTTATGTATTGTATTTGTGTAGTCTCTTACTATCAACGAGTAGGCCAAGAGTAGCTGGAGGGCTGCTATTGAGCAGGAGAGGATTGCCAAAGCCCAGCATACTCGTAAATCTGCAGAGGTTACCGAGCTGAGAGAAGAGCTGGAGGATGCCAACTCCGCCTATGACTCTCTGAAGCTAGTCCATGATGATACAGTGAAGGAGAGAGATGAGCTGCAGTTCGAGCTAGGTGTTGCCAGGGAGGAGCTGGGCATGCTAAGGGACGAGACCACAACTACCAGTCTGGAGAAGAGGGGATCAAGGTCGAACTAGAGACAGTCAAGAAGATGCTTCAAGATTGTGATGAATTTCTGATCAGACAAAGCGACGACTATAGGGCTGCCAGAGCAAACTAGGAGGATGAGGCCCAGGCCAGGGAGAAGGCCGCTGTTGAAGACTTTAAGAACAGTGACGAATGCTACGAGATCATCGTTGACCGAGCTAAAGATTTTTATGATGTAGGGCGTCGTCACATGGCCCGTCGAGCCATAGTGGATCATACTGCTGAAGTATCATTGGAGCAGCTGGCTAGATGGGCGTCAGAGGAACAGTACGATAATGAAGCCCGTGGTGGCCACTTCTTCGTTCCTTACAGGTGGCCACTTCTTCGTTCCTTACAGCAACAATGATCTAGCTTTTATAGCTCAGCAAGATCAGGACGATGGTTGTGAGCCTCGGGTCGCTCCTCCAATTGAAGAGAGAAACTTTAATGTAATTTTCCAAGAGTTTTTGGATGCTGATGATATGGAGGAGGACGAAGGTGAGGAGGTCGCCCAGGATCAGCAGGATCCAACTAGAAACGATCAGCAGATGCAGCCCCCCACAGGACAAGAACATCGGCCGCAGCAAGACCAGGAGGAACCCCGAGCTGATAACAACTAATTTTTCCTTTTTGTAACTTGAACAAGTATCAAACAATTTTTTCTTATCTTTGTGATCACTGCTTTGGCCCAGTTTGGGAGGCAGCTTAACATATGCATTAGTAGCTTCATTCTTACAAGTTCTAGCCCGCTTTGGGGGAATTCTTTTATTTAATCGTAGTTGATTATACTTGAATCGCTTTGCCTCGATCCATACTTGTATTAGTTTGTCGAACTAGATTAAATGATGAACGAAACTGATACAAGTTTTTGGTCGGACAAGTTTAAGAACGAAGTCGACCAAGCACTTTAGTCGATTTTATTTAAGAACGAGATTGACTAAGAGTCGAATCTGTTAGAACGAGGTCGACTAAGAGTCGGACCTGTTAGAGGAACGATATTGACTAAGAGTCGAATCTGTTAGAATGAGATCGACTAAGAGTCGGACTTGTTAGAGGAATGAGATTGACTAAGAGTCGAATCTGTTAGAACGAGGTCGACTAAGAGTTAGACCTGTAAGAGGAACGAGATTGACTAAGAGTCGAATCTGTTAGAACGTGGTCGACTAAGAGTCGGACCTATTAGAGGAACGAGATTGACTAAGAGTCGAATCTGTTAGAACGAGGTCGACTAAGAGTCGGACCTGTTAGAGGAACGAGATTGACTAAGAGTCGAATCTGTTAGAACGAGGTCGTCTAAGAGTCGGACCTTTTAGAGGAACGAGATTGACTAAGAGTCGAATCTGTTAGAACGAGATCGACTAAGAGTCGGACATGTTAGAGGAACGAGATTGACTAAGAGTCGAATCTGTTTGAAGATAATTTTGTGGTTGACTAAGAGTCGGACCTGTTAGAGGAACGAGATTGACTAAGAGTCGAATCTGTTAGAACGAGGTCGACTAAGAGTCGGACCTGTTAGAGGAACGAGATTGACTAAGAGTCGAATCTGTTAGAACGAGATCGACTAAGAGTCGAACCTGTTAGAGAGGAACGAGATTGACTAAGAGTCGAATCTGTTTGAAGGTAATTTTGTGGTCGACCAAGAGTCGGACCTTATTTGAATGAAGCATAGAAGTAATACCACTTGTTTGAATAGAACTACTGTTTTATTGATGTAATAGATCGGTTACATTTAGATTTTTGCTCCAAAAGTAGTATCTAATTAGGAGCTTCCTTGACAATCATATTTGATAACTAAGTTGCACTTTCCCCGCTGGTGGCCCCCAACTTATGTTTAATCTGGAGGCTCATGTCGCCTATGATGGTGAAATTACCCGGATTCGCGCGAGCGAAGGCGGTTGTCTTTCGCGGGGGGTTGGTGTCTGAGACCTCGCTTCATGGGAAGGAAAAAATGAGGAGTCGCCACGCGGTTTTTGTATTTTGAGCCCAAACGTTGAGAAACGTCTTATTGAAAATGATGTCGTTTTTATTGGTAGCAAAAACTTAGGAAAAGGCTTTGAAAAGGGGGATCATTTTTATTGGCAGCAAAAACGAGTAAAAAGCTTTTAGTACCAGAGATTGTTAGGTTCGGAGGTCAAGTTACGTTTTGGGTAGAGTATTACGAGATCGCCTGAAACGCCTCGCATGACGAGTCTTTCTACCTTTCTCGAAATCGGGTGTGTGTGTGTGTTTTGAAATGGGGGTTTTGAATGACAAGCTTAATCTTGGTTTGAATGTCAAACGTTGATTAGGTGACTTTGTTTGAAAAGACGAGCGTTTGAATGACAAACGTCGGTTTTGAGTTGAAATGAGCGTTTGCGTGGCAAACGTCGATTTTGAGTTTGAAAAGAGCGTTTGCGTGGCAAACATCGATTTTGAGTTTGAAAAGGAGTTCGAAGGTCGAACTCCGGTTTTTTGAACCGGGCGAGTCATTGTTAACGATTTTTACGGGAAAAAAACGTATTAAATGATTTTAAGTGTCAAATGGCGGCTTTTAGTTTGAAGATGAGCGTTTGGAGGCAAACGTCATGTCGCGCGTTTTGAAAGAGAGTTCGACGGACGAACTCCGGTTTTGAACCGGGCATTACATTGTTAACGATTTTTACGGGAAAAATGCGTATTAAATGATATGCGATCAACGAATCGGGTTGCGACTCGGACTTTGAAAAGTAAATACTATCACGATCCAAACGGGTCAGACTTGTAAATGACAGTATTTAAAGCAGTTTCAACGGAATCAAACGATCCGGAATCGTAAATGACGATCAACGAGGCCAAACGGCTCGGATTTGTAAATGACGATCAACGAGGCCAATCGGCTCGGAATTGTAAATGACGGAAATTAAATAACGATCAACGGATCGATCGATCCGAAATTGGTAAATGACATAAAAGTAAACGGAACGGGGTCGGAACGCCGTTTTAACCCGTGATTACTTCTCTTACGGAAAGATAAGAGGATCGAGGGGCTAAAACGTATCGGACCTCGTTAGACGGAGGCGTCTACATTTCGATAACGATGTTCGAAACGGTTGTAGCGACTGGCGCATAAACCGAGATGGAACGAAAGATTTAGAGAGAGGGAGTTATACCTATGGCTAGGGTCGACTCCTTTGGCTCGGGAGGTGTGTACGGGACACGGAAAGTGATTCGAAAGGTTGTTTCGAAGTAGTAAGGTGCGTATTTGATCGAAATATGAAGGTTTCACGCGAATCGAGACAGAACGGAAGCTCGGAAGGGGTGGAAACCAGTTTGGGCCGAGAGGGTGGTGATTTTTTGGGGTAAAATTCCTCTTTTTCTGGCTTTGACAGCCATTTCTATTTATAGGTGAAAAAAGCAGTAGGAGTCCGGACGGACTTTGCCTGAATTCAGGGGGTTTTGTGGTAGTTTGAGAATTTGAAGGACTTGATGGCAATTTTATAAAATGTGCACAGGGAGTCCGGCCGGACTTGGCTTGCAAATCAGGGGTATTTTGGTCTTTTGGCCTTGATTTGTGATTGAAGGGTGACTAGAGGGAGGTGGCATGGCTGCCACGTGCCCTCTGAGTCACCAGCCTTATGGGAATTCGTTCCCCGGTCCCGGTTTTGTCCCTTTTTTAAAATAACAGTCCGGAAAATGTCCGAAATGCCCCCGGAAAGTGCCGGAAAATGCGTTTTTCAGGGAAAGCCATACTTTTACGTGAGATGACACGTGTTAAGTACGGTTCGACGTCGGGATGCACGGGGCAGTCCCGGGACGTCTCGTTGGCACAGCAACGGGGAGTTTAACGAGTTCCGGTTAACCTGGAGCGGGCCAGTTAATGGATTTTGGTTAACTTTCTGACGGATTTGGACGATCCGGATTTGGGTACTTACAGTTAGCCCCTCAGCGACGTCACTTCCGAAGGAGGTGGGGTCGTTGAAAAAGATAAGGATCCAAATCGGGATGCCTTTCTTTGAAAGAGACCTGGGCGGTCAGCTGGCTGGACCCTTAGCGAAAAGGATTCCTACGTATCTGTAAGTGCTCCAATTTGAGCTTGTTAGAATTTTCGTTAGAAAATTAACGAAAGTTATAACATTTCTAACAATTCCTAACAATCCTAACATTTCTAACAAAGTGAGGGTAAAATGGGCATTGTTATTTAAGGTTAAACCTCAAAAAGAATCTTAAAAAGCAAAACAAAGGAAGAAAACCAAAAATAGAAATGGCTGGAAACATAAACTGGCTGTTAATTTGAATTTTCAAAAGAAATATTCCTCTTGTCCAAAGCCTGAAGCAGCATTTAATGAACAGTGCACGCTGAGGGACCCTATCCGCGCGGACATCTCTGTCATTTCCAGAGGGCTATAAATTGAGCCCTCCAGTCACAAAAATAAGGAGCAACAACACAATTTGCACTGAACCTCTGGCGAAATATAGAGAGAAAACAGTGAGAATTCACTTGAATTGTCACCATTTTCTCTTGAATCTTTCCCAACTCACACTCACTCTCAAATTCAAACCCTAAACACATTCAAGCCTCAAACACTCATATATTCAATCCAAAGCCTCAAAATACAAGGAAGATAGGTATAACCTCCCTCTTCTTACCCTAAATCTCTCATCCATGCATGCATCTTCAAACTACAAAATGTAGTTCATTCTTCTTCTTGTCTTAAGATCCAAGAAGATCACCATGGAAGTCCATCTCCATGGATGATCTTCTACAAGGATCAACATTTTCTTTAATGTGTTCTTGTTTTCTTGCAAATGCATTTTCAAAACCCTAAAAACCATTTTCAAGCATCAAATCTCATTTTCAAAGGATAAAATTCCCCTTCCCAAGCAAATGAAGTGCTTAGTCCTAATGTACCCCAAGGATGGTTTGGTATAGTTGATTCACCACTAAAATGTCAAGTGATCACTAACCAAAACCTAGGGAAATGGGGACAAGCATGGATGCAAAACCCCCCTTAAAATCATATTTTCTTTCTTGAGAAGTTGCTGTCCAGTAGCAATTTCCTCAGACCTCACTCCATGGTCTAATTTTTTGGACGCAGATAAATGTGGAATTTGGTGTTGACTACAAAACACTTTTTGTAGCCAACATCCAGATATTTCCATACATATTTTTACTTTATTTTTTGGGTGAGTAAAACTCCTCTTTTCAAATTTTCTTTCAGAGGCTAGTTCATCAGCTTCTGGGAATCCAGATCTCATATCTGAGGTTTCCAGAAGGTTTTGACCCCTCAAATCTTCTCCAAAATGGAAAATTCCTTCGCACAAATCTTATTTAAGGTGTCTGGAACAACTTTCATTCTCTGAGTTTATCCAGATTATGAAGTTTTAAGACCCTTGAATCCATTTCAAAATCAAAGGTCCACTGCCTTTTTCATTCTGGCAGAAGTGGCTCTCAACTTCAAAAGGTCTTTTGAGTACCAAATCTCAATCCAAAAATCTTCCAAAAATCATGGGATCAGTTTAAAGTCTTAAAAGATATCCCAATTTTTACTTTTCTGAGTTTCAAATTATTTTGGCCAAAACACACACACACACACACACACAAATGATTTTCAGCTTGGAAGACTCGTTTACGAGGCATTCCGGTGCACACTAACGTCCTTCCCGGCGTGTAACATGACCTCCGAACCCAAATTTCTGATCTCGGGCTTTTTTCAAAGTTTTGGCCCTTAAAACAAAAATGGCGTGGCGACTCCGTTCTTTTTCCCGGGTTTTATTTGGTTTTTTCAAAGAAACGCGAAAAATCGAATTTTTTCCCGCGAAATGGCGACACATCATCACAGTGGCGACTCCGCTGGGGAATTAAGCTTTTTCTAAAAAAAATGATATTTGGTATATTGGTGGAAACCATTAAACTTCCCGTTATCGCCTCCTAACACGAGTCGGGGATAAATTGTGGTTTAACAATCCCACGTACCGGTATCACCGTTTTCAAAAAAAAAGAAAAGCTTTTGAGGGTCAAGCTTCCGTCCCGGCTTTGAAAATCATTTGTGTGTGTGTGTTGATTTTTGCACATTTTTCGTGTTGTTTTGGCCGCCTCGGAGAAAGTCAAAATTTTGACTGTCGGAATAATGTCCCTAACTGTCGGAATTTTCGTGCTTACGTGCTTATGTGTTCATTAAATTTCAAAAAAAAAAATTCAAAAAAAAAAAGGATTTTCAAAAAAAAAAGAAAATTTTCAAAAAAAAAAATCATGCATCATATTTTTAAGACACATAAAAAAAAATTTCTATTTTACTCAGAAAAAGAATATAGACTGCTTGCACACTACGCGCACGTGACCGTACACTGCACACTACGTCCCTAACCCGGGGAAATCCTTGTCGCGGTCCGTTTGGTCTTATTACGCCTCTCGGATGAGCACAGGACTACCCAAACATCCCATGGAGCCTCGTGTCGACCATGCACTTGTCCGTGACACACTTTGTCCGAGACCCGGTTGGTTTTTAGTCTGGTCTGTGTCATGCCCTGTCTGTGTATAGACCTTTCCTTTCAAGCCTTTGTCGGCATACCGACTCAATATCTTTCGGGGACCCTAATCGCCGAAGTTCTACCGGTTTTCCGCCGCAGACTTTGACCAAGATATTGACCGCGCCTTGACTTCGGCTCGATCGGCACAAATTATACACCGACTCCCGGATTGACACCGAGTCATCAAGGATTAATGATTATTCCATGCCTAATTACGGCTTAACCGACGACAAGTCAAGATCAATTGTGGACGCTTATCGCCCAAATCATGCCGACTTTTCGTCGAGCCCTGACATGATCTTGACTTTTGACGCGCCTTGTCCGTAATTTACATCGAATGCTCGTTAAGACTCGATTACCCGCCGACTTTTAGGATCGTTTTCTTTCGGCCGGTGGGACCCGCTTGCCCTATAGGACCCTCGCCCGGGCCGCCCACCCCGGGAGGTCGAAATACAGGTGGAATACGAGGGGCTTATAGACGTAGTGACGGGGCCCACCGATCCAGATCCGCAGTAGTTTGCGAAAAAGAAGAGCAATCTTTTCCAACCGATTAGGTTAATAAAGCATGTTTTAAGTAAACGTGAACAAATAATCGCATGTTGCATGAGCCAAAAGCCCAAACACCTACCCTCCTTCCATTCCTGCACATCCGAACCTTCGTGTCCTTTCCCCGCAGCCTCCGCACAAAGCTTGGTTTCGGCACCGGTCATCGTTTGATTAGTTGGGAAGAGTCAAGCGCGCCATCGCCTTCGCCGTTTGTTCCGACTCCGGGTTTCGTAATGTCTCGCATCGCCCGGTAATGATGGGGATAACGTCACTCCGCCTCCCGGACCCTCGACACAGCAACAAAGGGAATCCGCTAGCGTAACGTATGAGGTTACGACAGAAGCACAACTAAACAGCCTTATGGAGGCTATTAAGAGTCACGGTCCGGCCGCGCCTCAATCCGCATGGCACCTTCACCGTGGAAGAAGACGAGGATGCCAACCCCACTCGCCGCCCGACTACACCAGATGCCGCCACCCACCTCCTACGGTGCCACTACCGTAACCCATGCTCCTCGATTTTCGGGTCACCACTCCCCAACCACGCACCACCGGATCCATGCAGCCCGACGGCACAAATCAAATGGGGCAAAATCAAGCACGGAATGTCTTCTCATGGTTGGGGCTATCTCGGAATGCCACACCTAATCGGGATCCCGCCTCGCTCGGAACCGATCAATCCGACCTTCACAAAGAATGTGCCACAGCTCTAATGCCGCCACAACTTGGTTCTAGGCCACAGCCAGAGCCCCTCCTCGTAATGCACTAGTTCACCAAGCCTCACACAAATCCATTCCTCACTCGTACTTCTATGGGTTACCAAGCCTCCATCCCTGTCATCCGAATCACCAGACCGCAGCATTCCCGGGTTACACACCTTCACCACAGTACCATGCAATTCAACAATCCGGACAAAGAAACCCGCACTCAAGCCTACTTACGGGCCCCACTGAAATCCAAGTTATCCGGCTACATCGGGCTGCCTCCACCTACTTTGCCGCTGAAAATCAACAAAGAAGCCGCAAGGTTCTATCCTTTTGCTCGTGCTCCTACTCATGCTCCCTGTGGTAACTCACCCCAGGACGTTTTCACCTACGTCCCCGGATCGGCCGTTCCCTCCACCCGCCCGCCTCCAGTGGTAGCTCCTCTCTAGCTCACCCACTAGCTTGAATGCCATGGTTCCGCCACAAGACCCTCATCCGGCCCGGTTCATGGAGCAAGACAAGGAAATGAAAGCGCAGATCGCCGAACCGACCGCCAAGAAGCCCGCCTTCCGGCCTACTGCACCCGGACTCCATTGTTCCTCTCGCCCCACAAATTCGTGATGCCTAATCTGGATCTCTTTGATGGGACCGCATGCCCGAAAACCCATTTGGACACATATACCTTGGCGATGAAAGCCAAAGGATGTACCAATCGCCAGCTGGGCCGACTATTTCGCCTATCCTTGAAGTCCAAAGGCCTTAAAGTGGTTCTTCCGTTTGAAACCCGGGCCGTGGCTACGTGGGACCAGATTACCAATGCCTTCACAGAAATATAAGGCCAACTTGGAATGGGAAACAAATAGGGTTGACCTACAAACAACAAGGCAAATGGCCCCGATGAGAATGTTGGGGACTTCTACAAGCGGTGGAATCTCAAACTCAAGTGAAATGGCCATCCCTCCTTCCGAAGAGGAACAACCGGACATCTTCCATTCATGCTTGAAACCACATCTCGAGAGCCTCCTCGCTCACTTCCCATACTCGACTTACGGGCCATGGTTAACTCGCAGCCTAAGTTTGAAAAGGCCTACAATCAAGAACCGGCCGCCGCACTCGCCTACGTATATCGGGCTCCTCCCGCAAACACCGCCTCAAGCTCCCGCTAAAGGCAAAGAGATGATTAACTATGCGGGACAGAATGTAACAACACGACTCCTTTTGCTCCCCAAAACCAATGAGCCTGCACCACGGGTCATGAATCTCGAAAACTTTGGAATGCCTCTCGAATGACATCTTTAGGGACTGTGAAAGAAGGCTTGTCGCGGCCTTTGGAGAATTTCCAACCCAGAAATCCGAATGCTCCCGTGGATACTACAAAGTATTGTGCTTTTCATCAAGCTCACTGACATCCGACCGACAACCGCTTCACTCGAAAAAGGCAATCCAGGGGCTAATAGAGCAAGGAAAGTTGGAAGGCCCCGAAGGGCCTAACACGCCAAAAATCACGCCAAGGAACCATAATCGTGAATATGATTGAATGCGGAGAATCTTCGCATGCCCAGAAGATGCCGATGAAGGTCCCCAAATACCCGTGGCCAACCTCGTCGAGGATCCCGACCCGGATTCCCCTCACTTGAGGATATCGAACGAATCAACTCCATCTTGGTCTCATGTCGAGACTCCTTGCAAGAATACGAGGCCCGCTATTTCTCGGATGAAGGGAAGGCCAATACCGAAGAGTCAATGGGCTGTTCCGGCCAAAACATGAGAGGACCATTTACACAAGATGGTTAGAACAATCGAGAAGAATTAGACAAGAAAGCTTCCGCGAGCGCTCAGACTGGGCTTATCAAGAAAGAGGCCGAAGAGCATCTGGAGCTAGTACACTTCCGCAAACCGGCTATTGGAGAAGTCAAATACGACCCCGAAGGCATGAAACCGAAGAATCGAGGAGGAAGAACCCTTCTACATTCTACTCGGTGTCAAATACGTGCCACCCTCTCACTCTTCCCCGCAGCTTTCGGGAGGAGAAGCCGAGTCACAATTACCACTTCCGGGAATGGGAGCATATGACAATTTGCGGCCGCACGCACCCATATTCCCCAACGGGTTTGATCGGCGTTCCCTCTCCGCCGAAATCCCGTAGTATGGGAAGAAGATTCCGATGACAAAGAATGATGATGATGATGACGAGAGCGAAGAGTCAACCGAGGCCCCGCATCCGGAAACAACTGAACAATCATGCCGGAAATGAGCCCATGGGAGCCGTGCACAATGGTCAGTTATCGCCAGCGTTTACGACGAAGAAACTTCGGAAGACGAATATGAGACCGAGGACATGAAGGCCATGAAGTTTCATGGATCTCGAGCACGTGGATGTCTTAGAATTCAACACCGCCTACCATGCTTTGGGGGAAAGGGTTTTCAGTGTCCGATCCAGCCGATAGTCGAAGATCCGATCGAAAGAGGAAAATTAACTCCCATCCGCCCAAATGAGAAAATAACCATGGTTAGATCAAATCCACCCTGCAACAAAGTAACACTCCTTGTCGTGGTTACCCAAGAAGAGGTCACCTTCCCCGAATGTATGTCGCCTTTCGCAGAAGTCCTAGAAACCGGCATGATACCGGATGCGCCTCCCACACGTAACGCTATAATTATCTCCAACTCGAGTATTACGTAAAGGAACCGTAATGGCCGCACTATACCGTGGATGAAATCGAAAGCCGCCGAGTCCCGACAATAGCGACTCTTGTTGCATGATAACTATGAGCAAGGCCGGCCATGAGAGTGAATCGGAGGACGCCCTAGCTCGTGGGCCATCCAAGGGGCAACAACACAACCCCAAACCCAAAAGCCTCGTGACTTGGGAAGCAGCTATAAGGGCCGCCCAGAAGGAGCCAAGATAGCTCACCCTCACCGTTGCTAGACTCCGTCGTAACCAAAGGGCCAATAGCCAAAAGGGCTCCCCGTTGACCTTAGCAAGATTGAAGAAATCCAGCCAAGAGACGACCGATGAGGAAGTTAACTGTTGACCCGATCTCGGCGCATCTTCCAAGGAAATCCCAAGGCGTATAAGAAGGCCACAGATCAAGCACCGAAAGAAGATCGCCGCCCCTATGCTAAGACAACCAACCTGCACTCGAGAAAGAGGATCCCGTGCTCACCCGCTTGAAGCAAACACAGCCAACATTTCCCTCTCGGTCTCTACTCACTTCGTCCTATCCCCATAAGCCGAAGCCGGAAGAAAGCCCGGCTCGCACTCTAGTCCCTATTGATGCTACTCCCGATGACGTGGTACACTAATTGGAAACATCCACTACGGGAACATAATCACTTTCACGTATCTCGACCTCCCTCAATTTGGGGCCGATCATAACGAGCCTCTCTTCATCACACCAATTGGATGAACGACGCTCCCTCGGGTCCTGGTTGATAATGGGTCCGGAATGAACATTCTTCCCGCAAAGATCATGAGCCCGCTTGATATCAAGACTACGTACTTGAAGCCTTCCTCCTCACAGCCAAAGCTTACGACTCAACATCTCGAGCAAATCCTGAGTCGCCACTTTGACCTCCGGGTTTGGACAGTAAATTGATACCTCGTGGAATTCCGTGTTATTGACATCCCAATCACTTTTAATGCCTTATCGGGAAGACCTTGGCTGCACCAGTCAAGGGGTCGCCTCAAGCCTCCACCAAAGGTGTGAAATTCGCCTCGAATGGGGATCCGACAACCATTTACTGGGATTTAGTCACTTTAGAGGGCACGTATACGGGCGGAATACCTATTCTCGAAATCAAACATGACGAGGAAGGTCTCATGCTAACGGGCTTCACTGGCCGAGCCTCCCAAGGCCCAAGTGTGCAACATAGATCTAACGGCCACTGGGATAAAATCCCACCGGTCTTGAAAATGATGAGAAAAATGAGCTATCTACCCGGCCTCGGTCCTGGGAAACACCAACAAGGAACTCACAAACTCATCGAGGTGAAAGGACAGAATACTCGCCACGGCCCGGGATATGAGGCCTCCTCACTGACACCGCAAAAGGAAAAAGATTTGAAGCCGCCACAGAAGGGTCCCTGCCGACGACCCTAAATCTCTCCCCTTCGCCCTAATTTGGCCGACTACTTTGTAAAGGGTCCCACACAACCAGAAACATCACAAAGCCCACTCCTACGGCAGATGGCTAAAGCTACAGATAGCCTCAACAAGTTTAGAGGAACCAAGGCTAACCCGGTCCGTAGAATGTTCCCTGACCTACCCAAGATACCCGGGGCTACCACTACCATGAAGAGCGAGTATACCTTCGTAGGCGTGCCTCGACCCGGTGGAACAGCCGAGAAGCTTACCACCACAAACCCGATTGCCCAGAAGATCCGAAGCCCGGGTTCGAATTGACAGCACTAAAAGCTAAGGCCACGGAATTTCCTCGATGATTGGGATGGTCTCGTTATGCAAAGAATTGTTCGAAGAAGAAGTCCAGGTGCCGACCCGATTGATCTCGGCTCGGTCCAAGAGATGATAGCAGAATTGAGAAAGGAAAACAAAAACAAAGACAGCTTCCCGAGTCATGAGGCCACCAACAAGAAAAGCCGCTAAAAATTGGGAAAACCTCTCAGTGCCCGTCCGCGACCAAGGAGGAAATGATCACCAAGCTTGGATTGGTCCCCCGTCCCTTTGTGTCAATCTAGGACAAGTCCTCCCAGCCTCTCTTTGTTAAGATCGAGTCTCTAGGGTCGTCCGATGGCCTTACGCCCGAAGACTACGAGTCCGTAGCAAGCGCCGTATTCCTTTTCGTTTTCAATGAAATGACGAACCTTTCGAGTATCCCTTGATTGCCACTTTAACTAATGATGAATTAATTAATAAAAATTTTTTTTTAATAATTCATTAGATAAAGAAGCGTACACATTAAACAAAAAAAAATCAAACAACAAAAGAAATCTTTAAGCAAAGTTGTCCGAAAGAGGAAAATCGAGCCCAAGCCGCCGAAGAGATTTTGACAAGTGTGAATCTGGGAACCGCGGAAGAGCCTAAAGAGACGCAGATTGGTGATTTCTTCGAAGGAATTGGAAAGGATGCTCGCAAAGTCCTACAAAATCCTCAATTCAAAGAAAGTTGCCCTCTTCATCAAAGAAAACATCATGTGCAGTATACGGGTTGCCACCGAAATCATTTCGTATAATGGATCCCACTTCGAAGGGGAATGCGACAGCTGCCGCGTAATTCCGAATAACCCGTCACAAGTCATCTCCTTACAGCCCCAAACCAACGGAGCCGTCGAAGCAAAGAAACAAGACTCGAAAATATCATCCGGAAAATGGCCGTCCAAGGCGTAGATTGGCCCGAGAAGTTACACTGCACTCGGGGCTACGAACATCACCAAACGGCAATCGGGGAAACACCGTTTGCCCTCACATACGGAATGGAAGCCGTACTCCCAATCGAGCTAGAAATACCTCGCTCCGTATACCGCCGGAAAGCCGTATCAACGAGGTCGAATGGCTCCAGAGTCGCCATGATGAATTGGCCCTACTAGATGAACGCCGATTGAAAGCCATGGAACACATCCGAGCCTACCAAGGAAGAATGGCTGAGCCTTCGACAAGAAAGTAAAGCATCGGGAGATCCGAGAAGGTGATCTCGTTTTGAAAGAAAAGCCCCCAAACCGTATCAACCCCTCGGCAAATGGGAGCCTCGTATGGGTCGGGCCATATGTCGTCCGTAAGATCTTCTCCTGAGGAGCCATGCAACTTGCACCTCGACGGAATCCCTTTGTACACCCAAAGGAATGGTGACAAGTCACGCGCAGATACTACGCGTAAAACAAAGAAAAAAAAAGAAAACAACAAAAAAAGAGTGCTAAAAGAGTAATACCCAACTAGGTTGAAAACCCGAAAAGGGCGGCCTAGGTAAAAACAGGTTGCACCAAAAAAAAAAAAAACAAAAAACAAAAAAAACAAAAAAAAACAAAAAAAAAAACAAAAAAAAAAATCAGGTTGAACTACGAAGACCCGAGCTCCTCAAAATGAGGGGAACGTAGGCAAAATGGAAACGGTTCGGTCTAAAACACAAATAAAAGTCATACTTTGACATCAATACAACCGATCGTACCATGAAAGCGTCTCGAAAACTCTAAAGCAATTCAAATATTCATTACAAGTTAAAAACTTTTTGATGAGTCTAAGCCCGATTCATTCCTACAACCGGCAACCTCGCTAAAAGAAACTAAGATACATAATCAAACTAATGTGTCCGCCATGACAAGAAAGGGATACTCGGAAACCTCGTAGTCACTCCAAGCCACTCGCATCGGCCTCTCCCCTCTTCTTCCCCTTCGAGTCTTCTTTTCTCGAACAGAAAATGTCGGTCTTCCTCCTACCAAGCTCGGTATAGGAACAGGATCTATCAAACCAACCTCCGTCGTGGCCTTAGTAGCCCTAGCGTCATCTCTCATCTCCCGTAGCCTAGCCGGTAGCATAGGAGCCCTCCTCTCCCGTCTCGACGTAAGCCTCATAGCCTGGTCACGCGCGTCTCCGCTCCTATCATGAGGGTTGGCCTCGCCTCGGCCCTCCTCCTCTCGTAAACAACAGTCCTCCGCACCCACAATGGCCTCACGCCGTCTCAAAATAGCCACCCGAGTCTCTCCTGCATGCCTCTCATACCAATCCAGGTACCAAGTGGTCAGAACACCGGTCTTGACGCCTCGAGAATAACCCGAGGAGGAAAGGCATCATACCTCCATGCTCGGGAAAGAAATGGAAACACCGAGGGATCATCCATAGAAACAGAGCCACCACCCCGGTGGCTATATCATCAAAGTCCCCCAAAGGAACCCGCTCCAAGCCAAACTGCCTCGTAACTAAAGCCTAATATAGAAGCCGGACTCGAGAAAGCCCCTAAGCATGACCACATGAGACCCATCCCGAAGCACTCGCGAGTCTCCACCCGCCAACAAGGCACCGACCATCTGATATCTTCTCGTCCGGGAGACCAGCCATCCAACGCTCCCATGAGCCCCGATCATCAAAATCCACAAGAACCCCCTCCCGGCAAATGTCCAAGGCTTCGATCATGTCGGGAGTTTCCCGAAGAATCCCCAAACGCTCCATCGCCCACAGTGGTCAAGAGGAACGGGCCGCCCTCGTGCATATACCGTCTTCCCGGTAGCGCCTATCAAGAGCATGAAAAGTCTCCCCGTAATCAAAGGAACGACATCTCTCGCCTGTGCGACAGCTGAACGACAACATCCAAGAAAGACCGATGGCAAATCCCAAAGGAATAGACCATGAACAGGTGCCAAACATACAAAGTGCAAAGGCATCCCAATAGGCATCATCCACCAAGCCTAGGCCCCTAAACCTATCGGAAGGCCGGAAATATCAAAATGACGGACCACGGATCATACCTTGCGCTTCCTCCGGGAAAGATGAAGGAGGACGCACAACGTCAACAAAAGAAGCTCCCTCCGGCAAAGGAACCGCTTATCTCTTCCACCTCCGACCACCAAGCAAGGCCCGAAATTCTTCGACAATGGAACAATCTCGTTGAAGGAAAGGCAAAAGACATGCCTTCTAGTATCCCAAAATGAGGAAGAAGCCCTCAAAAGCTCGTAATCCGAATCAATTCCTTGAGAGACCATAAGCACTTCACCTTGTACCTTTCTTCAAAGAAGGACCTCCTCTCATGCATAATCTCCCTGACCAATCCTTGAACTTGTTGAAGAATGACATTTGGGATTCTTGGGACAATTTTGATGGAGCTTTTCTAAGGTTTTCCATGGTTTTTCTCTTTCTCCCGAAAATGGTTGTTTGGACTGGAGGTTGAAGAGGATATTTGAATTTGAAATAAAGTGAGACCAGATTCAAGCAAAATTAAAGGACAATGTCGATGCAGACTCCCATCCGCGCGGACATGATTGTCATTTATCGTAAAATCCGCAATGTACCAAGCCGCTACACCAAAAGAGGAATATTCCGTCCCGTTGCTCGAAACCCGTGCAAAACCTCCCCAAACCACCCATATACCAAACAAACACCCTTGCCAAAAAAAAAAAACCAAGGCTCATGCAACACCGCATTCATACCGCATTGCATTCATAAAATAAAATCCTAAATTATTACATCCAAAAAAGAAGAGAAAAGAAAAAGAAGTGTGAAAAAAAACAAACAAACAAACATCAATAAAATCCTAAATTATTACATTTCAAAAAAAAAAGAAAAAAATGTGCATAAGCCGTACAAATCTCAATCCCACTATAAATCTCAAAATCTCGTAAAATCGCCTAAAAATCGTGGGGTAATCAATCGTAATCCCTAGCGCCCGACGTCCGTCCCCGGTCCCTCTGCGACTCGGGCCCGCTCCTCAGAGCCCCGAAAATCTCGGGCTCGTAATCGTCCTCGTCTCCGTAAAGAGGCTCGTCAGACCAACCGGCACGCTCCGATAGGGCAAGCCGAGATCTCGCGAAAAATCGTATCCGAAGGTGAAGGCGTCGGACTCCCGGACGTACGAAGACGACCCACCATGCCGCGCACGTGTCCCCGCCCGTGTGGATCCCCGAGAATGACGTGATCCGAAGGCGCACCGCGCTGGGATCAATGAGAGGAGACAGAGGAGTCTCCGAAGAAGTCTCGAACGAATAGGGAAGCCTCCCGCCCGACAGCGCCGCCGTGGTCGCCTTGCTCTAGCTCGAGGAGCCCCGCAAGCGACCATCCTCCCGATGAATCTCTTAGCTCCGATCACTTGCTTCGTCGCCTTCTCGACGACCACCTCCGAAAACCGCACAAAAGCAAAAGCGTCGAAACAAGAAGCGAAAAAATGATGACAGAAAGAAAAGAAAAGACAAAAGCAAAAAAAAAAAAGAGAAGGGGGAAAAGGTGAAGCCATACCTTCATACTCCTGACGAGGCCGGAAAGCTCGTGGAAGCCGCTCAGCCGAGGGATCTCGCACCCTCAATCGGACTCCCATCCCGGATATATGAAAATCCGTCCGAGGGTACCGCGGATCCCAAGCCCCTCTCTATCCGTAACCCGAGGCATCCTCAACCTCCTCAAAACAAATACGGGTACGGCTCAATCGCCACAAATGCCGAGAAGTGCCGGCCGGCTCTGTAGTCATCCCAGTCACAGATCCGTCACTGGTGCATCATATCGGCGGGAGGCTCCACCGGTGTCCTCAAAGGCGAGTTCACGCTATGCCGGCGCGTCACCCTCTCTCCCGATAATAGGCATCGCAGTCGACCTCTCGTAATCCTCCGCCGCACAGCCCAAATCTCGCGCCCTTCACCGCGCCACCTCGAAGCGATCCTGTGGATAGAATATCATCCTCTCATCCGTCTCACCCTCCGTCAAAGGAAGGCAATCCGCGTATCCGAGAGTCGTACGCCCCGGAGCTTATCTTCTCCCGGGCATGCTTGGACCAAGAATGCATGGCCGGATACGCCCGACGTACTCCGCCGCCGCCGCCACATCGTGACGTGGAAAACTCCAACGCCCATACCTGCGAAAGGTAAAAATCAAATCAATCCAAAGGCAAAGAAAAGTGTGTGCTCAAAAAAAAAGAGAAGGGGGAAAGCAAAAAGAGAGCTTATACCTCCAGTGGCAAACTCAAAGCAAGACAAGGAGCTCACAGCCTTCCTACCGTACCTATCAAGAGCAAAATAAAGCTCGCCACCGACCTCTCCCCACGAGACATCTCCGGCCATCTCCATGTCCTCCAAGGACCTCAAAGAAGGCAAAGATCGCCGTCCCTCAAGCATGCCCAAAGAGGGTGCTCGAAAAATCAAACCACAAGAAGGCCCTGGCAATTTGATCGGCGCCTATCCTCTCCTCCCCAGCCTCATAACTCACAATGGTCTCCACAATCTTCCCGTAGACCACCGCATACTCCATCCCCATCCCCTTTTTGGGAATAGGGAAAAATCCCTGTAAGAGCTCGCAGACGCATCGCTGTAGCCGTCCCGCCACTCAATGCTGCGCCCGTTGAAGGACAAACCCGTGATCGCAGCATAGTCGGAAGGCGTAACCGTAGCCTCGCCCCAAAAGAAGTGAAACGTGTGGGTCGCATCCCACCAGTGCTGCGCTAAAGCGAACATCAGGCCCTTGCTCTTAGGGAACTTGACCACCCTCAAGCACTCAACAAACTCCCAAAGCCCTGGCCTCAACAACAATCTGCCTCTGACTCGGCAAAGCTCCTCAGCCCGCATTCGGAAGCCGGTCCCACAAGTCAACTACAGACTCCACCGATCCTCGAGTCTTCATCTTGTTCAGCTGCTCCGTAACGTAGTTGTTTCCACCCTGCAATAAAAAAAAAGAAGAAAATATCAAAAAAAATTGCATTTGCATTTGCACGAAAAAAAAAGAGCATACATATGCATCATGAAATTTCAAAGAAAATTCGACAAAGATAACAAAGATACAATGAGCATAACCCCATTTTTCTCGCACAAAAAAAAAAAAAGAGAACAATTTTCAAAGAAATCCCAATGCATTCATCAAAAAAAAAAGATGCATTCCTACTAAGTAAAAACTCCGTCCCATTTTCAAAAAAAAAAAGTTCCTATGCATGCACGCATATCGTTCATCATCTCAAAAAAAAAAATCCTACATCTTACTAAGTAAAAACTCCGTCCTATTTTCATAAAATAACATGCATACATAACATGCATTCAATCAACGGGAGGAAAAATCCGTCCCACTTTTCAAAAAAAAAAATCAATCAAAAATCATACATTCATATCATCATCTCATGTTGGCAAAATGCCAATTCTTTTCTCAAGCAAAATGCACATTTTGGAACACCAACAAATTCATTGCAACATGCAAAGCATCAAAATCAAGATTCAAAGCCAAGAACATCAATCATTCGAATTTTCAAAAAAAAAAAATCAAAAATCACCCAAAATTCAAATCTCAAGCAAAAAATCAACAAAGGGAATGAAAAGATTCGAAGTATACCGCTCGAGACTCGGGATCGTAAGCCCAATGTTGCCAAGCATCGGGGTAGGGCTCCTCCGCAATCGATTGCGAAAGAGTATAGTGCCTCCTCATCCGGACGAGCTCCAATCGTCTCTCCGCTACCGGGCCACGTCCTTGGCCTTGAAAAGCACCTTCCCTGTGTTCCATTGCTCGAAAAATCAAAGAAAATGAAGGATTTTCGAAGCTTTCTTGGCCAAAAATGGTTAAATCCTCTGTTCTCTCTCTCTCTCTCTCTCGTAAATGCAGAATTTCAAAAACCGAATGGGGAAGGAGAAGGGCGTTGGCCCTCATTAATACCCTGACTTTCAAGTCCTCTCCGCGCGGATAGGATTGTCAGGGTCAAAATGACCCTTTTGCCCTTTAAAAATCTGGAACTCTGCAGTTCAGTCCCCAACTTGACAAAGTCAACCCCCTTTCAAGGAAATCATTCCCCGACAGTCAAACGTAAGACCGATCTCCCCGAGAAAGATAACGAGATCCCGTATATTTCATCAATTTCCTCCCCGGCAGTCAAACGTAAGACCGATTTCCCCGAGAAAGATAACGAGATCCCGTATCTTTCATCAAAATCATCAAACGGCAGTCAAACGTAAGACCTATTTCCCCGAGAAAGATAACGAGATCCCGTATCTTTCATCAAATTACCCCCGGCAGTCAAACGTAAGACCGATCTCCCTGAGAAAGATAACGAGATCCCGTATCTTTCATCAAAATCATCAAACGGCAGTCAAACGTAAGACCGATCTTCCCGAGAAAGATAATGAGATCTCGTATCTTTCATCAAAATCAAACGGCAGTCAAACGTAAGACCGATTTCCCCGAGAAAGATAATGAGATCCTGTATCTTTCATCAAAATCATCAAACGGCAGTCAAACGTAAGACCAATTTCCCCGAGAAAGATAACGAAATCCCGTATCTTTCATCAAAATCATCAAACGGCAAGCCAAACGTAAGACCGATTTCCCAAGAAAGATAACGAGATCCCGTATCTTTCATCAAAATTACCCCCTAGCAATAAACGTAAGACCGATTTTCCCGAGAAAGATAACGAGATCCCGTATCTTTCATCAAAATCTTCCCGATGCCAAACGTAAGACCGATTTCCTGCATCGAATACGTCCGATTTTCCTCAAAGAAAGGCTAACAAAATCCCCAAAGAAAGATAACGGAATCCCAAAAGCCAACGAAATTTCGAGAAAAACTCGAACTACGAAAGGGCTTGATTCCCACTAGGGATACGTAGGTAGCCTATCATTAGGTCCAGCCCCTCGACCAAAACGGTCACCCTCTCCTTCGGCAGCAGACGAAGTCCACCGAAAGGCCATTTCAAATTAAGGTCCGAGGCACCTAAAAAGCCATCATCATCAAGGTCCGAGGCACCTAAAACGCCATCTCCAAGGTTCGAGGCACCTAAAACGCCATCTCCAAGGTTCGAGGCACCTAAAACGCCATCATCAAGGTTCGAGGCACCTAAGACGCTATCACTAGGAAAGCGATAAATCGCAATCATCCCCAAGACCGAAAATGGTCATTCCATCCCCAGAGCGGATAGCCATCGACCGAAGATGGTCATCTCTTATCCCCAGAGAAGTTTCTCTCCAAAGAACCAACCGTAACTCGCTCATCGTGTTCGAGGCACCTAAAACGCCATCATCTCCGTGGTCAAAGACCCGAACTACGATCGGCTTCGATTCCCATTCGGGATACGTAGGTAGCCTATCGCTAGGTTCAGCCACCCGATCACTCGATCATCCCGCCAAATATGGAGCCTTACTCTTATCGACGACCCCGCTTCCTTCGAAAGCGCCGTCGCCGAGGGGCTACTGTAAGTGCTCCAATTTGAGCTTGTTAGAATTTTCGTTAGAAAATTAACGAAAGTTATAACATTTCTAACAATTCCTAACAATCCTAACATTTCTAACAAAGTGAGGGTAAAATGGGCATTGTTATTTAAGGTTAAACATCAAAAAGAATCTTAAAAAGCAAAACAAAGGAATAAAACCAAAAATAGAAATGGCTGGAAACATAAACTGGCTGTTAATTTGAATTTTCAAAAGAAATATTCCTCTTGTCCAAAGCCTGAAGCGATTTAATGAACAAAGGCACGCCGAGGACCCTATCCGCGCGGACATCTCTGTCATTTCCAGAGGGCTATAAATTGAGCCCTCCACACGAAAAAAAAGGAGCAACAACACAATTTGCACCGAACCTCTGCGAAATATAGAGAGAAAACAAAGGAGAATTCACTTGAATTGTCACCATTTTCTCTTGAATCTTTCCCAACTCACACTCACTCTCAAATTCAAACCCTAAACACATTCAAGCCTCAAACACTCATATATTCAATTCAAAGCCTCAAAATACAAGGAAGATAGGTATAACCTCCCTCTTCTTACCCTAAATCTCTCATCCATGCATGCATCTTCAAACTACAAAATGTAGTTCATTCTTCTTCTTCTTGTCTTAAGATCCAAGAAGATCACCATGGAAGTCCATCTCCATGGATGATCTTCTACAAGGATCAACATTTTCTTTAATGTGTTCTTGTTTTCTTGCAAATGCATTTTCAAAACCCTAAAAACCATTTTCAAGCATCAAATCTCATTTTCAAAGGATAAAATTCCCATTCCCAAGCAAATGAAGTGCTTAGTCCTAATGTACCCCAAGGATGGTTTGGTATAGTTGATTCACCACTAAAATGTCAAGTGATCACTAACCAAAACCTAGGGAAATGGGGACAAGCATGGATGCAAAACCCCCCTTAAAATCATATTTTCTTTCTTGAGAAGTTGCTGTCCAGTAGCAATTTCCTCAGACCTCAGTCCATGGTCTAATTTTTTGGACACAGATAAATGTGGAATTTGGTGTTGACTACAAAACACTTTTTGTAGCCAACATCCAGATATTTCCATACATATTTTTACTTTATTTTTTGGGTGAGTAAAACTCCTCTTTTCAAATTTTCTTTCATAGGCTAGTTCATCAGCTTCTGGGAATCCAGATCTCATATCTGAGGTTTCCAGAAGGTTTTGACCCCTCAAATCTTCTCCAAAATGGAAAATTCCTTCGCACAAATCTTATTTAAGGTGTCTGGAACAACTTTCATTCTCTGAGTTTATCCAGATTATGAAGTTTTAAGACCCTTGAATCCATTTCAAAATCAAAGGTCCACTGCCTTTTTCATTCTGGCAGAAGTGGCTCTCAACTTCAAAAGGTCTTTTGAGTACCAAATCTCAATCCAAAAATCTTCCAAAAAATCATGGGATCAGTTTAAAGTCTTAAAAAGATATCCCAATTTTTACTTTTCTGAGTTTCAAATTATTTTGGCCAAAACACACACACACACACACACAAATGATTTTCAGCTTGGAAGACTCGTTTTACGAGGCATTCCGGGTGCACACTAACGTCCTTCCCGGCGTGTAACATGACCTCCGAACCCAAATTTCTGATCTCGGGCTTTTTTCAAAGTTTTGGCCCTTAAAACAAAAATGGCGTGGCGACTCCGTTCTTTTTCCCGGGTTTTATTTGGTTTTTTCAAAGAAACGCGAAAAAATCGAATTTTTTCCCGCGAAATGGCGACACATCATCACAGTATCCCGAGCGGGAATCAAGCCGATCGTAGTTCGAAAGGGTGCAAGGGTCGCGCGTGGGGACCTTGACCTGAGCGAGACATGTTAGGAGGCGTCTAAACCTGAATGAGACCATTCGCGAGGTACCTGTACCTGAATGGAGACTGTTAGGAGGCGTCTGAACCTGGGACTTCTGAAACCTTCGAGGGCGTGTGGCGCCTCAAACCGGAGTTGGTGAAGCATACGAGGGCGTGTGGCGCCTCAAACCGAAGTTGGTGAAGCATACGAGGGCGTTCGTGCCTTGGGTGCTGGGCTTATTGCTGTTGCCAGGTTTATCCTGCTGGGGATGAGGTAGCAATGAGGGGAACGGTTGTGTTAAACTGGCGTTATTAACAACACGGTGGGATCGACATTTCTTCTTTAGAATCCTGCTGGGGATGAGCATTCGGGCTTACCATGATGGCCGAAGAGGGATTGTTGTGCGGGCTTATTAGTGCCGCCGCCGAGGTGGAACTAGCCGGGCTTACGACCGCGGCCGGGAGATTTAATGTTCACTTGCTGAAGTGAAAAGGGGTTCGGGCTTACGAGGATGGCCGAAGAGGGATTGTTGCAAGGCGTTCGTGCCTTGGGGTTCGGGCTTATTGCTGTTGCCGGTGAAGTGGAACGGCGAAGGTCTCGATAGGAGAGTGGAGGTCGGACCGCGAAGGTCGGGATTGACTGTTTGAGATGGGACCGTGAAAGGTCAAGATGGGGGATTGAAATTGGACCGTGAAAGGTCGCGATTGAGGATTGAAATCGGACCGTGAAAGGTCGCGATTGAGGATTGAAATCGGACCGTGAAAGGTCGCGATTAAGGATTGAAATCGGACCGTGAAAGGTCGCGATTGAGGATTGAAATCGGACCGTGGAAGGTTGCGATTTAGACTTGAAATCAGACTGTGAGAGGTCGCGATTGAGGATTGAAATCGGACCGTGAAAGGTCGCGATTGAGAATTGAAATCGGACCGTGAAAGGTCGCGATTGAGGATTGAAATCGGACCGTGAAAGGTCGCGATTGAGGATTGAAATCGGACCGTGAAAGGTCGCGATTGAGGATTGAAATCGGACCGTGAAAGGTCGCGATTGAGACTTGAAATCGGACCGTGAAAGGTCGCAATTTAGGATTGAGATCGGACCGTGAAAGGTCGCAATTAAGGATTGAGATCGGACCGTGAAAGGTCGCGATTGAGGATTTGAAATCGGACCGTGAAAGGTCGCGATTAAGGATTGGAATCGGACCGTGAAAGGTCGCGATTAAGGATTGGAATCGGACCGTGAAAGGTCGCGATTAAGGATTTGAAATCGGACCGTGAAAGGTCGCGATTAAGGATTGAGATCGGACCGTAAAAGGTCGCGATTGAGGATTGAGATCGGATCGTGAAAGGTCGCAATTAAGGATTGAAATCGGACCGTGAAAGGTCGCGATTGAGGATTTGAAATCGGACCGTAAAAGGTCGCGATTAAGGATTGAGATCGGACCGTGAAAGGTCGCGATTGAGGATTGGAATCGGATCGTGAAAGGTCGCGATTAAGGATTGGAATCGGACCGTGAAAGGTCGCGATTAAGGATTGGAATCGGACCGTGAAAGGTCACGATTGAGGATTTGAATGATGGTGAAAACCATTAGGAATTTTAACGTCTGGAGACGAGCGTTAGTGGAAACTAACTGGGAATTTATCCTCGGGGGATGGGGTGTTATAAATGTCTAACTGGGGAAATTTTATACTTTTGGGGGGCCAAAAGAGGTAAAATTGGAACTGC
Organism: Adenophora triphylla var. japonica; assembly: GCA_022495995.1. Classification (NCBI taxonomy): domain Eukaryota; kingdom Viridiplantae; phylum Streptophyta; class Magnoliopsida; order Asterales; family Campanulaceae; genus Adenophora; species Adenophora triphylla. The sequence continues at coordinate 311,115 of JAFEMH010002756.1, forward strand.
ATAAAGCTGAGGGGCCAAAGTGGCAAAAAAATTTCTGGTGCAGTAAGAGTCCGGCCGTACGTACAATGATGCCATGAGGCTGGTGGACGGGTGGTCCGCCTACGCTAGGAGACTCATGGAGTTCATACGGTGCAGTTCCCGGAGGAGCGTAGATGTCCGTGATCGGGGGCCGTCTAGGCCGAGGGATTCGCCTGCTCCCACAGCTGGTGGGGAGGACTTTACACAGGGGTTCGCCGCTCGCGGCGGAACGGCCGGATTGGAGCTCCTTCTTCGCGCACTCGGGCGCGAGAGGGGGAGTCCTCGAGTTCGCGTACTCGAGGAGGCCCTTCGCCTATTCCCTACCGGGAGGAATTTGGAGAGTTCCCTGTTTGCGACGGATCCGCATGGCGGAGCAGTACGTTGAGTGCACGGATGACGAGCAGGACTCAGAGTAGTCCTGTTTTACTGCTTTCTTTCTTTATTGCTTTGTTTAGACAAAATGCATGTATTTGTCAGGAACAAATTTGATTTGAACTATATTTGCAAAAAGGCGCCCGTGGGGCGGAACCTGTACTTCGCATATTTATTCTGTGATCACCTTCTGGTATTTTTGGCAATTAAGGAAGTAGGTTAATCAAAAATAAATAAAATGAGAAATGCACAAAAATTGAACGGGTCAAAAATTAAGCATGTATGCACTAATTATTAATTATTTGCACCGTTGCACGAGCCCTGGCGGAAGGGATACCGATATTGGTTGAATGAAACCGGGGCAAAGACGCAGTTTCTTTAAAGGTGAACAGGAGTTGTTTGGAAATGTTTCCAATTTAGGGCACTGGCTGAGAGCTGACCAAGTCAATCCGCAGAGGGAGTCCCACGACTTGGAATGAATTTCCGCATTCTTTAAATTGCGCTCAGCTTTGCAATTGTTTAAGAAATCGCGCATAGTTTTTGATCATTCTGGTCAATTCTCTCAAACTTCCAAGGTTCCTTTCATTTTTCATGGCTCCCTTTCCCAAGTTACCGTCTCGGATGCAAGAGCGATATTTGGACAACTTTCAGTCGTGGGTACGGAACCTCACGAGACAGAATAAAGGGTTTTTCGAAGGCTGTTATGGGATTAAATCTGTTTGGGCTTTGAAGGAGCTCATGCCAGATTGGGATCTTTTGAGAGTCGCGTCTCGCTTCTGGGACGTACGGAGGAATGTGTACAACTTTTCGTACAACGAAGTCACTCCTACGTTTGAAGATTTCCGGGCCATTCTCGGGAGGACCCGAGACGGAATGCCTAGTTCTTCCGTATGCCGGTGGCATGGCCACCGTTGAGAAGCTAGTGTCTTTGTTTGGTATCTCGGGCCGAGAAGCATACATGGATAGCTGATGCCGATACAGATACCGATTACGTTGACATTTCGGGACTCGCCCAAAGATTTGCCTGAGCCGAGGGGAGCATCTTTTCGTGGGATGCGTTTGCTCAGTGCGCGATTGCTACTCTGTTCACATTCAAGTCTCTCGGGGTGTGTGCCATCACAAAGGTCCCGGACCCGCGAGGCAAAGGCCGGAGTGGGGGAGACATCGTGTCGCCGGTCTTGGGCGAGACGTTCCCGGGCATAGGTCGGATGGCGACCGGTAGCCGATACATGTGGGGAGGGAGTCCCGCTATGCCGACCATGTGGTTGAGGGAGAGGCTGCAGATGATTCCGGAGGTGCCAATGTCTTGTGACGCTTGGTCTTTCTCGCGACGTCCTTCCGGTGATAGAGGGCGATCAGCCGAGCCGGAGCTCGGATGGCCGCACTCCGCATGCATCACTTGCGATGGTGGGTTCCCCATTGGAAGTTACAGACTTATAGGACCACTCAGAGGGCCCGTTGGCCGTCAGAGCGCCGGGCCGTCCTTCTGCACGTCTTTCTATATTCCATCATCGGGGTTCTCAAGGACAAGACGGCCGGAGCAAAGCCACCGATCGATCCGAGTTATGGCCGCTAACTATGGCGAGGTGGGATCTCGCGGATGGAAGATCCTTCGACGCTATTGCCGATCACCCGGTGGTGGCAATACACGTCCTTTCCCGCTGTGGTCTCTCTTTCACCGGAGAGAGGGCACCGTTTTCGTCGACGCAAAGATCTCGAACCGGTACGAAGAGTGTATGGGGAGACACGGATGGCTATCTTGTGGAGACGGAGTGAGCCGTTGGGTGCCGATCACCCGGACAGCTCGACCTTGAGGAGGACGAAGCAAGGGGGCTAACCCCTGGAATCGTATCGGCGATGCCATGGCCGATTACGAGACGAATGCCGATCGGAGGCCAATCAAAGCACTCGTTATGATGGCTCGAAGCGAGGCGACTCGAGACAGAGCTAGAGAAAGGGCTGCGTTAGATGACCACATGGTTGACCGGAGGCATCGGGAAGAGTCCCCGAGCCAGTAGAAGGCCTACCGGAATATTTCCCGCGAAGGTGAAGAACACTCACGGGGAAAAGTGGAAGGGGAAGAAGGATGAAAGACCTAGTACCGGAAACTAGGCCGACCTTTGCCGTCCCGCAGTATCCACCCATTGTCATTGCGTACACATTAATTGATTAATGTTTTATTGTAGTTTTGCTAGCGTGTAGCGAGTCAAGAGTTGACCGTGCTTGAACTCATCAAAGAATGTTTTAACCAAGTTATGAATTTGTAGGTTAAATGAAAAGAGTTTTTCAAACACAAGCAATTGATGCTTATTGTATTTTATTTTTTTTTTGTTTTTTAGACCGAACCAATGATGGCCGCCACGTTCCCCTTTTACAATTGGACTAAGGGGCCTCAGTCACCGTGGTTCGACACTTTAGGTGAATTTGAGAAAACAAAGACAAAAGAAGTGCGACTCCTGTCTTTTACTCCGGATCATTAGCTGGAATGTATCCACTGGGTATTACTCTTTTAGCACTTTAATTTTACCGAGGGGACAGTGTATGGGGAAGGTGAGTTGACTCGTGCTCTTCCTCAAACGAAGTATTCATGGAGCTTGCTTCCATTCATGGGGTTAACGAAAAGGTTTCCGTCCAAGTCTCGCTAGTTTCATGGCTCCTCCGGAGAAGATTCTTTGTACCACGAACGGTCCTATCCAGTAGGCTCCCACTTTCCGAGGATTGGTCTCTGGTCAGAAGTACCCCAAACTCGGCTCATGCCTTCCTAATTTTCCCGACATTTCGGTAAGTTTCCCGGTAATTCCCCTGACCTTCCCGGTGTTCCTGAATGTCCTGGGAGCAGCCCCAAATTAAGAATTAAGGGCCGAAGGGAGCCTTCCTAATTAAGAAACACGTTTTTCTTAATTAGGAGAAGGTTCTAGAATAATGCCACCTTGCATGGTTCTAGAATGCCGAGTCACAATGGATAAGACCGCACGGCCTCATTTGCAAAGGGCTCAGCAGCCGCACGGCTTCATTAGCCTTATCCAGATCGCCTATAAATAGAGCCCTCCTCTACCCATTTCAACACACACAATATATGAGGAAAAATACACAATACACTCTGAAATACGTGAAGAAACCGCCGGGAATTCAAGAAGAAGAAAAGGAAGGCCAAGAAGCTACATCCCTCCTCCTTGAAGACCAAAGATCGACCTCTCCTCCTAGCTCCGTCCCGAGAAGCAAAGGAAGTCATTGGTAACCTCGCACGCCCTATCCTTGCATCCTAATTGCTTTATAAATTGCTCATTGCATTGTCTTTATATTGCTTGGGACTTGGTAGCTTAAAGATCACATCTTTATCATC